>JAPYZH010000145.1:0-179102 GCA_030523085.1 Meteorus colon | reverse complement strand
GTTGAATATTTCAATATTCCCGGGCGAATTGCGACCACGTCGGTAACTCTATTCCAATAAATTAAATTCGCGGGCGACCACCAGGAGGAGGATATAACAGCGTCGAATCGAGCGCGTTGATGAATATTATTACGACAAACGCAATAAAAGAATATGCGTGCAGTGCCGGAAAAGGAAAAATTCAAATTTTCAAAACCAAAACAATTGAGCCTCTTACAATGCGCTTGCGCGTCAACGGACACTAATATATTTAG
Organism: Meteorus colon; assembly: GCA_030523085.1. NCBI lineage: Eukaryota > Metazoa > Arthropoda > Insecta > Hymenoptera > Braconidae > Meteorus > Meteorus colon. Next base: position 178,848 of record JAPYZH010000145.1, on the reverse strand, counting down.
TTTATGCGTCTTGCTACGTTCCATTTTCGTTATTTTCGGCATTAGCATGAATTTGTTATTTGTACAATTTCCTACCACAAAATTTTAGCAAATCCAGTCGTCAACCGAAGATGTGAGTTACTTAATTTTGATTCCTCAGTCTGGAACGAGAATGGAGGATACGCATGATCATAAAAAAAAAGCAGGTGACTTTTTTCATTGTTTTGTTTATGAACACAGCTCAATTACAAGTGGAGCAAGACGCCACAGAGAAATGTATCTGAGTATAAACAAAGACATATTCCATTGAAGTTCACAAAAAGGATGATATATACATGCAAATACTTTATATACTTTCAGAATTTCACATGAAATTGGGACAATTGTAACGCTTACTAACTATTGAACTTTTTATTGAAACCGTTCGAGCGAATCCATGAATGTGGTGACAGAATTTATAAGCAATCCATTGAATTCATGAATAAATTGAGGATGTATTGGTCATCAATGTCTGATTAGTAACTTTTTTTGTTGGAACTTGATCGGAAATCAGCTTTTTATACTGTTTCTTCTATTCTGTTCCTGCATTTCAAGAATTTGTATCGTTTCGTGCCAGGAATATTCGATTAACTCTTTCTCAACTTCACCCTTTTCACTTTCCATTTCGCACATAAATTCTTGAAAACAGCTCAATCGTTCAAATGATTCATCATAGAATTGGTGGGTCAATATCAATAAATGGAAGAGCTGAGAGTCATCATATTATGACTTAATAAAACTGATTGGATTGGAAACATATTTATTGATATTCTTATGGAAATTCTTTGACATCCATTCATAATCATTCATTGATTTCTTTTCGCTCTGTTTTATTTATCAGATATTCTCAAATAGAAATTTCTCATTTTTTATTTTGTCATCAAACTGCGTCAGTAACTTCATTGAAATAAAATCTAATGCAATATCACTTTCCCATGAGCGCTTTCATGAAGTTGCTGTGTGCCACACCCGACTCCCGCACATTTTTATAGATGAATAGAAAACTTATATCGACTATTGAACATTAAAAATAGTAATAAACATGGAGATGATAATATTCATAGCGTGTATATGAGTTTCATAGATGCAATGAATAATTGGTGTTTTCACTTCACTATTTACTGTGCATCTAATACAAACATTAGACACGGCAGTAACTATTCATTTATTCACTTATTCAATCAAATGGGAAGTTTAATGTTCAATGAATTAATATATAAGATGAATGCATGAAGTTGAAGTCTTTATATCTTTACAATTTCATGATTGGACTTTTTGTGAAATGTATCCAACAATTTTCGTGTAATTTATCTTCTAGAAGAGATTCATATCCATAATTTACTTTAATTATATTCTCCAGTTGAATGCTCCAAGAATTTACATTCCTCATCCAAAATTGAACTTTCAAGCTGTTCAAAAATCCATAATCAAACAATCAATTGCATAATACATTCAATTATTCCAATAAATTCCATCCTATTCAAAGTATTCATTTATGTATTTACATTTTATAAAATTCGCCAGTTCAGCGCTTGACCAATTTCATTATTACATCTGAATATAAATTCATCACCACATTAAGGATTCATAATCGAACTGTCAATTATATAATTGTTTTAATAATTTAAAAAATCTCATCTTATGTAAGAAGTTGATAATTGAAAAAGATATGAATATTTATTATTTACTTGAATATTCATTTATAAATTTACAAAATTTGATTTCAGATACTGAAGAAAAAGTAAAAGCATTTACTTTTTGTACACAAATGAAAAATTCTCCTACACTGTATGTTGTAAATGGGAATGAAGGGAGAGAAACAGTTGAAGAAAATATCTTACAAAGAGCTTGGGAAATAATTTTCTCCAAATTAGTCGTTCAAGACGTATATCGAGTTTAACGAGTGAGTGTGCAACTTATATACTTACTGTTGTTGTGTTAAATTGTTGATTGGAGCATTAAGCAAGGGAAGTGTACAGCTTGAATGCAGTTCCGGTTTCCATGTAATCCTTTACAGTTCCATATACATATTTATTTTATTTAGATTTGTAAAAAAAATTTCTAAAATCATATGCTCAATGTAATAAAGTCATTTAATTTGATGAAGAACTGTAGGATTGAGTGACACGTGTGACATTTTGTATTTCAATATATTAACAAAATTTCTCTTTAAATATTTTATCTTCATTCGTATATACACACAACAATAATTTTCATAATAATATGTCAGCGTTGGATTTTTTTTTATTGTATGAGCGAGAGTGTAGTTGTGCCGCATCAAGAGAAAAAGAAAGAGAGAGTGAAATGAGTTTGAGAGACAGTGGAGATCACAAGAGAAATAATTTTCTCTCTCAATTCTTTTATTTCTTTCTTTAGGCGAAAGTTGGGCGTTGCAGAGTTACGAAAATATTTCATTTAGAATAAATAAATAAATAAGTAAATGAATGAATAAACGTTTATATATGTATGACCTTTGAATCTTCTTTCATTTCTCTTTGAATCATCAAAGCGAGAGTGAATGAAGAATAAAGAGAAAGATTACGATTATGAAGTTTGATATATTATATTAACCGCATGGGTATAAACATCAGGAGAAAACGATGTTTATAAAATGACAGTAATAAAAAATACAAAGAGAATATTAAATGTGTATGCATACACGGTATGTAAGTGTATGAACGTCAGGTTGATGATAATTATTTCAAGACAAAGGCGCACATGGTTCAGTTATAATACGTTTCTTTGAATGTTCAAGAGTTTAGTGACCCTTGGTCTCTCTATTCACGCATAAATCGTGACATGGGTGCGACACGGAAAAGGTTAGATAAACTCTCAGTTATTCGTCATGGTATTGTATTATGGCACTCGAATTTGGCTTGAATATAAATATCAAAATGTTTATATATCTACTTGATTGCCTTCTTCATCGTTAGATTGATCAAAACATTTTATTTCATTGATTCTAGATCTAATAACTGGACAGCGTTGGAGTTTGAAGTGGAGTAACTTGATTGGGAATATGGAAAGTCCTCTTCTCTGACATTGTTCATCTGGAGAATGAATCAGATGATGGACAAATTGGGAACAAATACATTCACTTATGAATGTTCTTTGATAATAGAAGTGCTGATGAATCCATTTTCAAGGTTGGTATTGTTATATTAATTTTGCCTTGGCATTTTTCTTTTATCCTGTTGTTAATTTAAGTGCCATTCAATTGTCAAAAACGATGAATAAATCATTTGGGAGGGTAATTATTCATTCAGAATATACAACATTCCAGTATTTGCGTGTCTCGCATTCCTCTTTGTAAATCTATTGTGTGTAGTGTCCGCCGCAATGGGTGTTTTATTAGTTTTGTCCCGTGGGCAAAATCGCGTGGGAAGTTAACTGCATTTCTTGAACGTGACGAACCTCATGTGGACAAACGCTCCGCAGCGTACTGCACTTTTCTTTAATATATTAAATGTATACAATACAACACATCATATACAATATATTTAAAATGACGCAAGTGGAGGATGAACGACCACAGATATTCTGTCACATATAGCATAAACTTTATTGTTTCCCATTTTTTTCTCTCTTCAACTCATATTCTTTTTCTTTTATACTTCTATATACGATCAGAGTAATTTATCATTAATTATTTATGATTCTTATGAAATGTTTACACCTATGCGAATGAATATTTGAATTTCAACGAATTGAATGTGAAAATAATTTTACAAATTCTCGAATAATACATAACATTTTGTAAATAGAATTTTCCTCCTTTCATAAACGTTTATTCATCAAGATGAAAATTAATAATCTAATAATATTACGATGCTATAATATTGCGTGTTATAATCAACTCAATCTAAAATTAATTGGCAACGACTCTTCATTCTCATCGCGTGTATCCAATCATCAAGTCAATTATTAGTTGAAACTATCAACGATTACCGGAAGAGATGTATCAAGTGCCCATCTACTTCTTTATGCATACAGTTTATATAATTATTGATATATATAAGGATATATATAATATATAACAATGTGATGTATACATATACCCTTATGGAACACAATTCAACCTACTTATATTGCTGGTGTTCGTAAACTAGGTCACCTTGCCCAGAGGTTTTGCAATTTCTTGCAGTGTATACCTGGAAGGCATTTTACAACGCTCTCATGGCGGATCTCAGACGCACGATAATATGGCTTGGTATATATAAATGTATGTGTATTTATAACGATACATATACCCTCAATAGCTGCGGTGGCAGCGCATATTGCTGTGCTCTAACAGCAGTTGATGAGAGGCTTGAAAATCCGGTTTGTGAAAAATATCGAAAGAGAAAGAAAGAGAGGGAGAAAGGGAAGCTGTATGGGCCAGCGAAGAAATACCCACACATAATTTCTCAGAAGATTTTTAAATTGCCGACAGTTTAACTTCAATCCGTTTCCTTTTTTAATGGTCTATTTTTATCATTTATTCTTTTGCAGTAGATAGAAATTTGTTGTGGTAAATATTTTTGCGTAATGCTTTGGGTTGGTGATTGATTTTTAAAGTGATGAGATAATGTTTGAGAATAATTTTTTGACTATGAATGTATTAATTTCAAGATTTATTTTAGATTCATTGCAATTTTCTTTTTGCGATACGAAAAGTTTTATTTTGGTGCTCATTCAATTTATATCTGACATTAGAGATGATGAACGTTCTTTGGGTTATATTTTAACCACCAATAAATTCAGATTTTCTATTCATATTTATTTTCACGATTTTATTTTGCAATATATAAACATAGATTATAGGATTTATTCAATGTGGATTCATCTTTGGGTATGAGAAAGATATTTCAGGAGATTTCGCAATTACCAATATTCAAAGTCTAATTTATTTTCATACTTTCTTTTCTTCTCGTTTCATTTTCGATACTCACAAAGTGTGCTCTGAAATGTAGTTTCGAGAATTAAAATCTCACAACTAAGCCATTCAGAAATTATTACCAGTTGTATTTCATTTGGTATTTCTTCCAAATTTTTCTTTTTTCATTCATCACATAAAGATCAATTCTATAACTTTCATCTACTTCCAACATTGAAGGTCCAAAGTAGTCACTTGACAATGCTTGATAGGAAGCCAATCACGAAGGCGAAATGTCCGTGATTGACTTCATTACTCAAAACAGATTCGATTCCAATTTTAATTTTGCTAAACATTAAAACTTCCCTAATTCAACACTTTTTACAATACATTCAAACTATCAATTGTTCCTAAAAGAACAGCAACAATAATCAAACATTCCTTCCCAACAGACAATTTCTACAAAAGAGGATAGGATCCAGGAATCAATGATCAATAATACCATGATAATTTCTCTCCATTGAATAAAAAATATCCAACTGCTGATGAATAAAAAAATCATGACGTTATCAGTGTCGATGTAATTTAATTACTTTCACATGCGTGAGCAAAAGGATACAAAAAGGGGTAAAGTGGCGGGTGGCGGGTTATCAAGTAGCAGAGGGGAAGGTTTTATATAAATTATGCAATCGTCTATATCCCAATAGAGCATATACAGAGGCTATATAACCACATGGCGATCAAGTCGCGTTAAGGTTAACCTCCAGTGACATTTTGGATATGACTTTCACCAGCGGTCGTCGCGTCGGAACGCGCAGACAAATATAACGCTGGCGACTGTGCATGGCAAGCCAACTGCTTTCTTCGGGACATAGGCATTACATATATACATTTTTCGTATATATCTATCTTTGCTTCTCTGTCTTTCATCAACTTAACTCTTGAGAGTTGGGTGCGGTCGTGCACACACCAACTGATGCCAGGAATATAAAGACATGTATGGATGAATGTGGGTTTCCACTCCACCTTCATTTTTAATACTTCAATACTTGTACATCTTAAAGGATAATTATTCTGGCCAATTATAAGTCGTTCAATTGACAACGATCGTGTTACAATGGCCATGGCATCAATACATCACTTCTGATGTTTAACAGACAGGATAATGAATGTAACAAGATGATTTTGCGAATGAAGATGAATTCATTGGGGATGGAAGTGGAAGAATATTTTATTATTAAACAGTTTTGAAAGGGATAAATTAATCTTTATCAGAATGTTTGTGAATTGTGATTGATCATTTCATCAAATCGTATCAGAAAAAATTGTAGGTCTAAACTAAAAATAACTAAAAATAACAAACAGTTTTCTATATTTAGTACAATTTACAAAAAAATTCCCAATCAACAGAAAAGAATTATAAATATACCGAATAATGTCCGTAAAATTATAAAAAATGGAAAGTTGTTATAGAGAAATTTATTTTTTGAATTTAAATCACATGTGATTATATATTGTGTAATAGAATGATATATAAAATTTGAACAAACGTTAAAGTCACATTATGAACATGAAGATAAAAAAAATTATTACAACTAAATTTCATATGTTAATAAATGCGCATATGAAATATATTCAGTGAAATAAAAAATAAATTAAAATGTCCTTTCTCTTATATTTATTTACCAAATGGTGTAAAAAAATATTAATGAGGAACTAATATATTTATATCAGTCATATGTATACTTCATATGAGTATCTGTAATCCATTCTCAAGATCATAAAAATCAAGATACATAAAAAAAATGTTATGATAATTGATATCCAAGATCAAATAGACATCTCATTGGGTCATTTTTTTTATATAATATGAATGACTCAATGAAACATTTAAATTCAAGATAAATTGAGCAGTTACATTAACGCATGTAATCATTTTTCTTTGCCAAATATAGAAGCGAAAAAATTTATTCTTGATCAATTATATCATAAATATATCAGATAGATAAAGAAGAAAAAAATGAAATATATTGAGACATGAAATAAATCAAGTAGAAATGTAAACGTAGGGTCGCACGCGACGACAGCGTGCACCAGGATGGTCATATTAGACGAAGCCTTCAGTACATATGTATGATTAATACAAGCAAAAGTATATATATAAGTATACGTAAAGCGCATTGATATCTTCTATGCATATAGGATGCATATAGTCTAAAGTGGTTATCCTTGAACGCGTCAATATAATGTTACATTCCGGTTCCCTTGCATCTCTTCGAGTTTTCATTGCCTCTGTTCATTCAAATATATCTGCTATTACACATGAGCAATATCAATCGAAGGGATACAGGAAATATTATTCAGTTAGATTTAAAAATATTATTTAACAATACAATTATTTTCGACACATTAAATAATATGTTCCTATTTTTATTTGTGCAGGTAACCAAACACGGATCTAATTCTATTCATCTTGAGGAGTTTTATTTTCACGGTCAGATTAAGACAGAATGATGGGGTTTGGAATTGGAAATTTTAATTCATCAATGTGAGTAATGAAATTGTGGAGAAATATTTTTTTTTTTGGGATTGAATAATTCTGATTGATTCATATCTGACTGGAGGCAAGAGCAATGGTTGTTTTTGAAGTGATGAGATGCGATTTTACAAGGATGAATGAATTCCGATCCATAAATACCATCAACTTTACGTAGCAACAGGAGTTTGAATTTAATTAAAATTCTTGACTCATCTGTTTTTCAATGAAGAAGCTGTAATTCCATTCGGATCAGTAGATGTTAAGGAATCGACGGTCATCATCAGATTAATTGAAGAACAATAGTTGAATTGATATTAAAGAATTTGATTGATTGAGTTGTTAAAGTTACGAAGAAAAGAAGGAACAAGTTGATACTAATTCAATTAGAAAATTTATAAACGCTCTGAAATACTTGGAATATTAAGTCCGATGGAAAATTGACTCAACACAGGAGGAATATTTAAATTTTAATTAATAAAATTTGATTGACATCACTCACTGACTGATCAAGTCCCAATGCTATTTGAATTGGAAAAATAATTGATCTACTGATAGTCAGCTCAATTCCAATTAATAAATCCCTATTCACTGACACCAGCGATGTAATGATGAAGCAACAATTTTATTTAAATTAATGAATTCTAATCATTCAGTACTGAGTGATCCAACACAGACAGCCGTACAGTAAATTGAACAATTAATTTCCCAAGGTGCGGCATCTCGAAAGAAAAAGAAAAAGAATTATATAACTCTTATATTAGAATTTCGTGTTACATTCAGGTGACAAAATAATTGCACACACCTTTATGTACATCCGTTTTGATTTTTGAATCAAGGATAACAATTGAGGTTGTTCAATGTTGCATCCACCCGACATTCAATGATTGATTAACCTTCGGGTGATGACCTCGTCATGCGAAACCACTTGAAGGGTAAAATAAATATACCACATACCTGTTTGAAATTTGTACATTCGCACACGACAACATATGAAGTGAATGTGAATAATGGCAAAAAAAAAACTGGGTGACACTTAAGAGTCATTGTGCACACAAAAAAGTCGAAATTCACATCGTGAACGTGAATATACTACGACAAAAAATCTTTCTCTCTTTGCCAATTTTTTTTTTCTGTTTCTTTTCTTGATTCATGTGGCGATTGCTGTTTATATATATATATATATATATATATATACACCTGAATGCACGTGTATATGTGTTTCACATGGAAATAAAAGCAGTGAAAAGAATAAATACAACGAGAGTAAACTGAGTGATGTGAATTTTAAATAAGTATCTTTACATATAACTATATACCTCATACACTTTGAATTACGATCAGCATTCTGTGACGTAGTTCAGTCAATTATCGAAAAACTTTCTATACACGCGTTATGCGCAGGATGAAACAGCAATCTCCAATAAATTTAAAAAAAAAAGGAGTAACGAAAAGGAAGAAGCGAAAGAAAAAAATTCCATTTAATTCAAAGAGAAATTGGAATATTGGTAGATTATTTATTGATGTCCTGAAGTTTATTTATTTCAAGGAACCCAAAATATTTGTGGCGTATTTGAAGAGAAATATAAACGTGGATTTTTTAATGATTGGAAAAGATTGAATGTTTCAAAGAGAAAATGATTTCTAATGAAGAGAAATATGTTTTTTTTTTTTTAAATAGAAAGAGATTTGTATTTGTAGGGAAGAAATTAGATACAATCTTGCTAAGAAATGTATTGCTCACTGATTAAAATCAGAATACGAACAGAATTGGATTATGAATTAATAATTAAATAAACATATGTCAATCACTAACAGAAAGCCGAATATAAAGAATCTATTCATATAATCAACAAGTAAAGTTTGAATTAGAGCGTGGCAAAGTAAAAGAAAAATAATTAACAGAATATTAAAAATAAAAAATAACTTCATTTCCAAACATTTTTTATATCATCAAAAACCATGTTCATAAAGCACATTATTTTTTCTTTTTCCAGTCATAACAAGAAGTCAACGATTCGGAAATTGTAGACACATCACGCGATGAAATAATTTCACAACAATTTGTGTCAGATTGAAGTTGAATGCATTAGATACAAGAAGAAGAAAAAAATGAAATAGAAAATGAAGCCATAAAAATCAAACAAAAGCTGAATCAAACTATATAAAAGAGTTCTACGGTTATGTGTCTTGCGGTGAGAGATGACAGCTAGACGACGTTGAACGAGCCACACGAACGAGAACTGTCGTGCTGATAATATGAATGCACACGTGGATATTCATCGTCTATAAACTGCCGGTAAATATATTACGTGCATGCTTTCAGTGATGGCCTCAGTCTCATTGGCATGCTGGGAAGTTTGTTCATCCTTCTTTTCTTCCATCACCACTTCTTTTCCATTCGAATTGTCTCAGTCTAACTATTCCTTTTTTTTTTCCTTCCTCTACTTCATCCAGGCCCGTCAAATAGAAATATGTGTGTCCAGGTGTCAATAACCCCATGCTTCCTTCACTCCTTTCTTTCTTTCTGATTTTTTTCTTCTTTCACATCACTCTACAGTCACCTCTTGAAAACCCAATTGCATTAATCATCTTTTATATACCATTGTCATCATCATCATCATTATATCCGCCCCCGCCAAGTGAAAAAGGTTTGAGTGCATCTGACAAGCTACAGAGTGTATAGTAGCAACACTCGATTCTCTCGTCACTTTCACTCGACAAAGTTGAAAGAAGACAGGAGGGATAAATCGTTATGGTAACTTGGATATCTTGGCTTCCACCAACAACTCAACAGCATCATCATCATCCTCGTTGGAGGACGTTGAAAGATGCGATGAAACTCTTTTTTTCTTTATTTATTTCTCTTTTCTTCTATTTATATTTATTCGCGCGTTGTTGTGCAATCGTGCAGACATTACGTTATATCGTGATGTCCGCTATATGGCAATAACCGATTGATTGTTATTATTTCAACGGGAATTTTATTTATGTGCATGAAGGTATTTATATTATTTATGAATAAAATTTCACATGAATACATTTCAATGAAGGAACTTTTCTATCGATGTCCTTATTGTAAATTTATATTTATCTCAATATTTATAGCGAGACATTTTATCAAAACATTGTTGCATTAAATTAACATTGATAATCATTGCAATCAAGGTTGATTTAACCTTTTGTTGTAATTAAAATGAACCCTGGGAATAATAAAAAAGAATTACTGAATAGAAAGAATTGTAATGACATTTAGTTATTCTATTTCTTTTTTCATGTAATTTGGGTGAATGTATATGGATTGATTTTGATATTCTAAGCTCATTGAAATATTCTTCTTAAAATAATAATCACGTTCACAAACTTGAGTTTGAATTGCAACAATGCACATACCGTTACCCGGAAGACAACAATTATTCGGTCATAAGACTTCCGTTTGTCGTGCCTTATTGCACATGTATTTCCATCATATATTTTTTTTTCTATTTCTATATGCCCTTATAGTTAGACATTATGTATTCATTTATATGGCGAGACGACAAATTTGGCCTTGAGACGCAATTGAATTAAGTTGATTCGTCACATTAGAGAATAACTTGGTGGTAACCGGTGTACACATGGCCCATTTGCATTCCCGTTGGTCCTTTGGCACGTGACTTTAATTCTTCAATGTCGCAGTACGCAAATATACATATATGATTTATCCGTTGCTGATTCTGGCACGGGGTCTTTGAAGTACGATACAATCTTTCATCAATGAATTTTTATTTTCAGGTTGTCATGAGCATAATAAAATGTTTTAAAATGACATTGAAATTCCTGTATTTTTGTGGTTACTCTACGAATATTTTTGTTTGGCAATTTATTTAATTGATTATTATTTATTATTGTTGAATTGTTGTAAATTTATGGATAAGAATGAGAATGGTTATTTGTTAATTATTCTGACTGAATTGTATAGCATTATTGAATGATTTTCATTTTATAAATCATTCTATTTTTTTAATGATACTTTCATGTAATACGTAAAAGAAAAAACAGATCAGAATGTTATAAATGGTGAGGAATGAACAGAAATTGATGGAGTAATTTAATTGATAATGAAAAAAAATGCTTTGACTTTTTATTTTGCTGCCACAAATTTTATTGAATTAATTCACAAATTTTGGCACAATTTTTCTAGTCTCAAGGCTCATTTAAATATTATCATATTTCTCTTTCTCTAACTTCATTCGGATATTATTCAAGAAACTGGATCGACATATACGTAGTGTGTTGTTCGAGAAAGTTCCCGTTGTCGTTGAAAGCCTTGCTACTAACAGTCTTGTAAGATTGAGAATATCCAAACGGCCTTGGTTTTTACACGTTACATACATATACATACAATATATAGATTTGAATTTTATCATTGTGTTTTTATGCATAAATAAAAATAACGGAAGTAATAATATCCATGATCATATATTTGCCATTTGAGAAATATACTTTAAAATAGTTTCCAACATTTCATTTATAATCTTTAAAATTTATCCATCAAATAAATTACTCTTTTCCTTCTGAATACTATTACAAATAAAATATTTTCGTCATTATCAATGATCATTTTTCATGGGTCATGATGTTTAAATAGAATTTTATTTCATCCCGCTGTGAAAACTCGTTTGTTCAAAAACCGGCTCATGCTGAAAATAAAAGTGAAACAATAATATTCTGTATTTTATATTATTTTTTTATCACTAATTTTTTTTCTTTCATTTCCAGCTCACATCTTGGGATATTTTTAAGAATGCAAAGCATCAAATGAAACTTTGTATAGGAGGAAACAAATGAGGTAAATATATAAATAAATAAATAAATAAATGAAAGAAAATAAGGTACAAATGTTAAGAATTTTATATATGACATTTTCAAGTGATGCCCCTCTTCTCGTATTTAGACAAGACTGTCCCCCAAAGTGGGGCCCAGAGAGGGTCCCCGTTCGGAGTAAAACCTCCTTGGTCGACGATGGGAGAATGACACGTGATCAATGGCTTATATAAAGCTGAGAACTGGCTGGGCCCTAACACAGAGTTCTCCTATTCATAAAGGGGATATAGTGTCTGAAAAAAATCCAAGTTGCGATCAAATATAATTTTAATATTATATTATTATCATTAATTAATTATATAATTAATTAATTCGCCGTTGATATTTTAAATATCATAATACATTAGTTTTGTTTGTTATTATTTTCTCAAACAAGAGGCCATTTAATCTCACTATGAAGACGTACTTGGTGATAGTTGCAGTCCTTATCGTCGGTACGTAAAAGGAATTCGTTATGCAAAAAGAAAGAAACAGAGAAAAGAAAAAAAAAAAATCAATAGAAAGTGTGTAAATGAAAAATAAATAATTAAAAAAATCAAATCAAAATGAAGAATTTGATATTAAAATTGAAAAGTGCCACCTTATATAAAGTGTGTGACTTAATATTAATTAATTATAATTGTGATGTATTTTGTTATTTTTCAAATTCAAAACATCAAAGTGAAATTTATTCTGCTTTTCTAACTATTATTCACTTCACATCGTTACAAGATTGTGTTAGAGATAAAATAGAAATGATTCAAAGAGATAAACTGCTAATATACATAATTGAATGTAACAGAGAATGGACGAGGAAAATAAGAAATTAAATTTTCATATCAATCGAGGAAGTCAAGCATTGACGAGTTTAACTTCACGTACCGGTTTTTCAATTATTTTTTCCATCTCTATCATATCAGTCATGTTTTTTTTTCTCTTTCCGGCTTTACATACACGGTCGAGTTTTGCTTTGATGGCTTTTATAACGCGATAGACCCAAGTATGAGAGTGAACGGGATGCTGGAAATCTGGATTGTTGCCACGAATCGCGTTTGAGCAGAGAACGCGATTCTGGCGCTGCTCCAAGAGTGAAAGTGTCTGGCGAAAGTCTTTGTATATATTTTGTCTTACATAACTCTTCCACCCGCTGTTCATACATTTATACATCAACATAAAGTTAATTTATTTTTTTATTAATTTCATTCACAATTTTCTTTATTAATTGTTATTATTCCTCATCCAAACGTAGATTAAATGGGAAATTAAAATATAATAATTATATATTGGATGTAACTTCAAATATATAATTATATTTACAGGATCAAATGCGCAAGAGAGTTTCAAGTGTCCTGACGACTTTGGCTTCTACCCACATCAAATATCATGCGATAAATATTGGAAATGTGACAATAATGTTGCTGAATTGAAAACCTGCGGCAACGGTCTTGCGTTTGATGCATCTGATTCTAAATTTTTAACTGAAAATTGCGATTACTTGCACAATGTTGAGTGTGGTGAACGAACACAACTTGAACAGCCAATTAGCACACCACATTGCACACGGCTTTATGGTATATTTGCTGATGAAAAGAAGTGTGATGTATTTTGGAATTGTTGGAATGGTGAAGCATCACGTTATCAATGCAGTCCTGGATTAGCATACGACCGAGAAGCTCGTGTCTGTATGTGGGCTGATCAAGTTCCTGAATGCAGAAATGAAGGTAATAAGGAAGCTCATATCTATCTGTCTATCATGTTCTGAAACTTGAATGATTTCACTTATCTTTCCCTGCTTTATTGTGACATAATTAATATTCCTGTCAGCTTATTTCAGCAACATATTTATGTCGTTAATATTAATTGATCTATTGAATTTACAGAAGTAGCAAACGGATTTGCATGCCCAGCAGCAGGTGAAGTTGCCGGTTCAGCTGGAAGTTTCTCACGCCACGCCCATCCTGAAGATTGTAGAAAATATTATATTTGTCTTGAGGGTATTGCCCGAGAATATGGATGTCCAATTGGAACTGTATTTAAAATTGGTGATGCTGATGGCAGTGGTGCTTGTGAAGATCCCGAAGACGTTCCCGGATGGTGAGTTCGAATCCAAATATAAAACTTTATTGCTAGTTTTAATTTTTTTTTCTTTCATCGAGTTTTATTCACTCAACACAACTAAATTGAATTGTTTGGACATTGGCATAAGTGTGTGATGGGTTTAATTACAAATCAAAATTTCTTGGGATGAAATTGAAATGATTTTGCAAGATGGAAAAAAATGGGAATGCAATAATTTTGAATGGAGTATTTCTCTTCACTATTTGGAAACTAACTAAATTTTAATTTCGCCATAAAGGCATTAACAAAGTGTGATGCGAGATTATTGGGAAGAAATGAAAATTCTTATCCACTAATTTTGCGTACGAAACAAAAACTGAGGAAAAATTGTTTATGAAAATGAAAATTATTCATGAATAATTTATCATGTAAAATGCGCACATTCTCCAAGCAGGAATTAATAACCTCACCCTCGGCCATTTTTCTTTCACGGTTTTGCTTCACAGTGAGGATTACTATGGTGACTTGGACTTGAAGAGCATCAGGAAGAGTGAGCTACTAGCTGGTATTCAGGGATCAGGCGAAACGAGGAATGTGCCAAAACAGAACCAGGGCAAACCCAGACCAACACCTGTGCCCCAGAGGCCCGCACCCATTCCGGAATAGATTATTCCACAAACATTAAAAATTCCCTGAGAAAAAAAAAGAAATTCCGTGCTCCCTCTTCCCATTTTTCATTTTAATAATTCTTTATATACATCCCAACGTAAAAAAAAAGTATCTCTAAAGATCTAAGGGTCCAATCCCTAATGATGGAGTGCCAAAGTTTCCCATCAGAGAAAAATAAATTCATCTTCGAAGAAATTCCCTATTCCCTTTGCCCTTGTTTAATTATAAATTGAAATAAGAAAAAATTCATAAAATAATAATAAAAAAAAAAAGAAAACTAAAAAAATTAAAATCCGGTGTATTAGCTCTTCATCTTGCACCTTCTTCTTCTTCTTCTTCTTCTCTATCATCATCAAATACAATTCTGCATGTCATTTAATATGTTTTCAATGAATTTAACTATAAATCTAACAATATAATTGATAAAATGACGTTGAAGAATTCCATCTAACAATTATCAACAATTATGTTATGCGTTCTTGATACGAAAAAAAAAGAAAGAAAAATCGTATACGTATTTTAAATCGCTAAATTTCTCAGTGAGGATTACTATGGTGATGTGGATCTGAAGGCACTGCGCAAATTGGGCTACAAGAAGTGAAGATAAATTATGAAACACAAGGATGGACGTCTGTTCAATTTCCAGACGTTTGCTATACTACCTATAAAATGTTGGATGAAAGCATAACGAGGCAAAAGAAGAGATTACACGCATAACTACAAGAGACCAAAACCATGCTGATGATGATCTCGAAAAATAAGAAGACCAAAAATAAATACTCCGGAAATGAAATTAATATCAATTCAGCGACACTCGATCACGCTTTTAATTTTCTCGCATTTGATTATCGTTACGACGATCTTTACTTGTATATTTACATGTCCACTTTTTTGTAGTTTTAAATAAATTGTAATAGAAACGTTTTACAATACTTGTTTGCTTGATAAGAAAACAAAAAAAGAATCAATTTAAACGAGCGAGTTTGATAAAAATCACTCGTATTAATTCCAACATTGAATCTCGTTATTATTTTTGAGTGCAACAATATTTTTCTACTGAAGCATGTCACGCGATTAAAATAAGTGGAATAGTCTCGGGTGTTTGTTTGTAACGATAGAAAGTAGATTTGTGTTGAGAGATTTGAATATATTGAGAATGTCTGATTTGAATGCGCATGTGAAGGGGAAAATAGATAAATAGATGTATTACCATCACGATTTATTGTAGCGTTACACGCGCTAGTGATCGAGAAAGCTGGTGCAGCAGCAGCAAACATCAGTGTGGCTTCATCGTTCCAAGACGCGACGCATTACACTTTGATGTATATACATGTGTACATAAATATATAAAAACATCCTGGAAATGCTCTACATCGTTACTCGAGCTCGTGAATGAGAGAGGCAGATTTCACTGGATAGATTTCGCTGTGAAATAGATGAATCTAAATCGAAATCGATCGTTTGAATGGTGGGAAACATATGGAAAGTTCCTATTTCATGTAGATAGAGATGCGATAACGTCTCGCACCAAGTACATACTCGCGCGAATTGCTATTGCTATTATTTACAGATGGAAAGAAGGATAGAGCTGAAATAGTCCTTCACATCTCGGAAATAATTGCGAATATAACTGAACTTAAACTGTATTTACATACATACAGAAAATTTCACTGTTTACCATAGAAATGTTGGTAGCGGCGTGATTATTTCAGACAACCAAAAGTATTTTAAATTCCAACAATGAATATTATTATGCACATGCTCTTGCGTGATATAATAAATATCACAGGCATAGAAATATCGTAGATTATTATATATTCTATCTATATAATATGATATTAATGAGTAACTAATTTGCCTGGATGTTACGATCGTAATTGATTGAATTATTTCGATGATTTGTGGGCAGCAGATGATCGTTGTTGACGCCAGAATTCTTGACGATTCTTCAAAAAGGATATTCCTTCCTCGGCATATTTTGTTATGTGCGTTGCGGATTCTTGATGAGCAGCCTTGACATCTGTGACAAAGAAGATGAAAATTGTGAGTGTTCAAGTCAATTCAATTATTTTTAAGGGATTTTCTCTTGTTATGAAGAGTAAGATGATGTCAAGATGATTGAGCGAAAGGTTCCAATGAAATGGATATTACTACGTAAGTAGATTTATATCATACGTAGTAATAAACTGACAGTACTTGAGATAAATATACCTTCTTCATTTTTTGGAACATCACCATTCACTTGGGGATATTCAATTTGAGAAGGTGAAACTAAAAATAAGAAATAAAAATTCACTTTTACAGAACTGACTTTGCCATTTGATCGATATAAAGATAAAATTCAATTTCTCCATACATTTGCAATGTTAATTAATGCCCAAGGACACTGAATGCATGAACCATATCCTCATGAAGTCGATTGAAATTTTCATTAATACTGTCCTCGCCGTCCTTGATAGGATCCATGAACTTCATTGTACTGAGTCGGTATATAATATCTTTCATACTTTCACGAATAAAATCCCACGTTACTTTTTGACCGTCCAATCTCTCAGTCATTTGCACCGCTTGTTTTGTGAGTTCATAAAATTCAATAATATTTTTCAACATTCCAAATGTTTTGTAAAATGGACAAAAACGATCGTACGATGTGTAATTATTTTGTTGGAGAAAATCATCTTTTATTATCGTCGAGATATCCAAAATAATTTTATCCTTTTCTGTTAATGAACCTCTACCAACCAACTGAACAATCTCCGACAGTTCCTCCTCTTCTTGTAGCATTTCACACACTTTCATTCTCAATTCCGTGAAACCATGAAAATAACGATCATAAAAAGGATCCAAAGACCGCAAATATTTGCTATAACTCAATAACCAATTAACAGCAGGAAAATGTTTCTTCTGTGCAAGCTTTTTGTCAAGTGCCCAAAACACTTGAGCTATACCCAATGTTGCACAAGTAACAGGACCAGAAAAATCACCACCAGGTGGTGAAACAGCGCCAAAAATGCTCACTGAACCTTCACGAATAGGATTACCAAGACAGAGAACTTTTCCTGCCCGTTCATAAAAACTTGCTAATCGTGCACCTAAATATGCTGGATATCCTGAATCTGCAGGCATTTCACCAAGTCGTCCACTGATTTCCCTCAAAGCCTCAGCCCATCGTGATGTAGAATCAGCCATCAAAGAAACATTGTAACCCATATCTCTAAAATATTCTGCTATCGTAATTCCAGTGTAAATTGAAGCTTCGCGTGCAGCAACTGGCATATTTGACGTGTTCCCTACCAGAGTCGTACGTTTCATGATTGATTCAGTCTTGCCATCAATTTCTACACGTAATTGTGGAAAATCACGTAAAACTTCCGACATTTCATTGCCTCTCTCGCCACATCCAACATAAACAATAACATCAGAATTTGAGTATTTCGATAGCGCTTGTGATATTACAGTTTTCCCACAACCAAAAGCACCAGGAATTGCAGTTGTCCCACCTTGAACTGACGGAAATAATCCATCTAAAATCCTTTGTCCAGTTAACAATGGATAGTTAGCAATAAGTTTATTTGAAATTGGTCGTGGCATTCTCACTGGCCATAATTGTAGCATACTATGTTGATAAATGTCTCCATCGTATTCTAATTCAAGAATAATATCTTCTACGGTGTAATTGCCAGGTGGTGCAATGTAAGTTAACTTTCCACAACTCTTCGGTGGTATCATTAATTTGTGCTTAACTAAATTACTCTCATGAACAACACCATAAATGTCACCAGCTGTTACATGGGTGCCACGATGAATATTCAATGGATTAAATTCCCATTTAATTGATCTGTCGATCGAAGGTACATCAATATCTCGTGGAATATATACTTTCTTTGAAATTACAGCGATTTCTTTGAGTGGACGTTGAATACCATCAAAAATACTACCGAGAATTCCTGGACCAAGTTCAACTGATAGTGGAAATCCTGTTCTCATTACTGGCTCACCAACAGTCAAACCATTTGTCTCCTGATAAACTTGAATGGTGGCATTGTCATTGTCCAATCTGATAATTTCGCCAACAAGTTTTTCATATCCAACACGAACTATTTCATACATGGCTGAACCTAACATTTTTTGTGCTATTACTACTGGCCCAGAGATACCTGTCACGTAACCGTAATGAGATTCGTGTTCGTAATCAGTGCGTTGTAACCATGTTGGTGGAATTTTTTGTTTTTTATTTGTTTTATTGGGTTTTCCATAGTCCAGGGTGTTAAATAATTTATCTTCGTCCATTTGATTTATTTCCGTACTGCGCTAAATGTGAATGGGATGATGGTATAACGAGCAATGCAATAAAAGCTGATGTGTGATTGTGATTGAACCGTTGTGATCAATGTAGAATCTGATTAATATTTTACCTGGCCGTTTTAGAAGATCTTGAAGATATTTTTTATCCACGTTGAGTTGTCCCAACAGATTCGGTGTATTGTTTTTACGTTTCACTGGTAAACAATCTCGGCTTTTGTCACTTACTTCATATGATGGTTTGTCAATTACTTGAACATGACTTTCGTTGACAATCGAACGATGCTACGATTCCGGGAGGGGTAAAAAATGATATTGTTATGACAGATATAGTTGAATGGTAATAAATATTATTTCATATCCAACCATTTTCTCCTGAGATACATCAGTTGACATAGACTTGTTGACACTTTCATCTCGCAATTGAGAATCAATTCTAATCGGGATGCTGTTATCTGTAATCATAATCCAGAAATTCAAATTCATATCAACAAAATTACATCTCCATATATAGACACATAATGAATCATTAAATCTACTAACTGCCAAGGATATTTTGAATTGCCTCCTTAGCTTTTTGAACACCCAGACGAAATTGATCAAACTCTGGCCTAATTCTCATACCACGGTAATAATAAACCAAACTCAATTCAAAATCACCAAGATGATAAAGTGCTTCGGCCTTGTAAAACATTGCACGGGCATTATGTGGATCCTTGACCTTCTCATTTAGCGCAGCCTCGGCATCCTCAAGAGCTTTTTGCGGTTCACCAAGCATCAAGTAACATTTACTGCGTGCTAAAAGTGCATTCCTATCGTTTGGACTCAGCTCCAGTGCCTGTTGAATTCATAAACAAATTGATCTGTTGATGCAAATACAATACAAATTAAATCTACATAAATAATTTGAAGAAAACTGATGAATTTATATGGGAGAATTTGAATCCATATTGGATACAAATCCAATTATAATAATGTCAAGGAAATTCATGAAAGAATTTCCGAAAGTTCTGGAAGTAGGAGTTGCAATTTACGGTATATATAAGACAGATAATATCTTGGGGATAGTTGGGTATATGAGTCTAATAACAGTAACGATCCTATTCTCTGTCCCTCCCCGTAATCGTGCCGGAGTCAGGCGGTACCGTGTTATTTCGAGACGTCGTAAATCGTGATAGATTATCGGAATACCCCGTCTTTCCTAAAATGGCATCGGCTCGCACAACCGGCCCAATCCCATTGTCTCATTTCTTCTATTTGTCTTCTTATCGTTTTCCCTTCGATGAAATCCACCTTGTCATTGGTAAATTCATATATATATTTATTGTAATATATTATTTTAGATCGCGTGTCTGCGATGTAATGATTGGATTTTTGTGGCTGCATATAATGCGTTGTCTATACGTAATATCATCATGGATAGAAGCAACACTGTTTATTAAAACCGTTGAACATCGAAATATTGTTCATGTTCAATTTAGCAATTACTTGACTATGCCAAGCGGCTTCTTGGTACCATGTCGATATTTCCCTTTGGACTATTTTCGACGAATTATTCCATAAATGTTTGATGTGTTGATGAGGATGTGGGTTGACTTCAGGGCGATTTATCATTTGATGAAGATTTGCAGGAGGGAAAATCCAGATATTCATCCTTGGAAATAAATACACTGAGAATTGTTTCAATACAGATTGTCTTCCTGCATACATAGGCTACGTAGAGAATATATTATCATGGAATGGAAGATAATAATATGTGTACATTGATGGAATTCTTCCATTATTTTTTATAGGGTTCAATAACTTCCATAATTTCTATGCAATTACGATACCTACAATAATTCGAAAAGTGATATGAAAAATTGCTTTCGAGACTACAATAAATCCGTACTAATACTTATGGAATATTTGAACCTTATTGATGCAGTTGAGAGCAATATTAAAATCGCCAGAACGAATTTCACGTGACGCAAGTGCAAGCATTGCGCTTGGTTCAGCCTCCTCTGGTATTTGCATCATCTTGTTGCGATCCTGGCGGCGTTTTATTTTCAACGATTGTATGATATCTCGTGTGCCCAAATTAACAGCGGCTGCTCGATCTTTGTCTGTATAAACTTCTTCTTGTCGGCGTGCACTACTTCCCTTTCGTCTACGCACTTTTTTACTTTTCTGTTCATTTATTTGATATTCTAATGAATCTTTATCACCACGGCGTCTTGGTCTTGTGTCTTTTCTACCATCTTTACTACGTCGTCCACTTGATAACTGGTCCTGTGAATCTTGACCACCTCTAGATCCACTTGAAAAACATTCTCTGCTCTCTTTCCTTTCATACGCGTAAATGCTCGGTTTTTTCTTCCCTTGATTCGTACCTTCATCGAGACCAATTCGAACAAAACTCTGAAGAAAATCGTTGTCTTGCAACGTTGGATTGAGAATGTTGGACACCTGAGTGCTTACACGATCACCACTTGATGCATCCATCATTTCAGTGTATCGTTTTTGTCAATTCAATGAAAATTCCTCTAGTTTTTATTCGTTCTGTTTACCAATTCACTTCAGTGTTGGACAATCGTAGACCCAGCAGAAAAGTTCCTGGTTACACAGTTTTCTTTTTTTATTTTTAAACCAAAATCTTGTCGTGAATTTTCAATTTTTCTCAAACGTGTTGGTATCGACACCTTAGCTAGGTGGCTGGTTGTCCTTGGCAACAGTCAACAATGCGCCACCCGTTCAGCAACGCCGACGGCGTCGACTTTTCGCTCATATCAAAATATATATGACTATATAAATATATTTCATATATTTACATGTGCGTGTATGTACCCACAAGCTAACTTGGAACCATTCGTGTGCCATCCACGTCACGTGAGAATAAAATAAAAATAATGCACGTAGTCTAAGTATACATTCATACCTGTTGCCATTCAAAGGGTCATTTGTGCAGTTGCACTGTACTTATGACACCTTACATAAGATATCAAAGTACAATATATATCAGTTTACGTAACTACTTGTTGATTCGATTTCATTTTCAGATATTCTGTGGTTGTGAATGGTAATCATCAAACGAGGGAAAACATTATTTATTATTATTAAAAATGGTTGAAAAATATTGATGAAATACTTTTTTGAGAATTCATATTCAGATTTGGTAAGGATTCGCGCTTTGATCATCTTGAAATCCTATCAAACTTTCAAAATCTGGTTTTCGTATGATAGGTTTGATAAGATGTGATTGTTATTCCAATAGCATTTTTATTTATGTCTTATGTTCGTTTGTCATAGTGAACAGCTTTACCACTCCGAATTTGAATTCTCACAAAAATACTTAAAATTCATACCTGATGATATAAAGACAGCGCTTTGTTGTAATTTTTGTTTTTCAAATGACCAGTTGCTTCATCGACTCGTAATTTAGTTTCGATTTGTGCGACACTTCGTTTTGATTTTTTATCGTCTTTATTTTTGCCTTTGCCTTTGCGACGTGCCTTCATTATTATCCACACCTGAACAAAAGTATCCACAGAATAATTTACATGGAGTGAAACTTAATTCGAATTAAATTATTAATTGAAATGTGGTTGCACGATTACTTAATTTCAAATAGTCAGTATGAGAAATGAAAGATAAAAACACATTAACAATCATCACATACCTGTTTTCTTTTTCTTTTTCGTTCCAAAACACGATATCCAATAATAATATCCTTATCCCACTTGGAAATTCAAAATAGTTGTAGGCGTAAGCAAGCAAACAACTGTAAAACTGATAATAATTGCAGTTGGTATAATTCGTAACAAGTTAATATTTCCTATTTTGTATTTGAGTTCAAACTAAATTACAGTCCTACAATCTGATCCATTCAACAAACATCAATCTTGATTGAAACTTTAAATGTATAATACGAAAAAGTGGAAGTTGATATGAAAAGTTCACTCAACATTGCACTATCAAAACACTTTCCATTGCCAAAATAAAAATAAAAAACTGACTCAACAGGCATTTAGTCATCACAAAATGATTTACAATTATTCCGAAGACGTATAAAATAATGAGAATGATCTTCGATTGACGTTGCCGTTGCAACTGAAGTATACAAAACTAAAGACGATAGTAAAGGGTATGTCTGTCATGACAAGAGCGCGCAAGCTCAGATTTTCCCCAGGTAATATTATCTATATATTACCGTTTACTCTTTCCGAATATACATAAAGAAATTTGCATATTCGCATGCACCGATTAACTAATATTATTCCGCAGAGTTGACAATCAAATAAAAACATAAAAAAAGAAGAATAAACTCGTCTTCAGAATCATGTGCGTGCTCATTCTTTCCCTCAACTACATAATTTACTAACAAATAAGTAAAAAAAGTTTGCAAAACTTCTAACTAAGTATTTAAATCGTGCGATGGGACAATTAAACTAATAGCATACAATTTCTTCAGGTAAACTGATTTTGGTTTTACTTCTCATTTGAATAATTAGTTGTAACCAGTTTAATTGAAGCTTTCGTTCTTTTCAAGTATAAACATTTTCTAAATTTATTTCTATATTTTTGGAATATTTCTTGGAAAATTCAAGGAAACGTTTTCACGTGATGTTAAACTTTAGATGATGAATCGTTCAGAAGAGAATTTGTATCTTGACATGAAGGAGAAATATTTCCAAATTGATCAAGCTTAATTTCACAAAAATGTCGGTGATGATGGTTGATGGAGAAGCCTTCATGCTCAACCCTCTTGAGGTTTGTGTAATTACTAATCAATATATGAAGGGTATGAGGTCCGTGGTATATAATGGTATGCGAATGTGGTAGTTGAAAGGTTGAAGGAGGCCAAATGCTCGCGTGATCCATTATATACATGTCGTATCTTCGATACCACCAGTCTGATCATATGTTTCTACATAAATATATGGGTCTACATATATATACCTATTGTTATTGTTATCGTAGTTGTAAAATTTATGAAGTCACGTAATCACATCCTGCTAAATATGGTTAGTGGTACAACCTTAAAAGATAAAATATAGTAATTAATATGTTGCATGGAGTTTATGATGCAAAATATGGAAGATTGTTATGGATTACAACACGGAATTTTCCCTGGACTTTAATAGATATAAATTGTGTTAGAGCTCGAATATGTATTTATAGATTTGTATTTTTAACTTGTTACAAAAATTGTTATGTCGAATTGAATTAACTGAAGAAACAAAACTTTTGGTGTAGTTTTAGATAAAGAATTTCCATCAGGACAATAACGAACGGGCAATATGGACATTGGGTAGTGAACTTTGGTTATAACATTCGTTATTTACCATTTTGGATAATAAAAAACGAAGATAATAAAGAACATCCTGCGAAAATCGGGAATGAAGTTACTGAATCTTTGATAACAGCATTCATTCCAAATTCTTTCCATTTTTTGCGTCTCCTAGTATGTGTACGCTGTGTACCCCGCGTACACCTGTACAACTTAATATTCACCATTTAAACCATGGCCTCGTTGTACTGACCAAACGTGCTGATTTCTATACATGATTAACACAAGACCAGCTTCTAGCAACATTATAAAAATACAAATTGTTATAATCAATCATTTGATTGAGAATGTACAGCCGAAATTACCATCTGCAATACAAACATAGCATTGTTTGTTTTGTAAAAACAATGAGATATTATTTTCTGGCGCGAGAAAACGTATTCACTTGAATCATCTCACGGCAATTCAATGAACTACACAAATTGTGAACACCCTAACCTCAACCAACGGTTAACATTTGCAAGAATATTGAGGTTATGTGTCGATAATTAAATTTTTATTCGTGTTTACTGTAATGAAATAAGACTATTGAGATTGTGCATTTTATCGAAACCATATTTTACTATTTATCATTCCGGATATGGAGCGTGGCGCATTTTTGGTACTTGAAGGATGCGACAGAGTTGGAAAATCGACTCAAGTGAAACGCTTAGTCGATGCTCTGAACAACCTTGGAATTCGAGCTGAAGCACGTGGTTTCCCTAGTTTGTTTAATTTTTTTTTAATGAATCATTTCTAATTATTAATATCATACAATTTCTCAACTGATGTTCCTTATTTTTGTTTCTCTTTGTTACAGATAGAAAAACTACAATTGGAAAGGTGATTGATGATTTTTTATCTCATAAAAATGATCTTGCAACTGAGACAGTTCATTTGCTTTATTCTGCAAACAGATGGGAATGCAAAAATGATTTAATCCAGACACTGAAATCAGGAACGACATTAATTGTCGATAGGTAGATGAAATTGTTATCATTAAACTCGTTCAACAATGAGTTGTTTCAATGTTATACCAATAACTTTATTGATCCATCATAGATACGCAGCTTCTGGAGCTGCTTATTCAGCAGTATCAACAAAGAAAAGTCTCTCATGGTGTAAAGAGCCTGATCGTGGTCTACCAGCACCAGATTTAGTAGCCCTTTTAACAATTGATGAGAAAACTCTCCTTTCTCGCGGTGGTTGGGCCAAAGAACGTTTTGAATATGAAGATTTTCAAAAACAAGTCTCTGAAAATTATTCAAAATTAATGGACGATACGTGGATGGTTATTGAAGGAGATCAAACTGAAGATAATATCCACAAGCACTTATTAGAAGAAGCATTGAAAATAATTAAACAAAAGAAAAACAGTCCAATCGGAAAGTTATATGAATCAACATCGTATTAATTGCACTTTTAATCATTTCCATTACGTTTTATGATGCATTTGATATTTTTTATATGGCAATATTGTGATTCGTGAAAATAATGAAATTTTATTTTTAAACACTAAATGGTTTCCATCCTTTCATTCAAACTTGGAAAATCCGAAGAGTTTATTCTTTTTTTGAAAAATCACATTTCAGTTCATGTAAAATCCGTTAGCAGCGCTGTCGGTTTCAAGCGCTGCCGGTTTCAAGCAACCGCTTTTAGTTTTCAAAGAAGGCCGTTAGGCAGCGCAATGTGTTTATGTAATCACAATAACTTTCAATAAGAAAACATTAGAGGAGAAACATAGAAGATATTGGGGATAAAATATCCAATTAAACAAATAAACAAAAGAATAAAGAATTTCTACTCATTCTCAATTATCATGATGGAGACTGTGCCTAAAGATTTACGTGGTTTGAGGGCTTGCTTAGTCTGTTCATTGATAAAGGTAAGAACCTAACCTCAAAATGTTTAAAAAATTGATTCACATTACTAATAAAATGAACAACAATTGTATTAATTCTCTTTGCAGACATTCGACCAGTTTGAGATGGATGGCTGTGACAATTGCGATGAATTTTTACGGTTGAAAAACAGTAAAGAACACGTTATGGAATATACGAGTACCAACTTTGATGGGTGAGCGAATCAACAATGATATCTCCACTTATCCAGAGTCGATATTTCGATATGTTAATTGAATGTTTGTTAACTCTTGTCTTTTGTTTATAGGATGATCGCAGCAATGAGTCCTGAAGACAGTTGGGTTTGCAAATGGCAGCGAATAAGTATGTGAATGAATGTTGATATTCACTTATATTTACATCCAAGAATTATATTTGATTGATAATTAACTTGTTTCATTCTTCAAGATCGTTTTGCGAAAGGAGTTTATGCCATATCAGTCACTGGGCGAGTTCCAATGGCAATCATAAGAGAAATGAAAAGTAGAGGAATTGTACACAGAACACGTGATACAAGTCAACGATGAATTTATTATAAGTATCACACAATCGGAATTAACCATTGAGGTGATGAAGTCTCGAAGTAACGATTCTATTCACGGAATGAATGTTTATAAAGCTACATTAATATTAGTTCAAGGTTAAGAAAGTTACGTCTATCAAAATATTGATGAGATGTCATTTTTCTCCAATCAATATGTGTAAAAACAGAAACTCTTTGGTTATGGGGTGATAAAGTAAGTTAGAGTATTACGTTTCTGGTTGATCTTAATTATTGATAAATTCATTCATTCCTGTTTCCCTGCCAATTTATGTCGCTCAATTTTCCTAAGTATAATTACAATATCAGTCGAAATTTAACAAGAATTCACAAAAGTTTTCACAAAATCTGATATATTAAAGGATATATTTCATTCATCCAATTATCACTTGAGGAAAATACAATAAAATATTATCTGATAATAATTATACTACTGAGATTCAATAAATAACTTTAAGAATTGAGAACATTATGATTATTACATGTTCCTTCTTACAAACCTGAGTGAGTTCTTGAAAATCAAGTGCAATTGATGTCTATTCACCTTTCATAATCACTTTATTGTATTTACTATTATTGTATGAGCAATACTGTGTATTCGTGTTGTGCACGCATCACGTACTTTCTTCCCCCCTTTGAATATGACATCGTCCAAAAACGTTTTCAATGATTGTGGAATAGTGTCATTGACTTCATCAAGAGATTTACTTTTCGATAGATACAAAGATCTATCAAAAGACATCGCATGAATATCATCGTGAATTTTTTGTCCAACTTCTTTAATTATATTTCGATCATTTTCATTAGGAAAAGACTGTTCTCGTTCATAATATTGTGAGAGTATTTGTTCTTCGTGATTTCTAAATGTTACAATTGATTTTTTATTGCTAATCGATGATATAATAATATCATTGCCATACTTTTTTTTCAGAAGAACTTTCAAATGTGCATCGGTCATATCACATCCCATTCTTTCCAGCAGATTTTCTATTGAATATTGACAGTCTTTAGAATCGTCCAGTAGATCATATACTTTTTGAATTCCTTCTTGATATTTTGGTATGCTGGGACGACCACGTTCTCTATTTCCGGACCACGACATAAAACTTAATTTACATACGTAATGATACTTTAAACCAGTTAAAGAATCTCTATGCATTATTCGATCACGAACAGCAGTCAATCTATCATCATCAATTATTTTCAATGAATTTTCAATTTCTTCTCGTAATCCAGAATTTTCTGCAACTGTACCAATCCGACGGCGTTTTTTTAAAATTTTTTTCTTTTCCAAAGCTTCATCACATATTTTTCCACAGAAGAGACAAATTTTGTCTAAAAGTTCACATGTGTTTTCTTCGACTTCTTTTACTTCGTTCATCGATGTTGGAACATCTGTTGATACATTTTCAACATTATCAGATGTGTCCAGGTAGATCAAACGACAATTCTCATGAATTGTGATGGATTTTACATTTTGCCAGTTCTCCCAATTCCCATCATCACGTTTTTTACTCGACGCAATCATTATAGATAAATCTTGTGCTTCAGTACATGGTATTGTGTCATCAGTAACCTCCTTTCTACAAAGATCACACTTATTATATTGTTCCATTGTTAACCTGGAAAAGAATAAATTATGATGTCAATATTGATAGGTTCGAAATTAATTAGCAATTATTTAATTACAGCTAATAATTACGAAATATTGTTACATTTATAGAAGTGATGGAGTTTTGTGAATGAAAAATTCTGATTTTCAACTGAAAAATATGATCAGCTTACTTTGTTTACATGTGGCCCATCGTATTACAGTGTTCGTTCATACCAGCAACGCTCTGATGGTATTTTACGAATCGAATATGAATAATTTTACAATTATTCATTCAGACTTATTCATATGAGAGCGAAATGAGTACTATATAAAATATCATGAAAAATATTGCATTTATTAGATCTCATACGTCATAAGGAAAATAAAAATGGATTTTTTTTGCATGCATTATTCTATTTAAGTCATGTTTATAAATAAAATCTTCATTTGTAATCACAAAGTGTTAGCCATTATTGAATAAGCAATGCTTTGAATTTTTTTTGAATAGAGTTTATGGGTCACTCGTTTCCTCTGCTTTAATATAATACCGTCCAAAAATGTTTTCAATGATGCTGGAATAATTCCACCCATTCCGTCTAGAATAGACGCAATTACTGGATATGTTGAACTATCAAAAAGTGTTGCTTGAATATCTTCACAGATTATTTCTGAAGCATTTTTAATAATCAGTTGATTTGTATCTGATTTTGGATTTTCAGTTTCATAATATTTTGACAGTATTTCATTTTCATAACGTTTCAATGTCACAACTGTTTTTCGTGGATTTAAAGATGAGAATATAATATCTTCACCATATTTTTTCTCCAGTTTATCTTTCATATAATCAGTCGGCATATCAGTCGCTGTTGTTTTTTTTAAATCTTCTAATGCATATTGACATTCGCCAGAATTATCTATGAGGTCATAAATCTTCTCCATCGTTCCTACATATTTTAATGTATTAGATTGCACCAATTCAAACTGTTTCTCTATTTTCTTTCTATGAGATAAAAATTTGTTTCTACACTGGCCATGATATTTAACGCCGTCCATTGAATCTCTATTTTTTATCCTTTCATAAACAGCAGCCGCCCAATCATCATTAATTGAACTGATTGCTTTCTCAATATTTTCTTTCAAACATGAATTTTTCGATTCGGTAACAATTGCACGTCTCTTTGATAACGTTCCATTATATTCAACGGCTTCATCACATATTTGACCACAGAAAATACAAATTACATTCGATTTTACAGATACATTAGCAGGTACTCGCTGTTTCTTTGTGTCAGGTACAATTCTATTCACACATTCCTGGACTTTCCTTTTTCTATCTGTGATATTACTCGTTGCATTCATATAATTCTCATAGCAGCGTGTATGAACCGTAATGTTGTTTACATTTTTCCAGTATTTCCAAAACCCATCTCCACGTTCCTCACTAGTTACAATCATTGCTGGTAACCCCCGTGCTACTACAGACATCTCAGAACTATCTCCAGTCTCTATTTCACAAATCTCACATAAATCATCGTTCGCCATTCTTCACCTGAAATATTAACAACATTAAAGTAACGATAGCTCTCATAGTTTTAATTACCATCAAATAAATTAACTTACAAATGTTTCTTTGTACTATCAACAATACCAACTACCTCCAGAAACGTACGCGGTATTTCTCTAATGCGTTAGACACAACTACAGTAAATACCAACTCTAAGTAGGCTCATCGTCTATGATAATCAGCGATAACATCAACAAAATGACGATTCTTTGTGAGGCCAATAATGCAATTTACAAATATCTGCTGATAGGATGATGCTGTGATATATTTTCAAAGTGGATTCAAAGTTTAAGAAAATGTAGGAAATTAATATCCTCTTCTCGAATCAAATAATAATACGTAAACATAATTGCAGCACCAGAGCATACATCAAGAGGTAGAACATAATAGCCTGAACAATATAACCTCACTTTTGAAAATGTTTTCATCACATCAAAATTAGTGTCGGAGAAAAACGAGCGGCAGCAGCACCATCGTTGACCTCAGAATGTAAACTTTGAGTAAGAGAGAAATGAAGCTAATGGTGTTGCATGAAAGTGAGAGAGACACAGGGATTCATTGATAGATCAACACTGATTTGTTGATGTTTTGAACTTGACTGACATCAATTTTTGTACTGTACATTCTTGGAAATCACCCAACATTATTTTTATTCCCTTTAATTTCATTCAATTCTATTTTTCATTGATTATTCATGAGACATCACATAACCTAAAAGAAGATTTATGCATAAGAGAAATGAAAAAAGCGAATGTTAATTGCTTTGGTTTTAAATCATTTGTTATTGGTTTTTTTTCCTGTTTTTTACTGTAGCGCCGCGGTTGGGGTATTTGTAAAGCCACCTACTATGCATTCAGTACCCTCTTGCAAAGGGTGGGGGTGTAATAATGCGGGGTGCACCGTGGGTGGTCCCCGGCGATGTTGGCCTGTGTGTGGTCCGGCAAACTGCGACACACTGCGATCCCTAAGCAGGATGCGATGAGATTTACCATAGCCTTAGATGATGTATGATGCTTTGTGCCGAGGAAGGACCCTGGAGACGCTTCAAAGCATAGTCCAATATATAAGCTTGATATAACCTAGAAAAACCATGCTCAATTTCAGTTGTGCATATTATTTTAAGGTATATTTATCTTGTTTATCCATTTTGCTTTAATATACTTTATTGGTATTTTTTTTCATCAGATTTTGAGATAGCAGAACATGAGAGGGAAATGTTGACGATACATTTGGTTATTCATTGATAATTTTTTTAATGTTTACAGGTTGTGTTATGTTTATTTTATTTGTTATTGTCACTCATAACGAATGAAGCATCACCACAATATATGAACAGCTTTGGGGTGAACAAAAATAATGACAATGAAACATGGAAAAGTTTAGATTTGGGTCCGAGGCATAGGCTGGATGATTCCAATTATCTACTTGATAGATATCCAATTGGTGAATTGCCGGGTGATCCTGCTAAATGTAAAAGATCTGTAAAATGTATAAAAATGAAGGACAATATGTGTATGGGCAAATTATTGCCATACGCGATGACAAGTTTGGATCTTATACCAGAGCCGACAACCCAGGATATTGTTAAGGTAATTTTGAAAACCTTTTCATCAGAAATATTAGTGGTTTTTGAATCCAGTTCGATATCGCTTCGTGTTTCTTTTTGTGTTCTAGGAGAGACTTCATCTATTGCAAGCATTACGACATATTCCTAAATGCTGGGTCGTAGTCCAACCATTTTTGTGCTCTCTATTCATGCCAAAGTGTGTTGATGATACAGTTGATTTACCATTACATGAAATGTGTAAAAAAGTTTCTGTTCCGTGTCGTATTTTATTTAATCACACACTATGGCCAAAATTTATCAAATGTGACAATGAAGAATTATTTCCACGATTGTGCAAAGACCATACACGCGAAATAAAATTCAATTCAACTGGTGAATGTTTGAGGCCGTTAGTGCCAACAGACAATTCACTTGCAATATTTGAAGGGGTTGATGGATGTGGTACTCAATGCAGTGATCCTTTATACACACCTGATGAACATAAATTAATTCATTCATTTATCGCATGGGGTGCTGGAATATGTAGCGTATGTAATTTATTTACTGTCGTGACATTTCTCATTGATTGGCGTAGTGCCAATAAATACCCAGCTCTTGTTATTTTTTATATCAATTGCTGTTTTTTAATATCATGTATTGGATGGTTGGCGCAATTTACATCAGGCAATAGAGAATCTATTGTTTGTCGCAAAGATGGAACATTAAGAATGAGTGAACCAAGGTAAAGTGATACCTTTCCTTCAATTTACCGTAATGAACAAATGTTTTAATGACAGTTGCTTTGTTTTTTTTATTTCAGTGGTGGAAGTTTATCATGTGTCGTTGTTTTCGTATTGATCTATTATTCGTTAATGGCAGCGATGGTCTGGTTTGTGATTCTCACTTATGCCTGGCATATGAGTTTTCAAGCCCTTGGGAAAATTCAGGACAAGATTGATAAGAAAGGAGCATATTTTCATTTATTTGCCTGGTGCTTGCCGTTGGTATTGACAGTGACAGTCATCGCGTTAGGTGAAGTTGATGGGAATAGTGTTACTGGTATTTGTTTTGTTGGATACGCAAATCATTGGGTACGAACTGGATTTGTACTCGTTCCTGTTTTAGCCGGACTTATCGTCGGTGGATATTTTTTAACAAGGGGTATGTTTTGTTTATAAATATGAATATAATTTTGTGTTAATAAATTTAATGGTGATGACATTTTTGTTTATGCATCGGATGTGATGATATATTGTAAGTACTGATAACAGGAAACGATTGGACAAGATAATGGCAAATAATATAGAGAGTGTCATTTAGATTATAGAGGAATGCGATTCAATTTTATTCCATTGCAGGATTGACTACGTTGATACGTTTGAAAATAAATAGTCAAGAGATAATATCAGAAAGAGCCAGTGCAAAAATTCGCGGTACAATAATAAGGATGGGATGTTTTTCTGTGTTTACATTTTTGGCAATAATTATCACATTTTATTGTCATATATACGATTTTCGTAATTCATGGAAGTGGCGTGAGAGTTTTGAAAAGTATATGGTGTATGTGCAATTTATTTATTTCTATTGACAGTAAAAATATTCCTAACTATATTCAGAATATTTGAAAACAATTTGTCTTTTCGGTGTGTAGATGTTCAATTATAATGAAGTATGCGGAAAATCCTGAATGCAAAATGGAGCATAGGCCCAGTGTAACAAAATTACAATTGCATTTATTATCACCATTTCTTGCTGGTGTATTGATGTCATTGTGGGTATGGACAAGTTCTACAGTCGACACATGGGCTCGTTTTCTTCGACGGTAATTGTTTATGATTCTAATTGATTTTCCATTAATACAATATTAAGTATCATTATATTGAACAGTAAATGTTAAATTATAATATTGATCCATTTTAGAACATTCAATTGTGAGCGTGAAGAACCAGTGAAGTTGAAGAAACACAAAGTGATAGCGCAAGCGTTTGCAAAGAGAAAGACATTCAATCACGCTGGACGTTTATCAATAAGTTTTCATAATACACATGAAGATCCAGTGGGTCTTAATTTTGATCTCAATTCAGTTGCGTCACAAGACTTCAGTTCAACATGGGCTGCAGCATTGCCAAAATTTGTGACGCGTCGAGGTGCATTAGTAGGTGGTAATGCAGCTTCAATATCAAGTAATCGTAGAAATTCTGCAGATTCACAAATGAGTGTACAAAGTTTGAGTGTCCAAAGAGTCACTGTACGATCACGACGTAATTCAGCCGACTCACAATATTCACATATTTCAATGTGTGAAATGAAAGCAACACGTAAAATGGGATACAGTGCTGGATCAAGAAGCAGACGTGGAAAACGTCGAAGGGACTTTGGTAAGTCACGATCGTCAAAAGTCGGTCCATTGTTTCGTCGTGGTAGTACAACATCGCAAGAAAGCCAACTTGGCGCACAGATTCTATCAGCATTATCAATTGGTGGTATGCCAAATATGCCACAAGTACCAAATATGAAACGACGCTCAGCCACAGCTGGTCTGGATGGTGGATTTATAAATCCGAAAATAATTGACGGGAAAAATGTTGAATTGCTATTACCATTTTTGTTTGCAAATCGTAGTGACAGTGATGAGAATTTAAGCAGTGAAGAAAAAGTTGAACGGGCTAATGCTGATAAAAATGTTGATGTTGAAGCTAATAATATTGAAAAAGAGGATCATGATAGTGGTGATAGTGACGACAGTCAACCTGATGAAGAAACAAAAATGTTAAGAACTCAGAATAATGAAGAACGAAGTCGCACTAAAGGCAGTAACAAAAATAATAAGAATTATGCAAATCGCGATGTGAGAAAAGGTAAATTCACCATAGAAGATGAAACAGTATTGAAACATTTACTTCAAGAGTCAAGCAAACAACAAGTGGACAGTGATAATGATAATGGAATGTATAAAAAAGTTGGAATAGGTGATTTAGCATCAGGTTTAGCTTCATATTGTCCGGAATTAACAAGAATAATGCAATCAGACGGTCAATCAAGTGCACGTGAAATGGCAACACAAACTTCTTTGCCACTAGATGTACTTGAAATGGAAGAATTGAAGCAGAGTATTGACGAAATAATAAATAGTCGTAATTGCACATCAAAAGGTACACAGATATCACCAAAATTGGATAAAAGTAATAGCCGCAATAATCGAAAAGTTGATGGTAAAACAATGACTAGTCCAATTAATTCAATGAAATCATCAAAAGATGGACGACGTAATGAGCGATCATCTTCTAATAATCAAAAAAATTGTTAAGTTCATTCCTTGATTTTATCAAAGGACAAATCTGCATTTTAATTGCTCTCTATGCATTTTCTTTTTTACACTTTTTGTACTTAATGTTTAATTAATAGTTTTTATTGTATCATTTGCAATATTGAGTGACTGATTGCGTCAAGAGGATGAATCAACGAATACATAATTCATATAGAGTTCTGTTGCTGTATTGAACGCTAATAACTACTGGAATTTTTTTCTACGTTTTCAATCAAGACTGAGAAGTGTTTGTGGTTATTTCACTTTTATTTCTGAGCAAAGTACATGACAATAACAATTTTTTGAATGATACACTATGGTTACCGTTCCTATTTTTTTTTCTATCATTTTGTGATTATCTGATGATTTTGATACATTACATTTGGAGAATCCTTTTCTATTCAATCATTGAATGTTTATATTACTAACGTTGTATCATTATTGTCAATTATTGATATATCGAACTGAATATTTGTATATGCGATGCAGCTTTTATTCATTGTAACTTGAACATTTTGTCGTTCTAAATATATTTTATATTGAAGAAGACGAAGTTGACATTATTTATTCTTTTTATTTTGTTGGACAATCGCATGTGATTTTGCATAATTCAATTCCATTCCTAAACTGGTGATGTTCTTTCTGTTTCATGATACATAAACATTTGTGTTTATTATTACAAAGTATCTATTTAGGATTCCCATCGGTTTTTTTTTCTTTACAAATATATTGGAAATATTCAACGAACATATTATAGAAAACAAAATATATTACGTTGTGTACGTTTTTCTCTCACATGAATTCATGTTTCTACATTTTTTTTTCTTCTAGATAAAACATTCATGATTATATATAGCGCTTAGGCCCATAGGCACCAGAATATTAATTTTTTTTTCTTTCTATTAAGTAAAAAATCATCACATTCCTTCATTGTGAACACATCGCCGTAAAACCTGACTAAGGCAACGATTTATTTATCTATTTTTCATTTGATTTCATTCATCATCAAAGATTACTACGTGGTATAGATTTTTTTCATGCACTGTTTCTAGATTATATTTATATTTTTTGTTTAAAATTAATTTGTATTCACTCTCACAAATACTTACAAAAAAAAGAATTCGTCTAATTGGCTAATTACAATGTTCCAATGAAAAATACAAAAAAAGAAAATTTATAATTTATATGAAATGATAATTTTAGAATAAATAAAATTGATCTGTGTTGTGATTTATCTGGGTCAATTCTTTAAACCACGATGAGTTAATTTTAAAGACACAAAGAAAACTGTCAAAGTTTTCATTAAATAACTAACAAATACAGTGCACCATGTGTTTCATTTCCTCACACGTTTATTTGAATTTCTTCTTTCTAGGTGCCATTTGCGATGTTCTTTTAACAGTACCTGAAACCAAAATTGAATAAAAAATTCTAATTAATCTCTCGCAGACAACTCAATAAGAAGTGGACAATGAATTATTTTAAAAACAGAATTTGTTTTTCTTGTAAAGTTCATTGAACAAGAAAAGTTGGTGGTGAAGATTATTCGTCGATTGAATTCAACACTAATGAAATTGAAATCATAATACAAAACATGCAGGTATTATAATGCAACAGTTTTCATTGTATGAAAATTTATTGACAAAATAAATTGGCCATGGGTGATAAACTGAACTAAAAATAATCGAAATAGTCTAAGACAAAAAAAAATATGATGAAGTTAATTAACGTAAGTCATTTTATTAGTTTCAAAGATAAAATTTCCTAAAATATAACACTTTCAATAATACTATTTTATGCATATACTATTTTGACTTATCTCAGTTAAATTTTTGGATATTTACTAACAGATTTGAGTATTAATATGAAAAATTTTGACATTAAATCTAAAGTTCAACTATGTACAATACAAATTGAGTATTAACAGACATGAATTGATTTCGTTAATAAAATTCTCTAAATAGATTATCAAAAAGACCTCATTATGGCATAAAAGTATTAAAAATACTGGAAAAAAATAGTATATAAATGCGTATCGCAAATATTGGCGATTTGTGTAAACTGTTGTAAATAATTAAATGCATCAAAATTCATGTAAAATTGAAGGAAGAACAAAAATATAAAAATTTGTTCACATGATCATATCAAAACTATAATGAGAATTTTGTTTCGCTTTGTTTAATGGAATCTTTTCATTATTGAAATATTGTGTCGTGATTCATGTCAGTGCAAATTAGATCGAATGCTTTCCTGAGTATCTTTTCATTTAGAATAATAATAATTTCTTCCTCTTTGAGTATATCAATAAAATATTGCAATATCAATTCTTGTCGTTGAAACTTTGGATTTCCTCTTGCTTGTTTTCCAGGCCTACAACTTTGAATCTCCATGCATAGTTTCAGCGAGCTTTCGTTTTCCTAAATCCCATGCAAATAATAATCTTTAATTTCAAATAATACCAACACAAGAATCCACGCAACCAACACTTCTTAATTGTACGAAACATCATTATGATGTTTCGATAAAAAAGAAGAAAAGCAAATTTAATAAATCAATATTGTTAATATCTGATGTACTTAATGACAACTAAGAGTGTAAATTAAGAGAAACAAGGAAACCAAAACCATGCAACATAAAAAATGATTCAAGCGTGACTTTAGCAATTTTTTTTTTGTATTCACCACCACCTCTACCAGCATCTTCACCATCCATGATGGCATAGAACATTTTGGAGTCACCTTTCAGTGACAAACGACGAGGCTATTTGGTTTTCAAATGATTTTTTTGTTGTTTAAATTGATGATGTTCGTTACCCCAAACATGATGATCAAAAAGTTCGCCAACGTAATATAGAAGTCCACTTAATGCGAATAATGAAGCAAAGAATAAGATTCTCAATGGTAGTGACAGGACGTCCATTACTGGGTAGACCCAAACGTTGCTTTTATAATATATTACATGAATCCTGAAACATTTAAATAGAGAAAATAAGAGTACAACAATTTGATAAATATTCTGTTGCTGTTTGTAAATTCCATGAAACAAATAATTGCCACAAATAACTTACCAAATTAAATACGCCAACATTAATGCATATAATCCAATGAATCCATTTCTTCTTCTAGGGTATTGTCTAGGTGCGACAAACACTTCAAGAACTGCTGTCACCATAATCATGGTGTGCATCAAATGATTCAACCACGTTGGAAAATATGGATCCAACGCTTTTGGCAGCACAAGTTCACGATCTACAGCCATTAAAGCCCAGAATGTTATGCCAACAAACTGTAATAATAAACATTCAGTGATTATAAATACTCCAGATTATGTTATGAAATAAAGAGAGTTGAAAGTTTGAAATAGTTTGATCTAGAAGCCAAACTTAACAGTTATTTCCAGTATTTTTTTTTTGATTCAATGAAATACCGAAATATGTTCAATTAGAGTTTAACAATTGTTCATTATTATAATGAAATTCCATTATCTTTTTAAGAAAGTTGAACTCATTGTACATCTCCATTCTTTTGAGGCATAAAAAAACAGGTCGAATAAAATCTCTTATGATTTTAATTATATACGAAAGTCATAGAGTTCTTCATTGTCTAAAATTTCTCTTCAAGTTGCCCCACATTTTGTAATTCTTCTCTTCATCTAAAACCAATTATCTAATTGTCTCTGTAATTTTTATGAGTATTGTTGAGGTTGGCACTAAAATTATATTATAACTTTCAGAATTTCTGTTTTATTACTAGTAAATAATAGACAAAAATGAATAGACAGTTGGGCTTCTAGACTGCTACAAAATAGTTAAATGAATTATCTTACCATAGCAAGGGGAAAACTGTAGGTTGCATGGAAATAATCTTTGATTCGTCTGAGCAATGGTGGTTTTTTTGGTGCAATTTCATCAGTGCCACAAAAGTCATTTAATAAACACAGGAAGAAGAACACGGCCTGTATTATCTGCAAATTAAATAAATAAAAAATTATTCATTTCCTGCTCTTGCAATACAAACAAAAGAATATAATTCATTGCAATAAAGAAAAATTATATACTGAAAT
The DNA here is from genome assembly GCA_030523085.1 of Meteorus colon. Lineage (NCBI taxonomy): Eukaryota > Metazoa > Arthropoda > Insecta > Hymenoptera > Braconidae > Meteorus > Meteorus colon. The sequence continues at coordinate 139,742 of JAPYZH010000145.1, read as the reverse complement.
GTTTTCATGACTTTTAAATAAAATTAACCAAAAAATAGAAGTGAATTGTTGGCAGACAATTGATCACGTTATTCATAAATTGTCACTTGAGTTCAACGACATACAGTCCACTTATTGTACTGAAGTACTTGATGAGATGACATCAAGTGACTTTTAACACGCGAGCTTTTGCATATTCAATTGTGAAATAAATACACGAAATATCCAAACTTTTTGTTTACAACTGTTAAATTATATGTTTCGCAAAATAATGAATTATGCAATAATATTCAGAGATTGTTGAGCTCAATGAAATGGCCAAGGACACTAAAATTGGCTGTGCAATTAGAAACAATTTAATGTTTTTAAAATGTTCATGAAAAATTAGTGAGTGGCTATGACAGATATTCAATGGTTTATGGTTGATGTTTACACATAAATAAATAATTATGTAGAAAAAAAAATTCATTCAGGGAGTACAACTGATATTTAAATTAACCGAGAATTTGAATAAATACATAAAGATCGTAATGTGTTTACGTGTACGAGTAAATGTCAATGGAGTAATTTTTTTTTTTGGTTTCTTATTTCTTTTTGCTCTTCAACTAATTATTACTGATAAATTTCTTGCACGTTATTCAAGTGGTCATAGAGCGAATCAGTTTTTTTTTTATCTTTTAGTGTATTGAGACAAGTTTTCACTATGATTACGCAAAAAGAATTTGATTGATCTCTATCATTTACGAGAAAAAAAAATGTGTTTTTTGTCTTTAATCAATTTTATATTAAAAGTTGTTACAACATTAAGTGTTGACTTTTTTGTTTTTCATGTAATTACAATCTCTCTTTCTCTGGTGATAATTAGGGAAAAAAATTGAGGTGACCCGAAAAGTTTAACTTGTTTGGTAAAATTATTATCTCTGGATTGTTAGGTGGAAAGATAATTGAACAATTTGAGGTTCCGTTGTTTCATAATAAAATCTTGTATGAAGTATCATTTCAACATTAGTTTTAAATATTGCGAATATATTAAGATAACAAATGTGGTTTTGTCAACAAAAATAGTCTAAGTGGTATTGATTGCAGGTTGAACGTTTTTTTTCCCTTTTCACATTGTTAAGTCAGGTATTTAACGATTATTCTTATCAACACATAATTTGAATAAAATGTTCAGATTTGTGTGATTTGTTGAGAAGAAAAAACATTGGAAAAATTATTAAATAGAAATTTTCAGTCTAAAATTATAATTTGAACGATTTTTGTTCAATGAAAGAAACTTTGGCTCATTCGTCTTTGTCTTAACAATTCCAGAGATAAAATTCGAATTGTTAATGTCATTTAAATAATTTCCTTTGATTAAAACTTAATTAATTTTCAATGGGACGATACGAACCGCATCCCAAAATGTAAGAAATTTAAATTTTCCGCCGTATGCTCCATGAGTTTTGGCAACATTTCCAGGAACGATGGTGAATGTGAAGTCATAATAGACAGCAAATGAAAATTGAGCACATGCAATTGCATGAAATGCAATAAGCAGTGCTTCACGTATCATTTTGTTATTTCTTCAACCACGAAATATTTTGTTTCTTCAATTTTCTTCTCTCTTCTGTAATTTAAAATTTACCGATTGTCCCAATAATTTTTAATGTAGTTGTGGTCAAACAGTTCGTGGAATGAAAAGAATATAAATGACGCTCCGATTTTTATTGTAGTAATAAAATAATTTATGTACTTATGAGAACTAAAAATAAAAGTGATATGATTGAGTACATTTATATATGAAGATTGATTTCCCGGTGAGTGACGGTCGTTGGCTTCACTTACGCCAGTTACTTTCTAAACTTATCGGGTTGCTTCCGTCAGAATCGATTATAACCACGTGAATATATGTATATTTAGACACGTTACAAGCTCTAAGGAAGCTTCGAAATAAAAATAACTTCGCCTTTGTGTAATCAACTATAGAATGAAAGCTATCATGAATTTTTTTCACAGCTTCCTCTCATTACATTTAAGTTTCATGTCATTGTACATTATACAAGAACATTCTCTATCATAAATTAACATGATTAATGTGACAATCAGTCGTATTCAAATGAAAATTTACAATTAATTATCTACTTGATTTCGAAAGAACCAAAATGACTAAAACTTTCAAATGTTTTTCAAAATTAAAATTAGAATTAAAATATCACATGAATTTTTCAGCTATCAATTAATTGAAACACAACCTGAATTTAATAATAAAAATTTTCTCAAGATTATTATAACATAACTATTGACAAGAGCACCGAACTGTATTCGAAACAAAAACAAAGCGGAAGACAATTATCTCACGTTTGTGCAAGTTATGCTAATTTCAAATCAAATTGATTACGCAAATATTCAGCTGTTATCAATAAAAATAAATTACAGAAATTCCATGGAAAACATAACTATCCAGATTCTTATAAATAAATATATACATACAAACATGTTGGCTAACACATAAGTCAACTAAAATTCGCGAATAAAATAAATAACCCCAAGTTTATACGTGTTATGCTAATTCCAATTTTAAATTCAATATTGCGTAAACTTCTAAAGATCTCCACTAGAATATCAGACAAAAAAATTCATGAAAAAAAACAACCAGAATAATGAATAACAATTTAAATCATATTCTTAACCTTATTATCATACATTCGACAAATCAACATAATTAGATATTTGATAGTTCACCCGGCAGAAAAATAATAATTACAAGTTGATAACTACCGAACCTTGGAAATACCAAAAACATTACGCGGACATTTCAGTAGTTATCAATAAATAATAAAATAAATATTCCGAGAAGAAGAAACTCATTGCAATTATTATTCCTATCATAATTATTTAATATATACAAAGCTATCATCAGATCACACAATTTTTCTATTCATGGCACAATCCAGTCACGTAAACGTGTACTTAAATCCGCGAAAGTGACTTGATCGTAGAATTAAAAACCCCAAGCACATACAGACAAACTCCCATGCATACATCCACAATACTTCCATAACAACCTAAACATATATATAGATATATATCCTCACTTTACTTCAATAATTTCAATTACTTCATCTCCCAGGATAGAAAGCACCATTTTACCAACTTGATTACATATAGAATAGCCTTTTTATACAAACAGAAAAAATTCCTTTCATCAATCATAAACTCGGGCGAATAATTATCCCAATTTTCTATTGTAAACTGCGATTATAAACAATAACTAAATAATACTATAAAATCGGAGCGTCTTTTCATCTTACAAAACAATTTTTATTAATAAAATACAGTGAAACCTCCCTAAATTTCCCTCCTGAGCTCTTTGATGGAAACATCGAGAGGTTAGGTTTGATTCTTTCACACCAGATGGCGGAAACTAGGAAGAGATTTCACCTATTTTCTCTCACGCTCTTGTTCAGAAAGGCAATATAAAGATGGGAATAGTAACGAGGTTTCACTGTGTTTGTAAATGTGATGTAATGTTTTCACATGTATATCTATATATATTGATTCCAACTAATGTTCACAGGCATGTGTACGTACATAACCTTATCGCTAAATGCCGACGGCGTAACATACAACACTTCGTGATAACGAGAAACAATTGAATGATACAACGACGTGGCTAATTCTATCGATACAAGAAAATTACTATGCAGGAATTTGTTGTGTAAATTTATTCAATTAATTTATATATTCACACCCAGAACTGTTTGACCACCCACCAAACACGTATTGGCACACACATAAACACATGCACACACGCAGATATTTTTATATTCTTACAGTAATTTAATTTGATTTTCTTCTAACACAAATAATGAAATTGAATATTGATAATAAGATTATTATTTATGTTTTAGTTATTAACTTGAATTTTTTAGCATTCTATCTTAGTAATATAGGTATATGTGCAATCGTGAAAAATTTTGTTCTATTATTTATTGAGTATTTATATTTTAAATGTGGGCTCTATGTGTGTGCATGTTATATGACTTCTGTCCCTAGACTCAGTTGGAACTTCACTGACGAATGCGGCTAGAGTACAGAGAACAAATTGTAGTACACACGGCCAGTTGTGGCGCAAGAGCGACTGCGGAGATACAAAGTGGGAGGGTGTAAATGAGGGGAATATTTTGATAAATTCGTTTGGATTTGTATGAGTATGAAAATGAGGATAAGGATGTGGTATGTGGTGTTATATTGATTAGAAAATGGATGGAATAACATGAATAATTGATGGATAGATGACAATGAGTAGGAAGTTTGGAGATTAGAATTTGCAGCTCTTCTAACTTTGCATTGATTGGTCTGGCATGTTCTTACTGATGGAATGGGAATTACATTGTATTGGTTTTCGATCAGGTTAAATTGGTATTTATAGAGAATACGATTGGAAATGGCTCCTCTACTTTTCACTAATGTTACTCTTGAACAAAAGTTATTGTGTTTTTTTTTTAGATTGCAGTCACATTTCTGTTTATATTCAGATGATTTATAGGAGAACGAAATAGTTTGCGTCTGAATTGGCATTTGGGTATAAGAATGAATCGATGGAAGACAATGAAAGTGGATGGGAAACAATGGAAGACTTCGAATTAGAGTTTGCTGTGAATTGAAGCTGCTTTTTCTTTCTATTGTTGGAAAATGCGGTCATATCAATAAACGCCTTCACATCATTCATCTAAGAAGAAATTGACTCAGATGTTAATCAGTGTTCTTTGAAAAATTCGTGACAAGTATTTGATCGAAGACTAAAGCAAAAAAATTGAAGGATAGACCAATGTTATAACTGTCTTCATCGATTGATAAAGTTTCTTTCTTTATTTGAAACTAATTCTCTAGATATCAATCAATCATAAAACAAACTTTTTATGACTCTTTCATATCGAGCACACCTTATCATTGTTGGTAGTCATACGATTGATCCTCGTTGATCATTTTATCAATTAAATCCCCTTTATAAATACAATTCTACAATCCATCAAAATATTCATGAGCTTATAAATATAAACGAGTAATTCTGCTCGTCGTTATCAATTCACATTGATCGATCAGCAGTTCTTTCACATGCATCAGCACTTTCGATTCTATCAGCATAAACAATTCTGCTGATAAAATTTACGATGTGAGATTTTGATAGATATAAAATCATTCTAAATAGATACTTGAAAAAAATACTGACTCATGTTTATTTGTGTATTTTTCTCTGAACACAAAAATAAGTTCTGACCAAGTCAACAGATTTCTGATACCAATATTTTCAATTTAGTAATTTTTTTATATTATTTTTCATGATACTCTCAGGTGAATTAATTTCTATTTTCTAATACAATTCTTGATTTTATTTCAGACCAAACTGTATTGGAAATGGGATTATGAGAATTCATATTTTTACTACATATCATGAACTACCATGGATCAAACAGGTAAGATATAATACGATAATATATCGAACAATAAATAACTGGTACATCTGCGAGGAAAAAAATAGTATCACGCACGATAAATGTCGGATACTTATTGTAGACAAGACAGAACAGACATTTATTCAAACCGATAGTTATAACATGTTACACAATATAATTCAATTGGTTGTTGTATAATACAGCTTATGCATTGATGTTATAATATTCATATGATGAGAACATCAAAAGAGAGAAATACATAAATAGCAACCCTACGATATAATAAATAGAATAAATAATAAACAAATAACTAATAAAACAAAACATTTTTCATGAGAATGAAATGTGAAATCGAGCGTATGTGTGATATAATGTTCTCTGAGTTACGTCTTTACGCAGAATTACGATTAGATGATTTATATAAAGTTATATTTTATTACGTATTATAATTGAATAATCAAATATAGTTTTATCCATTGCAAAAATGAAGAAAATCGTTATAAAAGAAAGAAAAAAATCATTCGTATGATTATTTTTTAATGTATAATTGGATGAATCATTGATAAGTAAATCCAGACACAATAAAAGATACGAGCCAGACCGAACAAACAAAAAATGAATTCACATGAAAAATATTCTTCAATAGCTTCTTTAGTTATTCACGATATATTTATATATTTGTACTCACCACTCCCCACAAAGTCAAGTATTTAAATTGACCCGGATCGAACTTCTCGAATTTTTTATCAATCATTGGTATCCGCAATTCAAAAAATGCATAATAAACTGTAAATGCATACATTGCAAATGCCACAGCATGTATCAAAATCGCCGACATTTTAATTCTGAAACAGTTATTACATAAAATTTAATTAATTGCTCAACGAATGAAACAACAAAAATGTCATCGTATAGTTAATTTAATATTCTGCATATCAATCATAAGAAAATTATAATTATTAATTCAAACTTTCACTAAGGTAGAATATAAAATATGAAAATGTTATTACTTCGTTTTTATATCTTTGTATTATGATAGTAGACTGTGACAATAGTATTACCGATCGATCGACGATTTTATCCGATACTGAATTGGATGAGCGCGTTGTCTTTTCACAACACAAGTTCATACATATTGAATAAGTTGAATTTTTTGAAGGCTCCAGTATGACCTTCGTGTGCTAAACCGGTTTTGTTACTGGACTGTAATCATTTAACTAGCTGATTATATTCCTCGTTCACATGCGTGTTTGTTATTATATATAGACAATACTACTTATTATTCATACGTAACAAATGAATTCCACTTCGGTATTCCTATTGTACTCTGATTCTATAGCTCAGTGTGGATCGAAACGCGTCGTGATTTCCACCGGCTATAAACTCACTGATACAATTTTTTGTTCTATTTTTTTTCACGCTGATGCGCATGTTACACACCGACAACTATACCACTATTCAGACTGTATATGTATTAACTTGGTTCAACATCCACTCATTGACGTGTTTGATCCGATATATCATGAATCAGTCTAGTACAGGTCGACGCAAGAGTTTCGTACCAGAATATTATTATATTCACTTATCAATTTTTATTCTTATTTATTTTTAATTAATATGTAAAACGATGATTTATGATAAGGTGTGCGAAGTAGTGACAATTGATTATTTTGATGGAATATATGTTCGCAAATATTGGAATGTGCATCAGAATAATTTACCATGCTATGAATTATTTACATCAATTAGAATTGATGAATTAATTTTAAGAGAATTGTGGTTTTGAATTTTAATATTTTTGCTTCATAGCAAAAGGTTTATTCTTTTAAAATTATCTTTAAGATTACAATTATTCATCCATGTTTGGATTGTTGTTGAATAGAATGTAATCAATCATAATGAATAATGTGAGATGTAATATAATGATAATTAATTATTGTCATCAGAAATATTTTTGGAGATGAGTATTAGCAATATTTCGTTGATCATCAGTATGACTCATTATGCAATAAGACATTCGAATGAACGACGAGAGAAGATTAATTATTATCTGAGAACGTGGAATTCTCTTTTGATGTTACTTATGTAACACAATTTATTGTATATGAATACAATTATTATTAACATTGACACACAAGTTAACACACGAATGTGTAATTATCTGAATTTGAACAATCGTTTTAATATGATGAATGTGGGTTTTGAAAATATTTGAGTACAGTAGTTAATCTTCGAATTATGAAATGATATCAGTTAACTCAATTGATCAATGTCGTTTCTTCGACAAAAATCTAACGAAATATTTTAGTTGAAGGTGACAAAGTGAATGTGATAATAATAATATGAATTATATTAAATATTTATGTGGATTAGTACCTTTTAAATGCAGCCGTGAACTTGATGTTTAAAAAGGTCAATGAGAAATAATTTTATGTGTGGTATAAAATTTTATATTGAGGGACGGAACAGTTTCGTTAGCGAGACGAGCGACAACTGAGATGATTACAACGTTGTTAGTAGGATTGTGATGAATGACTGGATTTTATCATCATTATTTTTTAGTGCTCCCGGATATCGTTGTTATCATCTACCAACACTTCTCATTAATGCGATTTGAATTTAATGTGAATTATAAATGCAAAATTAAACCTTGAATGATTTTATATAGCTCTGTTGAAAGGTCTATCGGAAATAGATTCATTGAATAATCATAACAGTAGTAAAAATTATTTTGTAATTATTCATCGAAAAATTATTCTTCGGATAAATATTATGATGAATTGGTTCATCAATTGTTTTAAAATTATTAGAGAAAAATTTTGTCTTCAATTGAAGGGATGTAAAATTGAACAATGAATGTTTTGTTGTAAAAAATAGTCAGCAGTTTTCGTGAATATCAGATGAACATGTTGCTTAAATTTCCTCTAGACAATTCTTTAAGGGTCGAATGAGGTCACGTCGATAATTTCGTTGGGGATTGTGCGCACATACGAATAAATATAGTCAAATTTGTAGCATCAAACTCGTCATAACAATTTTTTTTCTTATTCTTATAAATGAAATCCTTATAGATGATGGTCAAAGTACAATCACTAATGCTGTGTCACTATGAAACGAGATAGTTTTTCAACTGCAAAAAAAAACGATGCATCATTGAATGATAACAAGAAAAGGAATGATAATAAACGAAGTGTAAAATCGATATAGGTATCAGGGGTGTCAGGTGGTGGATAGTAAAAACGTCTTGCTTTGACAATACTGACTTAGGTACGATAGAAAGGAAAAAAAGTAATTTTATATTCGTATTGCTCAAAAAAATGAGAGATTTTTATTAATTATAATTTTTTATTCTTTCAATCATCGCTAAAATTTATTCTGCATATCAATCGTGAATTTTTTCTTTTAAATAGTAAAATGCAATTCATGTACATGAATAAATGAAGGAATGAATACGTTCAATAATTATTCAATATATTGATTATAATTATTTTAATTCTGCATTTATAACTTTAAAAATAAAAATGTTATTGTTTATCATTCGTTACTTTAAGATATTTAATAATAAAATTAAAGTAGTAGGAAATTAATTTTTCCTAAGAAGGTGTAGGTGTGAATTTAAAAATACAGCGGGAAATTATCAACAGTTCAAAGAGAAGGTGGTGAAAAAAATTCACTTACCGTCATGTGAATTTACATTTAGTAAGTGCGGTCGGTGTTGGTGTTTGTCTTTATAATCAAATTAAATTGCCGCCGTGGATAGTCACGGACTCTGTTGGTTATGTATGGAACTAGTAAGTTACGCGGAATTCTTTAAAGTTTGTTTTTTGATCGACTGTAACTCCGTTAACTTGAACCACCACATCAGGATAAGCTCAAGGATAAACACACATTATACATTCGATTATTATTATGCTGCTATACTTTCGTACGCTCTAATTCCCTTTCTGGAAACTTGATGTTATATTATATACGACGTTGCTGCAGGTTTATTACAAAAGAATCCTTAGATCACCGAATTTTTCTTTATCATAACTTTGTATGAATTATCAATTGAAAACTTCAATCACTTTTTCTTCCTATCAATTTTAGATTTTATTCATTCAATAAAATTCATATCTATCAATAAAACAATCATACAAAAACAGAATATGATTTTATAATTTATAAAATTATAAATTAATAAAATAGTCTGACTTATCAATAATTAGATCACTTTGTTCAAGAAAATTCAAAGCTCATTACAAAGTTTATTCTAAAGTTTAATTTAAAAATTCTTCCTCAATATCAAAGTTTTATTTAAATTCTACTCTGAATTACATTGCCCTACTAAAATACTTTCTCTTATGTTTGTGGCCCTTGAAAAATACTTTTATAATAAATCGACTGCAACGAACGTAATAAAAAAACTTATGTATTGATTTAACAAATTGAATTCGATTCCGGTGCTTCTGAAATTCATTGAACGACAGAAAATTCGAAGCAAATTTATTCTACATTAAAAATAATCCAATTATTGATTTTTTTCTAATTTTCAATTCACGTTTTTTTTTTTCTGTGTTGATAGAAAATTCTTGACAAAATAGAATTGAATAAATTGGATAGTTAAGTTTTCTTTTAATTTTTATTGATTAATTAAAAATAATTCATCATCAATGAAGAAAAAAAAATATACAATACAGTCTAACGAGTTTGTTACGTCGTTCACCATATATATTATCGTCTATACACTTTTGTGAATTACCATTTAACGGAGTACATACACGTCACAGCATGGTCGAGTTGGTGGAGAACAGTTGGTTGCATTTAACTGACACACCGTGTGAATATCAGTTGCCGTAACGTCACGTTCGTGTGTGCATGTTGGCTGGTGATAGACCGCAATTGCAATATCCTTTATAAATTCATGCAGTTTTATTATTTAAATAATTTAATAAATAAATGAATAAATAAATGAAGTAATAGATTGATTAATATACAATACAACAAAATATAAAAGTGTTGTGTAAAATTTAAATGTGTTCGTATTATCAATTTCTTTGCAACAAAAAAATAATTCAATTTATATTATTGTGCAGTCACAAATGAAATTTGTTCTTCAAATTTATTTTTAAAACTTCACTTATCATTTTGTGATTCTTTTTTTTTTCCTGTACAAGAGAAAATGTAAGTTATTTATCCTCACTAGTTATAAATAGAAAATAACAAAATTATTTTATTCAATGAAATTAAATACAGAATGACAAATAATTTTACAGTTACACAATTTTCTTTTTTATTTTATACATTTATAAAATTCAATTTTTAAAGTATTTCTTTTTTTATCGTGAATAAATATTAATATGACTGGAAAATAAATTTATAACTGAAGTAACATACAAAACAAACATGTAAATTCAATTATAATTTTTTTTTTCTGTTTCAAAATATTTTATTGCGTTCTGCACAACATGTGAACAATTATAAATCCTACGCTTCAATTATTGTTTTGGTATGTCGACACAAATGGTATTGTCTTATAATTTATATTTAGTTACATCAAAACATACAAAGTAGATACAAAAATATTTTTCCAATACATAAACAAATGCACAAATAAATAAATGAATTGATAAATAAATTAATTAATTAATTAAGTAATTAGATATTATTAAATGTAATATAATTTACGTTAGGTAAATGAACATTTTGAGTTGGTGCATTGCACATGTTCATTGCAGTTATTCAGCCTTCAATTTTGTTCAAGGTCTTTTTACGCACGACAAAAGTTGAATATTTTTTTTTCGTCATGCATGCACAGTTTGCGATACCACAATGGATATTCACTACATATATGAATCTACATTATTCGATACCTTATCGTCACATCATTCAAGTAGGAATAGATGACTCGTTATATTCTGTAACATTTATTTCTTCTCTATCTCCAATTTTATCGTAGTAAATCGATAATTTTGGTATTATTTTATCATAAGAAATGAATGAGAGATTATTTATTTTATGTCGTCATTTTCTTTTCTTTCTGTATTTTGTCTTTGTAATAATTCTTCAATGTGCGTATTTGTTCACTCTCGCTTTTTCTTTTTCTTCTGCAACATGAATAATTGATAAATGTAAAATGGAATTAACATACATCCGAAGAACTTGACGTCTAATAGTGAGTCAGACCTTTTTCTTTACACTACTGACCGACGTCAATGACCTTTTGGTTTGTGTCTATGTAGAATATTTGAATATATGCAGATGAATGTGTTGAATGTATTTTATTTATGTCTCTGTAAATGTGTGGATGAGTGTGAGTGTGCACAATACAAAGGGCGTAAATGTTGTGGGACATGATGGTCATATTGCCACACTTCCGGTGACACTTCTCTCAATAATTTACTTCCGTATTTGAGAGAAATTATTTTTCACTGGATTATAAACAATTTCAAACTGTATTTCTATTGTTATCTGAATGAGTTTTTTATATTTTTTTTATTTAAAACAGAAAATTAATAATTATATTAGTTGAAAAGAGTTGCAGAATATTTTTATTTATAAGGATTAATTTAATTTCATAAAATTTTTTAGGTTAGAACAGAGGGATGATATTGAATATGAGATAGTTTGCTTTCATAAAAGAATTTTTTGTCTCTGTAACAAATTTTATTTTATATTTTTACATATCATAATTCCACTGAAAATATATTTAAAAATTTTTTCTCTGTCAAGAACACAACAGAAAATGAAAAAGAAAAAAAAACCAATGAAGTAATTTACAGAGAATTACATAACTCTATTTTTATCCCCACATCAACATTCATCGCTTACCATATTTTGCTCTTACAATCAAATACAAAAACTTAACCAATGTCTAAACTAAAAGCTCCCATTTATCAGCAATAAATACACACAAAAGTATTCTACTAAACTAAGACATAACAATAAATATTTCATCAGAATGTCCTTCAACACATAAAATTAATCTATAAAAACCACTGTCGATAGCTATTCTATATTTCTTTTGTCCTCTTGAAAAAATTCTAATATCTATTTCAAAAAATTGATACTTTATCACAAGATAAATCCATTTCCATATTAATAACAATTATTGATAACGCTGAAAAAAAAAATTAGAATGATCAATCCAGTACAAACAGATACAAGTAATATTATGTAATAGTGTCAGTGGATATCGAGCATTCAATGCAGATACAAGTGTTGTTGATGGAGCTCCTCGTGTGGTTTCGCAATTTTATGTACATTATATTCGCGAGGTAGATGGTGAGTCACCACATCGTCGACCGGATCCTTCCAGAGTGGTGTCCATTCTGTCCAGACTTTTTTTTTTCAATCCCACCACCACCAATACCACCTTATAAGGCTTTCTCTTTTTTTTATTTTCCTTTCTTTATTATATCCTTCGATACTTTCCAATGCTCAGGTATATCGCAAGTGGTTTTAATTTTTATCCAACTTGTGTAAAATATCAAATTATTTACAATAAGAGAAAACTTAATAGGAATAATAAATAGAATAAAAATTGTAATGGTCTGAATAGGAAATATTGCAACATTGATTGTTGAGGATAATTATGAAACATTGAATGGTCGAGTGAGAATGAACTGGAGTCTCAACAACTAACGGTTGAATATTCCTTGTAAAATTTTTTACTTTGTCTTGTTGGTTGTGTCTTGGATATACGCAAGCGCGGTCGAGTGATTCAGACGATGAGGAGGCATCTTTGAAGAGCAGAAGAGTTGTAACACGCAGATAAAATAGAACGATAGAAAGATTTGTAATATAAATTGAATTGTGAACGTAGGGTTGCAGTTATTTGAGAAACGACAGAAACAATTGATTCCTAGTCTACATAAAAGTTTGAGGAATAATTTTGAAGGAGATTTATTTATTTGGATTTGATAAAGAGAAAAATGTTTGTTTAGATGCGTTGATATTTGCTGATGATATTTTAAATGATAATTTGTAATATTGTTACAATGTGATAATTATTTTTAATTAATTTTTAGATTTGGGAATTTTTAATGTCGGAGTATTGTGAATACATGTGGAATCCAACGCGTGGACATCAAAGTGCTGCATTGGCACTGAGTATTTATGAAGCTGAAGGAAAATTGGAGGTGAAGGATAAAAAATTGGCGATTAAAACAGTGCGTGCGATTTTACGTGGAATGCCTTCAGTTGGTATGTAAAAAAGAATAAAGAAATGTTTATTATAAAGTATTTTAATATTAATTAAGTGATGTGACTCTTGAAGTAGACAATTATTTTAGGAATCAGAAGAAATTGGATTTGATTGTGAATATATTGACTTTGGTACAGTTGGACTTGGTGGAGCAATAGTAACTGCAATTTTAAATGTCCTTGTGAATAAATTATGTCAATTGGATTGTTTATTTTTGAGTTATTAAAATATTCAGTCTTAAGTTCAAAGATCATGGAAAGAATGTGGTCATAGTTTGCCAACAATCTAGCAAAGTCTATTTCTAGTTTAAAAATAAAATTTGATAAAACAACTAAACGTGACAATCAAAGTACACTTCTACATTAAGAGAAAGAAACTATTCGATTTTTTTTAAATGTCAAAGTGCTATTTTCACTTCTTCAAAGTTTCATTCATTATCATTTTACATCAGCATCCAGAATTCTCTACTGATCATCATCCCCAGAATATTTCTTCTACATTCATATTCTGTTTGACAAATCATCGTTGATATATTAAAAAAAAAACAGACAATCAATTCATAAAGAAAATACAAACAAATTCATAGCAACGTTTTGATATAAAATAATTTGTTCTATCATACTCTTCTACATTTATTCATCTCGAACAGTCATATTCATTCCCTGTATAACTTCGACGAAACAGGTAATGATTCATACCAAAAATTTCATTCCAACTAGATAGATCACTGTTCATATTTACAAATGAAATATTAATAGATAGCGAATTATCAACGAACGAATAGAGTTATCATACGTAATAACGTCTGTGTTTATGTAAAATATTTTTAACAATATAAAAAGATAAATTTTCGTCTTCAAATACTATTTCAACATTTTTTCCATCTTCTCAATAATAAAGAAGACAATTCAATTGACATTTCCATCCAATATTTTTTTATAAATATAATTCAACATCAATATAAATCCAAAGAATACAAAAGATTTAATGTTATTCAAGTCACATTCACACATATCTTGATTGTGTATCCTGTATAGTACAATTTTACACCCTTTCTCTCTATTATTTTTCTTTCTTCTCTATGCAGGATGCACAATTATTATTATCATCATGCTGGTTATGATTATTATTACATTTGTATACATTACATTTCCCCGTTATTATTCGCTAGACCTGAAGCATTGTTCTGATGAATACATAACGCGCTTCCTGTTAGCCCGGAAATATCGATGCGAACAAACAGCGGCATTAATAGCAGCTTATCAAGCACAAATATTACATCGACAAGATATTTTTGGAAATCTTACTGCTCGAGATCCGGCATTGCAACGTGCACTTAGAGCTGGTATACCAGGAGTTCTTCCAGCACGTGACAGGTGTGTTAGAAATTTAATGAATCAATTATACCTTTGTAATATGGCATTGGAATGATGAAGAAAGAAAAGGTGGTGAAATTCAGAATATTTCATCTGTAATTTTTGTCCAGTCACAATTTGTACAATTGTGAAGTTATCATCTGGTTTTTTATTTCATTGTCAAATATTGAGTGGTGATAAGAAATTATTGTGATTGACTGTATATTCTTATTAGTCAAAGTTGAACATTTTATTTAATATGAAAATAAAATGTGAATTTGTTTGATAATTTTAGAAAAGGTCGATGTGTCCTGGTTATTTTAGCATCGCAATGGGATCCAATTGCAGTACCAGGATTATCAGTTCAACGTGCACTCTTTCTTGTCCTTGAGACATTAATTCAAGATCCACGCAATCAGGTATGAACGTTTATATTATCATTAATTGAATTGCAATATAAAACTTTATGATAATGAATTGTTTTACATATTTTTTTGGTCTTCATTGGTCATGAAATGTTTGAACATGAATTCATTAACATCATCGACCTAATTTGAAAATCTCATACTGTGAAAAAATTTCTGTCTGCTATTTTGGAATATTTTATTTTAATATTGTTGCTCAATTAGCAATGCGGATTCGTCGCAGTGGTGGATTGGAGTGGATTTACTTTGAGACAAGGTAGTGCATTAGGTGCAGCTGCCGTGCGAAACCTGATAGCTGCTCTTCGTGGACGATTTCCGGCGAGATTCAAGGCCATTCACTTCCTATCTCCACCGCTTTATGTCCAAGCGACCCTCGCACTTGTGAAGCCTTTTCTGGACGATAAAACACGTCATAAGGTAGTGTTACAAGCTCACATAAAAGGAAGAATGAACGACAGAAAAATCAATAGATGATGAAAACTGATTAGTTTTTTTGTATTTAATATCCCTGAAAAAAAAAATTTTCTTTATCATTTTCATTCAGTGAATGGTTGTATAATTATTTTCATGCTCAAGTAAATACTTTCTCATTTTTTTTCCTTCAGATTTATCTCCATGGGAATAATCTGAGTACACTGCATGAGCACTTGCCAACAGACATTCTACCTGCCGAGCTTGGTGGAACTGGGCCGGCCTTCAACCCAGGCCTCTGGGCCGAGCCGGTGATTCATTCAGCAATGAAAGAGGCCGAGAATGCAGCATTGAAACAAGACAAAGACATTGCAGAGAGAGAATCGTCCACTAATAATTTACAAGTGACGAAAGGTGAAAGGATAGACATAATCAATCATGAAAACGATGAAAATAATCGAAATGAGACAGAGTCGAAGCAAAATGATGATGTATGGAAAAAAATGGCATCGAATGACGACGGAAGAGATGATATTGACATTCTTATGAATAAAACTGAAATTCCATTAATTGACGTTACGAAAAACACTCGAAAACATTCGACAATTGCTAATGAAAATATGAAGAATGTAAATAATGGTTGGCCAATTGTTCATAAAAATAGAAATAGTACGAAAAATATTGTGAAAGGTAATGGAAATAGTATACAAGATAGTGAAAATCCTTCTAAAGTTCGAATTTATCGGGATAATGATACAGATGAAGAACCAAAACGAAGAACATCTGATTCAGATGATATTGAATATCCTGATTTAACTTCAGAGACAAATTCAAATGAATTTGAAATGATATCAAGTCATCCTGATAGTGAAGAGAGTCGTGACAATTCATTAGACACTTTAAAGATTGAAAAAATTACAATTAAAAGTGGAAAAGTCAAACTTCCAGAAGAGGCAACTTTGATAACTTAATTCAATCCATTGGAATTTAAGTTAAGTGATTATTTAAAAGACTAGACAAAAATTGATAATAATTGAATTAGTATGATATATATGTTCAGTTTACTATTCGCTGCTGCTTTTTACATAGGGCAGAATATTCTCTGTGATTACCATGTATTATTTATGACAATATATATCCCTGATTTCGATTTAAATTTTTGTTTAACACTGAACCAGTGATTAGGAACAAAGATACACAAACTGATTGTGTGACAATTTCTGACTGTTACAAAAGCTTAATTGTTACTCATACGCCTCTTGCAATATTCAGTATTTGCTTTTATGAACTGAAAGTTTCGAGTCCATATTTTTAATTATTTGATTGACATTTATTCGGATAAATTATATCTAATCGACATGTTTTTCGTTTTATATAACGTCGAATTATCCAATTTAGTGAACTTTTCTTTGACTTTCCTGTAAATTAACTCATGGCTTGATTGTTGGGAATTAAGAACAACATTAGTGATAATAATGACAAGTTTTTTAAGAATGATAGTTTATGAAAGATTATACATAAATATTCACGATGAAATCTCATATTTTGCACAATAAACCAATTGTATAAAAATCTTTTTTATCTTTCTCATTATTTTCAACAGTAAACATTTCATTAATTCATGATTTAATTATTGATATATATTAATAGTGGCATCAAAATATAATTCACACTCGGAAAAAAGCCGTGAAGAAGATTCTTCATGGAATATAAAAAAAATAGGAATAGTACGAAGACAGTGAAGTTTGTAACTGTTCTTACATTAACGCAAAAATATCTTTTATTCATTTTTCGGGTCTGATGATTGACCTGTATTTGATGTGATTTGGTTCATGTGTGGTGCTACCCATCCACCAAAATTGCGCTCCAACTCCTCAGCGACAGCTAATGTTAAATGATCTTGATATAAACCAGCTACAACTTGAATACCAATTGGAAGACCATTGCTAAATCCAAGTGGACATGCAGTAGAAGGTAAACCCAGGCAATTAATAATTGCGGTGTAAGAGAAATTTAATGGTTTTATCAATGGCTCATGATGTAATGGAGCAGGGGTCGGATGTGTTGGATATAAAAACACTCCATCTTCCCCCAACATATCCTATTTATAACAGAAAAAGAAATTATGAATAACAATATGAAATGATAACAGGAAATATGGAGGCTTATTAAATAATTAACGACTTACTCGGAATTCTTGATAAAGATCTCGTGACTCTTGGACCAACTTCGTTCGTATTTCACTGTCATATTGTATCCCGAATATTTCAAAAGTTGCAGTAATCAATCCAATAAGCGTATGATGGCCCGTAAATGTTGCCCATTTGATGAATTCGTACCAAACATTAATACGCCCATCACGATTAGCCAATTCATATGCGAAATCTTTCCCTTTTGGTGATGCCATATTTGCAAACCACAGTGCAAGACTTTTTTTCAATTTCTTTATTTTCACCTTTTCTACTTTTACTTTGTGAGTCCATTTGAGATATGAAATTACTTTGTTCATTGCTTGTTTAATATCAGTTGAAACAGGTGTAACGAAGAATTGTCCACCATCGTCTTCCATGTAGTAAAACTACGCTTACAAAAATAAAAAAATACCAAATTAATAAGATACTCATTAAAGTATAAATAAAAAAAGACTTGACAGATCAAAGTGCAAATGATTTTAGAAAAAATGATCAATTTAATTACCTTGAGTTTGGAAATATCAACTTTAGTATCGAGTCTCAATTTCGAATCATTATCACGGGCAAGAATTTTCAAAATTGGTTTCAGATCTGTTGCGTAACGACACATTGGACCAGTTGTCAATAAACGATCTTGATCCTTTGTATTACAACACGGATATTGTCCGTCATTTGGAACAATACCGCGGGATGGTTTATGGCCGAATATTCCATTGAAAAAGCATGGAATACGAATTGATCCACCAATATCAGAACCAATTCCAAAACATGAGCCAGCTGCAGCTTGGAGACAGCCTTCACCACCGGAAGAACCGCCAACAATGTGCCTAGAATAATAAACCGTTACATTTGCCGTCAGATTATGAAAACTAATAATATTCTTTTGTTTTGTTTATAATCATAAATCATGAATTAGCTTCTTTCGTTCTTACCAAGTGTTGTAAGGATTCCGTGTGGTCCCGTACACATAATTGCTTGATTCCCACCACATCGCTAACTCAGAAACATTTGTGGTAGCTATAGGTATGGCACCTGCTTCTTTGATTAACTTAATAGCTGCTGCGTCCTTAGAAGCTCGAATATTTTTTCTTGACACCAGTCCAGCCGTTTGTTTCATCCCTTCAATTCCGATACAGTCCTAGAATAATATTAATGACTAATTGTTATTCTTTATTGTTGATGTTACTTTGAAGGTCATTGTCTTGAGTAATTCTCGGAGAGCACTCACTTCCCAAAATTGTCATATAATTCAAGAAATAGGAAAAGTGATGTCTCTTTGCATGGGGGATTCATATGTGCAACTATAATATTGAGGTAATTTACCGTGACGATGTTGGCAATCGGAATGCAGTTTAATGCTTGTTATATACACCTCAAATAAGAGTTGGAATTTCTATTCATTATACGATTACACTACGAGAATAAAAAAATTATACGAACATAAAGTATGAAAATGAAATATTCAATTGTATAATTGAAATGAATTGACTTCGAGGAAATCAAACTTTTCCCTTTAAATGTCTAATGTTTCCACAACTTCATAGCTGTTTTCTGCTAATAATTCAATACTTGCATGGTGTAATCTTTTAATAAAAAGAAACTTCTTCAACTCGCTTTATAGGCGAATATAGCGAACACTCAAATACATATTGGTAAATAGTTTCATAACTGCGGTTGCAAATTACTTTTGTAGTTCTATATAAATAATGGTCATGTTGCAATTGAATGAATTCTATATCGCTTATCATAAAATGTGATAAAATCAAGCAGCTCATGGGTTTCTCCGTAAATAAATATTCCGAATAATCATTGCTGGTAACATATGAAGTTATCAATTAACAGACATACTTTTGTTGTGAATGGTACACCAAAAAAAGGTTTCGTCTTCGCCAAAATGTCAATTGATGCTGCATCAGATGAGTTAATTATTGCATCACATTCACGAGCCTCTTTCAAAGCCTGATCGAAACGATCTTCGGTCATGCAATTAAGAATTGGTTGAATTTTTTTGATCCTCTCGATATAAGCTTTAACAGCGTCTTCTGAACTTATCTAAATCAATACAAAAAATCAACACGTCATCTTAATCAACTCATTTTCATGATTCGTTATCAATATGTGATAATGCGCATGATATTACTCACTTTTTTTTGACGAATCATTATAGATAATTCATTCAAGCTGCGCATAATAATGAAATCATTCTCAATTGGTGGTGCTATTTCTGGTGATCCTGTTACATAGGCTGCCAATAAAAATATTCCACGACCAACAATTTCAATCAGTCGATGGAAGATGGAGAGAAAAATTCCCAACATATTCATCACACTCGAATCCATCTTGTGTCAAGTTTTATCTGTTGGAAAATAGTTCTGAATTAAAATATGAACAGAAGCTCTTTCGACAGCAGAATATACATGCGATTGATTCCATCACAACTTGAAGAGATCATGATTTGATATGTTTAAAAATACATTTGCAAATCAGTCTCGAGTGAATTTAAATCGCGACCCAGGACACAAATTCCTCATCTCTACCTACATAATCATTACTTGCAGAAAGATCTCAACAATATCTTTCATGCTTGCAAAAAATTTATCGAACAATATTCAATGAAAAAAAATCCCGTCTGGTTTTATGACCTTCACTCTTGAATATTCTTATATAATTTTTAGCATCACATTGCAGTCTGTAGTTAATCCTCTTCCTGCACGAGAAATATGTATACCCGGTTATTCAGAGACCACAAGACTACGATGAAGATGATAATAAATGGAAAATACTTTATATAAGAATAGACATGTATCCAGTCACAAATACAGATCAGATTACATTTTCTGACTAAATATAAAAATGATAACAAGAATAAACATGATAATACAACTAATGTTTCTCAAAATAGTATTCTCACATATTGTATTGATTTCAATTACAAGAATACTACGTGACAGGATGTAATTGGGAATAATCAAATGATCTCAATCCGCTCAATAATTCCAATTTCAATCCAATTGAATTAAAATAAAACTCATAAATTGAATCTTCCTTCACATCTAGAAACAAGTATTTAAATTCAACAAGTCGAAGTCGCAGTTCTCCAAATGAAATCTACAAAAAAAAAATGTTTAATTACTCCAATTTTCTTCTATCAAATTTCCAACCTAATTACTCATCCACTAATTAACTCATCAACTGCATGACACAACTCACTCAAACAAATGAATGAACTATTTTCCAAATGAACGTATACAAAAAATACATTATCCATAACACTTACCTGAATGAATGTCAATTCTTTCACTTGAGTGCTTTCAATTTGTATACTTTATTGAATGTCTCTTTATGAGTGAGTGTCAATGTTGTCAGGTGTCAAGACGTGTCTTCGAATACATACATACGTATGCATAAAAATTATGATGTAAAATTGCAAATAAAAAAGAATGAAATAAAACAAGCGAGAAATCCCACTCCGCAACTCTCTACAGATCGTCCCCTTCACCGGTATAAACTGACTCTGCTTCGTTGCGTGTTTGCATTGTGTGTTGATGGGCACTGGGTGGAAGAGTTGGACGATGTGTGAAGAATATGTACACATAGAAGGCTCTCGCAGCAAACATTTTGGCTATAGGCTGTTGAATTCATCTGTCAGAGTACCGGTTTATGTCGTTATTCATTACACAAACTGTACTCTAATCCTTTATGTGAAGTCCAAGTCCACTCCTACACAGCTATGTTTATATTGAATGGTATTTTAACTGTGTATGTTGGAGTCTGCGTGTGTCAAGCTGCATATCAGGCCTGTTGCCACTTGATTTTGATTAATATCTCAAAGAGGCACAATTTCTATACTGTTATTGTGTAGGTCATTCGTCTATTTAGTTCATTACAAAGGTACTTTGAGTGAGTCGGGAGAGAATAATGAAATTTTATTGTAAGAGACGTAGGATAAAACGTTGGATAATGGTTATGTTGTAGATGCGATTGAGTTTGGTGGTGTTTGTTGTTTGAGGTTAGGTACGGTTGAAAAATTACGATTTTATGTGTTCATTTATCATTTTTGAGGTTACGTTGATGTTTACGTCAATTAATTCATAACTGATTATTTTATTTCATTATTGTTTATGGTTTGTGGATGTAAAAAATATGTTTTAGGCTTTTGAGGTTAGGAAGTTTCATATTGGGCATCAATACTGCATTCAAGTTAGAGTTGGATTAATTCTATGAGTGATATGAAGTTGTTTCACTAAAAAAAAATATATTGCGAGATTGTTGGGTTATTAGCAGAGTTTTTGCAATTCTGCAATAATAGATGTGAATTGATTGGAGATTAGAAAGGACATTTTCCGGGTGATAGTTTTGAGGAAGTGGTTGATGGATTCGCATAAAATTTCCGATAGCCACTGTCAATGTTATATTTTCTGCTTATCTAACATTCATTTTTTATCTCTGTTTCTGAATTAGCGTTCTTTCTGTAATATTATTCAAAGGAAAGCAATAATGTTTTATGAATGTATTTGGAATAATAATTAGGAGATAAGTTTTTGTAGATTGGCCAGAGGAAAAACGACGCAATGATTGTAGAAAAACTAAATTCATAGCTGATAACTATTGATGTAGTTGACGTTCGAGAATACTTCGTGTTATCATAACTGAATGTAATGTGTTAGAACGACGGGATATTATCACTAAAGATACTGTAAGACAATTTAAATTTATGTGTTACCGCGTCGAACAAGTAATATTTTATTTATACTATTAGACTCTTTAATGTTTCTGTCTTCGACAGAAAGAAGATTATGTAGAATATTTAATATTTTTTCTTCATTTATTATATTTTTCAGATTTGATTCAGGCATTCAAGATTGATATTGTTGAAGATGGATGTCACTCATTCACAATATAACTCCATGGAGAATAGTAATGGGAATTTAAATGATAGCAATAATCGGAGGATTGTGAACTTTCCAACAAAATGACAGCGAGTCGCACAAGCTAATCACCTTCTGCATGTTACAATGGATGCAACTGAAGGCAAGAAACAGCAACGACTGCAGGCAGTTTCAGTAGTTCTATAACTGGTGAGTAGATACAGTGAAAAAGTAGTCGCTATTTTATTCATGAATGGAAAGATACAAATTGAAGAAAAAAAAACGCGAATGAGATTTCAATCGTACAATGAAAAGATTTATACCAATTCAATTCGTGTCTTTATGAACCTGTTGCGACTGCGTTATATGCAACAAGTGTCTTTTAGCATTCTACCAACGAGACTCTACTTTTTTAAGTATGGCTGGTGGCGAATTCCCGGCTTCTCCCAGCAAATATGAATATTTACACGTATTACAGTGGCCTTAGTCCCCGTTTTAGTGTTTGCGTTGATATCACATCGACCCAGTTTCATATCTAAAAATTCATAACTCCATTCATTATTGCACGGTCGATATATTCGTGTTCATAAATTCGCATATCTGTTTATGTATATGATTGACATAAGAAACTGAGTCATAATCGCGTTTCCGGCAACTTACTTTCATGCTCTCTTGGGTTTATTCACGAGAATGTGTGTATTCATGGTTCGGTGAATCCCGGCATTTATTTACTATTTACTGAGGGTATAACTTGTGCATACCTATGCAATGAAAATTAGAGTAAATATTCGGATGTATATTACGTACTTTCTATTATTCCGTCAACAAAGCAGGGACGAAGTGTGCTGATGCGTTCGATTGATAGTGTATAATTAACGGGGTGGAAATAATGCAATGTATATAATTTTATTATGTTGTAGAAAATTCGCAGAACAGAATGGCTTTGGCACCTGGTCACAGTCTGATGAATTGAAATTGTTTCGGTACGTCGGATGTTGACATAACGGGTGTTGGAACTGTGCAGCTAGTTGGAACACACTTGATAAATATATTGGAAAAAAAGAGTACTGAGTTGTAATTTGAGGTATGTTAAAGTGATTTTTATTATTATATGATTCCTTTTTTTGCATCTTATAAATTTTATAAATTTTCCAGGTGTTGTTATCCTATGGGATATATTGGTTTTCATTGATAATGCGATGAGGAAGAATTGGTAAGAGATGCTGGTAGAGATATGATGGAGTTGTTTGAAGATGAGAGTAATACAAGGATTAAAGTAATATGAGGTATAATGTTGAATTCTTCTTCTCCTCGGCTCCCTAATCATATTTTCGTGAGTTATCTCTATAAAAAATTAGTCTTTTGTTCATATTATTTGAAAGTTTGAATTGATATTGGTCATCTAGCAATAGTCGGATTTATTATATCGCGATGATAGGATTTGATAGGGTGAACAGATTTGATTATATAATTTAAAGGCGAAAAGAAATGATATAAACACTTGAATACTTGTGACAGCTTCGACATTCACCCTAAACAATTTCTCATTCATTCTTCGAGTCTACCAGTCGAGTTGTATTCGATGTGGTTTTGTTCGTTCCTGGAGGTACCCACCCACCAAATTTGCGCTCCAATTCTTCAGCGACAGCTAATGTTAAATGATCTTGATATAAACCAGCTACGACTTGAATACCAATTGGAAGACCATTGCTAAATCCAAGTGGACATGCAGTAGAAGGTAAACCCAGGCAATTTATTATTGCAGTGTAAGAGTAATTCAATGGCTTTATTAATGGCTCGTGATGCAGTGGAGCAGGCGTTGGGTGTGTTGGATATAAAAACACTCCATCTTCTCCCAACATATCCTATTTATAATAGAAGAAAAAATGTTCGTCAAAGATATAGATGATAAAATAAAATACCAGGACATCTTGAATAATTCAAAACTCACTCGGAATTCTTGATAAAGTTCGCGTGACTCTTGGACCAACTTCATTCGTTCCTCACTGTCATATTGAATTCCAAATTTCTCGAGAACCGCAGTAACGAGCGCAATAAACGAATGTTGACCAGTTAATGTTATCCATTTGATAAATTCTAGACCAATATTAATGCATCCTTCACGATTAGCTAATTCATATGCGATACCTTTCCCTTTCGGTGCCACCATATTTGCAAGCCAAAGTGCAAAACTTTTTTTCATTTTCTTTATTTTTACTTTTTCAACTTTCACCTTGTGAGTCTGACTGAGATGAGCTATTACTTTATTCATTGCTTGTTTGATGTCAGGTGAAACAGGTGAAATGAGGAGTTGTCCACCATCATCTTCCATATAATAGAACTGGATTTCATAGTGAGAATAAAATTTCACGTTAGTAATAACACAAACATATTAATGTATGAGTAAATGATTGAAAGGATGACACCCTTTCTCTATACCTTGAGTTTGGAAATATCAACTTTATCATCCAGTTTCAACATTGAGATATTATCATGGGCAAGAATTTTCAAAATTGGTTTCAAATCAGTTGCGTAACGACACATCGGACCTTGTGCCAAAAGACGATCTTGATCTTTTGTGCTGCACGGTGGATATTGTCCGTAATTTGGAACAATACCACTGGATGGTTTATGGCCAAATATTCCGTTAAAAAAGCACGGCATTCGAGTTGATCCACCAATGTCAGAACCAATTCCAAAACATGAGCCAGCTGCAGCTTGGAGACAGCCTTCACCACCGGATGAACCGCCAACAATGTGCCTAGAATAATTATACATAATGAATAACTGATAGCAATGATATTATGGTTCCATTTATAATTGTAAATAATTCATTAATTTTCATCTCCTGACCAAGTGTTGTAAGGATTTCGTGTGGTCCCATACACATGATTGCTTGTCTCCCACCACATTGCTAACTCAGAAATATTGGTGGTAGCTATAGGAATAGCTCCTGCTTCTTTGATTAATTCAATCGATTTTGCGTCCTTGGAAGATCGGATGTTTTGTCTTGAAACGAGGCCACCTGTACATTTCATTCCTTCCACCGCGATACAATCCTGAAATGATTAGTTGAATTTTTCTCATTGTTCCTATGTACAATTAAAGTCTTCATCAAAGACTCCATTAGATTTTTCTCTAGCGAAAATTCGCAAAAACTCTCTATTTCCAAGATGAGTAAATACAATTGTGGCCTTTTAAGTCATTAATTCATAAACATACTTTAGTTGTAAATGGCACGCCAAAAAGTGGTTTTTTTTGTGCCAAAATCTCAATTGATGCTGCATCAGATGAATTCAGTATTGCATCACATTGTCTGGCTTCTTCCAATGCTTTCTCAAAACGATCTTCAGTCATGCAATTCAAGATTGGTTGAATTTTTTTGATTCTCTCGATATAAGCTTTGACAGTGTCTTCTGAACTTATCTAAAGCAAAAAAAAACATCAACGTGTTATGTTAATCAATTTATTTTCATGCTTCGTTAATAATATGTAATCATGTCTATGGCGTTCACTCACCTTCTTCTGTCGAATCATCATAGATATTTCATTCAAGCTGCGCATTATCACAGAATCATCTTCGATTGGTGGTGCCATTTCTGGTGGTCCTGTTACATAGGCTACTAACAAGAATATCCATCGACCAAGAAATTCAATCAGTCGATGTATGAAGAAACACAAATGTTCCAATGCACTCCTTATTCTCGGATCCATCCTGTCCTAATTAATAGAGATCTGTTGAAAAATTGTTTCAGGTTCTGTAAAAAATAATGTTCATCTGAATTAGATGCATAACTTCAATTCCCCACAATTATTCCATGAACGAAGAACAGATAATCGAATATTCTGATAATATATCAATAACTATTCCAATAAACAAGGAAGAGTTACACAACTCATTCACCCACCTGAATGAATGTGACAATTGTTCTTTGAATGAGTTCAATTTATATTTCTTCTTCCAATTGTTTATTTAGTTTAGAAGTTGTGACTCAGGTGAACGATCACATGTTCACACGCAAGCAGATGTATACTAGTCTCATTACAATGAGTGCTGGAGTTTGATGACGTAGGGGAGGAAAAATGCCCAAAATTATCAATCCCTACTCTTTTTTGGAATTCTTGTCATATTCAAACTCTCTACCAATCCATATGTTCAGACATTCGCGCTGAATTCTGGATTGGAACTGGTTGGCCAGTAAACATATTGTATTTCAAGCGGGGCAAATTTTATTTGTAAACGTGATACATCAAGTGAAATTCATATCGGATTAAATTTCGACTGACGACATTGACAACCAATCGTCATCCACGGCTGACAACTCTGTATTCTGATTTATGATATGACTACGATAAATTATGAACTTTGAGCCATGAGATTTTAATTTTCTCCCAAGATATGATTTATTCAAATATTTGATGAGGGAATCATTATTTGTTCATGGAAGATTAAATTCAATTAATCAGTAATAATTTTAATAGGATGATTATAGTAGAATGGAATGTTGATTATACTGATGACAATCATGAATAACATGATCGAAACGATTTGAATTTTTGAGTCCAATCTGTTGAATTCATTCGTCAAATTGGAATGTGCCTGAACTTGATATAAAAACTGTACTCCAATTTTTCGTGTTATATGTTCAATTTTATTTAAATATATTCATATTTGTATACGATGGTATTTAATTGTTGGAGTCTGCGTGCGTGCGAGCTGCACATTAATCCTGTTGTCAGCAAACGTCGATTAATGTCGTTCAACAGAAACACAATTTCAATTTTACTGTTTTATCATCGTGGTGGTCATTCGATTATTTAATTCATAATCGCGTTATGTAAGTTAAAATGAAATAAAGAAAATTTGTTTGTAAAGAACACAAGATAAATTTTTGAAAAACGGTTATGTTGTGTATGCGATTGAATTTGGGAATGTTCGTTATTGTGGTTAGGTCTTACATAAAAAAAGTTTTTTTTCGTATTATTAGTGAGGTTATGTAGTTGATTTTTAGTTATGTTATGTAAGAATGAAGGTCATTTTGATGAATGAATGTAAATATTATGATTAATGTGGGCCATGAATGTATTGTGGATTTTTGAGGTTAGAAAGTTGCATATTTTCAGTTAATATCCCATCAAGTTGGAGTTTAATGAACTTTTGGCAATGAATAGACTTTGTTTGAATAAAAAAGATGATAGATGATTCTGGTGATCAGTTTATCGTACGTATTTCATCAATATCTATATGAAAAAGTTAAAAATTGGAGTTTCATGAATTAATACATAAATTGATTAGACCAAATGAGATTTAAGTGATGCTAATGATATTGTGCATATCATATATATTTGTTAGTCACATTGTTGGTATCTTTATGATGCTGTACAATTACCAAAATTCTACACGGAAAATTTTGTGTTAATACGATGCATCTTCCAACGCATAAGATTTCATCTGAATTAATCAGTGATACATATTTATGCGTCCAGTGGCAAAAATGATGCTGAAATTATAATTCTTCTTCCTTTATTTTACAGAACTGATCATTTATTTGGTTCCAATGAGAATAACCAGATCCTGGCATGGCAACAACAGATAACACAAATCCACAACCCATTTCTCGTATAGAAAATGGTGATGGGGATATGGCTGATGATAAGGATTGCAAAGTTACAAGTAGTGATGTCAATAAACAGCCAGACAAAAGGAAAAAAGTTAATGCAAAACCATCATCATCACCCACCAGTTTTTTGGCAAGGAATTCTCTATTGCTGCCAAGTGGTGTAGTACAAGTTAAACAGCTCCCAAATGTTAAATTAGAATCAATTAAAAAGCAATCAATGCCAATGAGTGGGAGTAGTTCCAGCAGTTCCGCAACTGGTGAGTAAATTGAGCTTTCACATTTGTTTTCTGTATTTTGTATTCTGGTCTCCCTCGAAATAAAATTCATATACGAAATGAATAAAACATCGAACTTGAGAACAAAATGAGAATACAGAAAAAACTATACTGTTTTTGTCATGTAAATTTAACAGAGGGAAAATAGGGAGCAGGAACAAGCGAATGTGATTTTTATTGCATAACTGAAACACCCATATCGATTTAATTCGTGAGTTTGTGAGGGGTTGCAAGTTCAATATAGTCTAGAGGCAACAAGTGTCCTGCATTCCTCTAACATGTTCAACTATTACAGCATGATTGCAAGTTCCCTTGCTTTCTAATTATATGCGAGCATATATTCACATTACAATTTACTGAGCCATTAAATTTTAAATATAAACTGCTCGTGCTTCATTCATCATCATTAAAACTGCATCAGATACTTCGCCCAATTGATTATTCACTCCAAAAATGTACACATACACATTGGTAGTGCTCATTCAGTAATGGTCCTGCATATATGAACATGTTATTGAGGTCTATTGTTGTTTTGAATGAGAAGCATCCACAATTTGGCGGCGAATATATTGCTGCAATACAAAAGCCAGTTTCCGAATCCCATATCACAATAGTCAATGTATATCATACAGTCAACTGGGTCGAGTGCTGATGTTGAAGATTTATCTATTGAATTAGTAATTCGATTTAGGCACAATGGAAATTATAAGAATGGAAGCATTGAATATTCCATTGGTTTAATTGGATCTTAGACAACTCCAGCACAACAAAAATATACGAAGAATTTTCTCATAATCATTTTATTGGGACTAATCGACGAGTTTATTTAGTTGACAATTAATGGATGTTCAAAATCAAAATCAATTTTGTTTTGTGATGTTAGATGAATTTGTGGAATACAGAAAAACTTATCTGTCCATGACTTGGGTATTAAAAAGTAAAATTGGAACACGTGATGGAATGTCTTCTCTCTAATCCAGCAGACCATAAAATTAACCAATCATAAACTGAGAGCCCTCAGTAAATAATTTTCATTCTCATCCTACTACACAATGGGACCTCTTCATCAATCGAATAAACTTCATTGGAATTCACTCACTTCATTTATTCCAAAATATCACAAGCGCCAGTATGAAAAGCGAAATTTCAAGAATTCTACAGAATTTTTTGTTACGCATTGTTCAATGTTCGTGCGCTTGACTACAACACTTGCTCTTCCAACTATTCATAAAAATTCTACCACAAATTCCAGAAAATCCTGAGGAAAAATAACATTTGGGAACTAAAGGAACAAAATTCTCTTACACGAAACAAGCAGACTTCTATATACATTAGGAAAAAGAATGAACAATTGAATAAAGCTCCAATCCAATTTAACTCTGAAAGTCAGATGTAGAAGAGATGGTTGAAAGGTGTGAAGCAAGAAACGTCCTGCGTGTTGAGCATCAGTGGAAAGCCAACCAGCCGGGCTACGTCTATATATCGATTTATGTATCTAACCTACATATATACACACATTGAAAATGATACTGGTATTGCGTGTTGTGAACACACCGGGTTGTAAGGCAGTCATTTGGCAATTCTCAAGCTCAGATGTAGAGCGTGAACTTGTTCTTTGTCCACACACATCAAAGTCTACATTGACAATACTTTCTTTTATTCAGATTGAACTGAGACATGAACTTGTTATTTTCCTTTCTTCATTTTTTCCACCAACATTTTACTACATCCATTGATTCATCAGTGAAATAAATATAGTGACAAATTTACTGAATCAAAGTATCATTCCCATCGAATTGAAAATTCTAACACGTAATAATGTCCCACATGCGCGTACTAATCAATGAATGTGGTGACATTGAGTTGACATTTTATCGATTCAGTTATATATTTAGATGAATTCGTGGAGCGTATTGTTATACGGCCATTGTTTTCAATATTAAATTCGATGATAATGAAACTATTCAATCTCTGACGATGTATCGATGCTGTGGAGCATCGCCACCAATTTCAGTTATGGATGGTGACGGCTCGCAGCAAAACTCACGATTGCACATTCAGGACGGTCAGTACATGTTGATATAAACATATATCTTCATATCTGTATATGTTTACATATGTATATATATATGTAATTGGAGTAACAAACTAATTAGTGAACGCGTTTCCGCCAACACACATTTATGCTCTCTTGCGTTTGTTCTCTCGCACCATGCGAACATTTGTATTCATGGCTGGTTGAATCTAGTGAGGGATACTCGAATGTCCATGGGCCGTGCTGTGTTTGACCCGATGGTTAACTAAAGCGTTAATTGGACGTTGCACAGGTGCTTTGCACGCTATTTATTCGTATTTCTAGTTTCGTATATCTATATTATCCAATGTAGAATAAATATTCGCGAGTACGCTTAACAGTTGCTGTTATTCTATTGATAAGAGAAAAGAAGAAGTGTGCTGATGCATTGGATTGATAATGCATAATTGATGGGGGTGGATAGAGTTTGTTTTTTATATACATTATTTACTTTCATTGCAGGGAATCCACGGAACAAAACGGCTTTGGCACCTGGTCACAGCCTGATGGATTGGATTCGTCTCGGTTCGTCGAATGTTGACCTAACGGGTGTTGGTGGAGTACATCAAGTTGTTACACTGTCTGAACTTGCTAAGCATAATAAAAAAAATGATGCTTGGATTGCGATTCGAGGTTTGTTCTGGAGAAACCTTTTTTTGTTCTCAGGGAAATTCTTTTGTTGATATTAACTTTTTTTCTTGAATGTTTCAGGTGTTGTTTTCAATGTCACGAGGTATATGGATTTTCATCCTGGTGGTGTTGATGAATTGATGCGAGGTGTTGGTAAAGATGCAACGAAATTATTTGAAAACGTAAGTACCGTGTGAATAAATTCATGATGTATCATGGTGATGTCTTTTTTCTTTATGGAATAATTTGATTCTCGTGTATCTGTAGAATATTCATTTTTAGGTCCACGCTTGGGTTAATTATCAGAGTATATTGCAGAAATGTATTGTAGGAAGATTAAGTCGCGGTAATGAATCAGAAACTACTGACAATCCATTTAACAGCGAACAAAAGTTGACAAAGAAGTTATCGTTACTCAAAACGGTTGGTGAGTATCAATTGAGTTAATGTCAGAACAATAATGGATCACATTTATTTTATTGACTGACAATAATTTTACAGTGAAAAATACAGATAAGCTACGAATATCCAGCGATTGGAAACAAACAACAAATACAATTACATTTATATACAAATCTATTGACGATAAATTATTCCCAAATTATCAGTTGATACGGGAGAATGATGTTGAATTTAATATTAAAATAATTCTATCAAATGGTGTGATAAAACACGAATATGATCTCATTGAAAGTGTACATTGGCCACCGGGATGGAAGAAAAATTATGACACAGGAGAAATAGATTTTTGTTTCACAAAGTTGAATGGAAAATTGTGGAACTCTTATGGAAGTAGAACAGTTGTAAGTGAAGCAAAGTCAACTGAAAGAACTTATAGAGACTGGCAAGTTGTCAGTAATACAACACTAGTGGAAAATGTTAATCTTTTAGTATTAAATTCGAAAAATTATATGGAGATAATGCGAATTGGTCGACATATTGAGGCAAAAATGAATGTTTCTGGTAATTATATTTATTGTTTTGAATATATTATTCTTTATTGGTGGAGAAGGTTCATTAATTAGCCCCAAATGATTTTAGGAACTGAAGTTTCGAGGCGTTATACACCGGTCCCATCATCCATTCACCCCGACCATGAAGCACCTGGCTATAAACCTGACTGCTTATGTCTAATTATCAAAAGATATGATGATGGTGCTTTAAGTCCGTCCATGACCGCACTTCAGCCAGGTCAAAATCTGACTCTGAGCAATGAGTTAGGATCATTCGTGATTGAATCGTTTGACGAATTTTCGACAATTCACTTGCTCGCTGCCGGAACTGGTTTAACTCCTATGTTGGGTTTAATTCAATGGGCTCTTTGTAATCGTAATGTGTGAGTCTTTCATGCGGTTTATTTTTTTACCAGTGATATGAATGCGCAGTAATTTAATAGATGACTCACAAAGAGAAGATATTCATGTGAGATGAACTCGTGTTTCAGAACGACAATTAATTTAATTAATTTCAATCGCAATCGAAAGAATATTTTTCATGAAGAGCAACTCAACAAAATCGCTGCAGATATGAGGTAACGATTCAATGTTTACTGCTGTGATTTTCCATTCAATGAAAATTGTATTTTGTGTATGTATTATTCTATGAAATTTTGTTTCCAGAATAAATGTCGTCCATGTATTGTCTGAAGCTGATGACGATAATTGTTGGGTTGGTAAACGAGGAAAAGTCTCGGATATCTTATTAAACGAGTTGATTGGACGCACCATTAAACAGAGTTTTATTTTTACGTGTGGACCAACAGCTTTTATGGTTGCTGCTCGAGAGTAAGCACCAAAATAAAATATTTTACTGACATGTCGTTACAACGATCATAAATTTTTATATCGTTGACTTATCTGGTCGTGCTTTTTTTTTCTAGGACACTCCGCAAATTAGGTTGGACTATGTCACAAATGTACGAATTTGATGGATAATTCTGCATACTCGGATAAAATTTTACAGATATAAATGTAGGTTGAGAGTGTCCAAAAAGTTCTGCGGGCTTAGAATTAATCCAAAATAATAATACAACAATAAATCACGACCAATAAAAATGATTACAGGACAAAATATAATTATTTACATTATATCAGCCAATGATGAAAGTAATAATCGTTATGTAAATGAAAAAGAAAATTTATATACGTAAAATTAATCAGCAATAATTGTTAACCAATGATACCTTCAAGATAAAAATAATTTTGAGGTTTTTGACCACGAGTAGATTCACAAATATTTTTAGGAAATAATCGGCAGTGCTTTTGGTGATTTTCGAAATAAATCTTTTAGACGTTTGAAAATAATCAGATTTCTGAACGATGAAGTTTAAGGAAAAAAATATATAATTATTTATCCGTGCCATTAAAACAAGTCCGTAATTGAATGTGAAATATATTATTTTTTTAATATCCAATTTTGCAATAAGTAACAAAACCAAAAGTATTGCCATACAATTATTAAAAACGTTTGCAAATCATGATTAATATACAAAACCTGAGATTATATTTGTACATAGAATACACGCGCACTTGCAATAAACCAAAACAAATGTTTAGCAATAAATAAATTAAATAAGCATCACAATATAAAATAACTTGTAGTAATTCTGTTATGCATTAGATTAAGTTTCGTTGCAAATCTCTCTATCATTCCTTTATCAGTTTGAATATTTTATACAATAATACAACTCATATGAATTTTTATTCATTTATTTTTTCCGTTTTCTTATTGCACCAAGGACAACATTGGCGCCAATAATTGATGCATCTCCATGTCGCGCCATGACTCTCATTCAATTTAAAGTTGTTGAACATTTATGACTAGTGTCGCGATGGTGCAATGAAGTGGAATGTTTCAACAATGATAAACTTTTGCGTGGGCGTTAATTTTCCTCTGACCCGGTATCGTGGTTATTGATCGCAAGCTATGAAACTTCTTTCCGCAATATGACGCGTCGACAGTGGACGATGATGCTGCTCTTACTCTCGTCTGTTCTATTTCCCTGGTTCACATCATGCTTTAGACGAATTTCATCTTGACTTCCATCGAGGTACGTATAATTAATGGTCTAACCAACATCTACGTTCATCCGTGCCAAAATATTTCCCCATGAACTAGATTCCCTTCCTTTTTCTCTCTAAAAAGAAAAAAAAACACCACGTGCGATATTTCTCATCGTCCTTGACAAAATGAAATGAATGACGAATATTTCAGGTTGCAATCTACATTCATGCTCCATCGCCAGTTGCTTTCAGTAGACTCCCAATATTAATACTCATCATCAGACCAATGAAAATTCTACAATGTCACGACGATATTGTACTAAATTATTATCTCCACGTCTGTCTTTCCATATAGGTGAATTCTATTTCTAAATTAGAAAAATGAAAAAAGAAAAATGAAGAACAGTATAAAAGCAGTTGGATACATTTTATTGATAGCGAGCAGAATAGTCGAATGGTAAAATCAATTTTTTGACAATATGCACCAAACTGCGAG
Organism: Meteorus colon; assembly: GCA_030523085.1. NCBI lineage: Eukaryota > Metazoa > Arthropoda > Insecta > Hymenoptera > Braconidae > Meteorus > Meteorus colon. The sequence continues at coordinate 104,791 of JAPYZH010000145.1, read as the reverse complement.
AAGAATAAAACAAAAAAAAAAAGGAAAACAAACACAGAAATATAGCGAAGAAAAATAGAGCATGAGAAAAAGAGTGGAACAATAAAACGTTAAATTGAGGTGTGCAAATACAGCGAGAGCGTTTCTCATTTCCCTTTTCCAGTAAAATTGTCAATTGTACATATCGGTCTGACTACACACAAACTAAAACTACTGTATCCATAGAATTTTCTTGTATCATCACAAACCAACCACTAAATTTTTCAATAACCCATTAACAATAAATTATCAATCAATAAACAAAATAAAATTGTTGAAATAATGGAATATTATTTGAATAAAACAGGTGGAAAATAATTGTCATTTTTTTTTATTTGTCTATTAGCGAGTGGTGTTGGTGACGTGACTGGGAATACAATGAGAATGTTTGCTTATAATTTGATATTTCATGGCACGATCGAACGTATAATATGCGATGCATAGTCACGAAAACCTGAATAATCCGTTGCTGGTTTGACCGTTATGAGCATTGTGTTTATACCAGGATGAAGATACAGTAGTACATGGTATTCTAACAATGGTCCGAATATTTTTCATTTATTTTTGTGCATTGTTATTTATTTCTTCTATTTTTAATATCTGTTTTTTTTTAGTTTTATTTCCTTTTTCCACAGGGATATCATACGAGGCATCAAGCTTATCCCCTTGTCGCATACATATCGCATTCATGCATGTGAAATCGTCAACAATGCGATTTAAAAAAAATCCCTGTGTCATCCAGACAGACAGTCAGACATAGTGAAATAAAAAAAAAATACGTTGTATTTCGATCATGAGTATTTCACTTATACGACTGAATCCACGTGGCATTCTCTATAAAATTTTTGCATCAAAACAGATATTTATGTATACGAGATCATATAAAAATATTTATATCACATAGTGTACAATATACAGAGGACAATTTTTTGATGAATACATTTTGTACTGTGATATAAAAATGTGTGATATGTTCATTTTTATATTGTTGTTAATGGTGAGTTAGAAATAATTAATTGCAATTGACATATTGATGTGAAATAAATTGAGAGGACTTTGTGAGTGGAGAATTGAAATAGTAAAATGATAAATTTAATTGAATTAAATTAGATGTGACGTTGAATAAAATGAAAGGAGAATTGGAAAATTGTTTTTCTGTTTATGGTCAGTGTAATTGCAAATTCGCTTGAAGGTATAAAATAAGTGAACTAATATATTAGTTAGAGAATGTCTCACGTGCGTTTGTTTAGATATGTAAGAGAGAATGGAAATTTTTTTTTAATATGATAGAAAATATTTTTTATAGTTTGTGACGTAGGATGTATGTATAGTTGGTAGAAAGAAAAATGTATTCATGTGGATGTGGCAGAGATAGAGTGGATGGAACACTCGTTGATGTATATGGAGCTGTCTATTCTTCTTTCTCACCGTATGTGTATGCAATATTTATATTGACTTCACTGAGCTCATCGTATCAGTGTGTACGAACAGAAACTACGAAATAAAATAAAAAATTGATGTGTGGTAGAGAGTATTAAAATTGAATTGTCGCGATTTTTTTAAATATATTTTTGATCAAATATTAAAGTGTAAAAGATTGTAATATTAATTGTAGTTCTTTATAATTTTCTAAGACAGTCTTATCAATAAAAAAATTGGTATATTAATAATTAGATAAACAAAAACATTGAGGTATAATTGAAAAATTCTGTGTCAGTATTTTTAATAATTTTGTTAGCTTCTTACTACGTCTTAATAATTGTTTAAATGACAGAATAATTTTGTGAATAATTTAGTGAAGTTAATTAATTTAAAACTTTATGTTTTGTATTTTATAATTTTTTATTGTGAACTAATTGAAGAATTGTAATATGAAAGGATGATAATTATTGATATTGATTGTGGGGTTTTAGATGAAATACAATTTTTTTATTTCCCTTTTTTATTTTTTCATGTATATTCACATTGTGGTAGATATGGTGAAAACCATCGATCACATCGGTGAATGTAACAAAAGGTTTGCAATTTACTGAAACTGTTTGGATAATTTTTCATCATTATAATGGATCTGAATTCGGTACAAGTTTGCATAAATTTGAATATTTACGATTGTATGAATAATTATGTATAACGTTGGATGATTTGAATTTTCGAATAAGTCTTCGTCAATAATATGCAGAATAATTTTTATTAATCCAATAATCTGTGAATGTAAATTGAAATTGTAAATTATTCAATTTCTTTGTCTTCTTCATTTTTTTTTAATATGGTTTTAATAACTTGGGATTATATATAATAAATTAATTTTCATTCCATAGATGGATTTATTCAATATTGAGTTTCTCGGTTGGGTATAAATGAGGACGTTCAACATGTGAAATTGAAAAACATCTCCAACAAATTAGTTGAAAAGACTTTTCTAAATAATAATTTCTTTTGCTTTTATTCACATCAAAGTAAAATATTTTCCCTACATTTATCTGAAATTATCAATCCATTAAATTAAAACCAAGTGAATAATAAACATAAATAAATAAATTCATATCCACACATCAACTTTACTTCAATAACTCACCAGACATATTTCCATTGAACAAAATTAGAATTTAAATTGTATAAATAATAAAAACTAATCTTTACCTCATAATAATTACACCTGCTCATTATTAATTATTTGTTCATCATTATTTAATATCCAAACTCATAAAACTAAACATTTGCTATTAATTTAATCCATTCGTATATTAATCTTCAATTTTTTAAATCCACATTTAACTTCATCTACAAATTAATCAAATTGAGTAATAAAAAATTTTCAAACATTTTTCTAAAAAAGTGTGCTGAATATCATCAACCACAATCACCATTTGTTTCTCTATTTACCAGCACAACTAACTGAAAAAAAAAAGCAAAGAGAAAAAAATAAATAATCGAACAAAGCTCTGCAAAGGTTTTACATTGTCTCATCCCCCTTAATCCACAATAACTGATTGAATTCCCTCAGGGACAATTACAATCACGAATCATTAAAGCTGTTCTCTCATGTTTTGCGTAACCCACACAAGTTACATAAAACATAAAATGTGTTGGTTCATATGTGTATATGTGTATGTGAACAGCGACATAAAAAAATGCAAAGGGAAAGAGATGTCTAAAGTGGATGGTACGTAGACTTGCATATTATGATGGTTTAAAAGAAAAGGTAGTGGATAGACTCTACGGTGGTCCAATGACTACGTGTTGGTGGTTGGCGGCGGCGACGACGCCGACGGTGACGACAGAGTGTAGTAGTGGCGGTACACTACAGAAGCAAAAGGAGAAGGGATCGCGCGAGAGAATGTAGTAGGGGATGGTGTGCGGTGGTTTTCTCGTCGACGGGGGAAACATGCACACAGGGATGCTGCGGGCATTTGGATTTTAGTTGCGCGACGGCCTTCGCCCTGGCCAGTCGATTCATCTATTTATATATAAATTGTTTTTTCAATTTTTTCGTTCAATTTTTTATTTAACGCGTCACAATTATTTTATTATCTTTCATAATTTTTTTTTTTTCACACATGCATCCAAATAAAATAATTCAGACGAGATAATGTAACTCCATAATGTGGTTTGTATTTTTAAATAATGATTTATAATGAATATAAATAATTTAAAATGATACTTTTGCAATTGTTGAACACACAAAAAAAAATTGAATATTAAAGTTAAATTTATTCAAAAAAATAAAAATTGATTTCACTTTTATTAAATTTATTTAGACGAATTCATAAAAATGATAATATTATTACGTGACGAGAATGTTTTTTTTAGATAAAAAAAAAAATGCGCAAATAAAAAGAAAGACAAACACAAATGGAGAAAGAAATTTTTTTTTAATTTTATTTTCTTCTCTCTTTTTCTCATTCCTTTTCTTTTTATATATGGGAAACATATGGGGTTCTATTTCCGCGCGATAAAATTCACATTATGTAATACAAGAGGGTGATACTTTTGTGGGGGATGAAAAAAGCAACGAAGGAAAAAAACAAAAAAAATAATCGAAGTAAAAGTTTTGTATGTAGACGAAATCGTGGTGGCCACTCTGAGATTTATTGTTATTTCGTGAGTGGGAGCACACGCGGCCAATGATTATTTCCGATAGAAATCGAACCTGATAACAATTACGAAGGGGCGAAAATGTTTATTATCCCTATTCCCTTTATTTTGTATCATTCCTGCTTATTTTATTCTCATTTCCCTTTTTTTTTTATTTTTATCTGCTTATCACTTCTCAACCACAAACAACTTTTGTCTCAATTAATTGTTGAGCTTTTAAAAGCATTTTGGATTGTACATTAGAATTCAAAGTAATTTGTTTTATCTATTGCCACTATTATGGGACAGTTGGATAAACCTTATGGCTTGGACCATTAAATCACTGAAACGATTGTTCACGTGTTTGGATTGCGATTCAATTGCACAGATAGCACAATAAATATATCTATAAATGTTCACCTACTATCATTATCATTAATTGCCCCTTCATCAATTCAACATATTAAATTAATCAGCAAAAAAACAACAAATTTAAGGGTTGTCACTATTTTTAATTTAAACCCACATGAAATTATAAACTCATATCTATACATAATTTTACTTTAGAGATGGAGTGAGCGAGTGAAATGAATTACCGTGATCGCTATAAAGTTGATGAACGGGCGGGCAAATCTTGTGCACGTGCACAAGAGAATGAGGGAAAAACAGTGTGAGAGAAACGGAAGGAGATAAAATGTGAGTGGGGTGAAAACGGAAGCGAGAATGTTCCTGGATTGGGAGTGAATTCGTAGAGATTAATATTCGCTCGAGTAATAATTTACGAACGACTTGATAATTAAAAGATTTTTGTTCGTTTAATAGAAAGAATATATTCAATACATTAAATTAATAATAATAATAATAATAATAATAATAAACAATAATAATAGAGTATTGAAAAATAAATTCAATTGTGAAAGAAAAATTTAATATTTTCACACTGGTAATTTAATTGAATTGAATTTGTATTATTTAAATGGTTGCAAAAATTGTTTTGATTTTGTTTATTTTACTGTTGAATTTATTTTGATGAAATTTTGAATATTGATATTATTATTGTGTTATTGTTCGTGTAATTGTTGTTGTTTTTAATTATTTTTTGTTATTTTTACATCGCAGTTTATGGGATTGAATTTTAGTTTAACTATTTCAGTGTTTTGGTGGTGTGACATTCTGGAAAATACTTTGAAGTTCCTCCCTTAGGGCATTCACGTGTTTCTCTACGCCTTAGCTTTGTGCAAATATATGTATGAACACACATTCACTTCGTTTATGTTATGTTCACAAGAGAATACATATATATATATGTATATATTCATGTGACAAAGATATAATGCAATTATATTTTCTGTTGATATAGAAAATTTTATTGTCGAGGATTTTTCTGTTATTTCGTAAAATTATTTGAGAGATGAAAAATGTTTTGTTATTTTTTGGGTAATTTTTGGTAGTTAAATAAAATATTAGAGATGGAAATAAATGTGAGTGTTCATGAGTGAAGAGGGAAGAAAAAAATTTTGAATAAAAATGTGATGGGTTTGTTATTTTTTTTTTTATTTATTTGACAATTAGCTAAGGTGTTAATTGTCGGACGATTTAAACTAATTTTTTCATGACATTTTTAAAGTATTTATACATTAATTATTTATTTTTTTACGGTGTGCGGTTTATTTTTTATTTTTCATGTCTTTTGGTTTAGAATTTTTAATTATATGACATGAATAAGTGTCGTTATGTATTGCTCGAGTGCTTCGAGTAGATGAAAAGGGTGTTTGGGTTAACGTGGACTTAATATATGTATAGAAAAGTAGTGTTGAAGGTGAATTATATAAAAATTTTTAATGTATTTCCAATATTTTGTGGATTTCATGAGACAGCTTGGTATCACCTGTGGACCACACACTATCTGAAGCCATCGATTCTTCATTTGTAAGGTAAATAATGAAATTATGGAAAATTTATTTAATGATAAAATTTGTGGATGATGAAAAATGAAGGAAAAAAAATGGTTTTGTCGTCTTTTTTTAAATGAAAAATTGAAAATAAATTTTTCAGGTTTTTTATTTTTTTAAAACAAAGAATTATAACGAGATTGGTGGATGAGAGTCAAGTTGAGACACCTGAAAATGAAATAATGTAATGCATTGTAAAATTTATTATGCACATATTAAATTTTTTGGTTTGTATGCATAGGAAAAAATTGATATGTGCATTTATCATGCAGTTTATTTTGTTTATTTTTTTTCAATTTTCAACTTGTCTTTCTTTGTTATTTAATTTTTTTATGGTAATTATATTTATAAGAAAATTTACGAGTGTGTTATGTTTATGAAATTGATATTTATTCTTTTGTTTAAAATATTTTATTGTGAATTGTTGGTTATTATTTTAAAGAAAACAAAAAAAGAAATTGGCGAAATGGGTTGTTGAATATTAATTGAAAAGATGAAAGAAAGAAGAAACTTTCACATCACAACTTTTTTTCTTCTATTTGTCTTGTGGATTATTTTATCACTAAATGGGAAAAAATTTGTAGAGATAAGAAAAGAATAAATTGTGTAAGGGAAAATATAAAATTAAAACAAAATATGTTCACAATGTTTGTTTTGATATATCAGAAATAAAAATATTGTGAATATTTAAATTGATGAATAAAAATTTAGTATTTTTATATTTATTTTTATAGAATTTTTATTAACAAATAATAAAATTAAAGTTGATATTCATTTTTTTTCAATTCTTCAGAACAAAGTACCACAAAATTTGTCTCTTCATTGATAACAATAAATGAAAATTAAATTATCATATAAATGTTTTAATTACAAGAAAATCTCTAATAAAATGAACTGTTGGTAACAGTGTTTTTCTCTTCATTAAAGATATAATTGAGGTGTTACTAATGAAAACCTCACTAATAGACTTTCTACCAATTTGTTTCTATTTTAACTAAACTGAATTTAATTAATTCTCATTGAAAAATATTCTAGACATTAATTTTATTATTCTTCATTGATTTATCATCTGCAAACTGAACCCAAGACAATAAAAAAGATTTTAAAACTTCATTTTAATCATCAATTCATCCCTAGTCCTCCAATAATACCCCACAAAAAATAATAAACAATAACAATCGAATGTTTAAATAGAAAATGGACCCAAAAACATTTTCTAAAATTCTCTAATTATTTAATCAATAACAATCCAACATAAATTCACTAATTCTCTCAAAATAACAATTCTGAATTCATAAATTTATAATTCTAAATCCAAATATTTATTTAAAATTCAATAAATAATAAATACCCCCCCACATCAATTGAAACAGTAAGAAAATTATTAGAATATTCTAAACAATAAAATTCATTGTAACATTTGTGATTGTTCTTAATAATTAAATAATTTCTGTGCTTCATATCGACTAAATGAAGTTCATGTGATGCAACTAGTCCAATATAGAGACAAAACTTTAGTAAAGTTGGATTATGTGTTCATTATGGTCACAAGCATACAACGTTACATGGGAAATTGTGTGCGGAACACATTCAATTAATAGACAATATATTATACCATGTACGAGTTTCATTATTGCTTCAGGGTCGTTTGTGTATGTGGTGCGTATGTTTGTATTTATTCGATGGTCTATGTGCACCAGAGTGCCGCAAATACACGTCCTAACTAGTCCGAAATTAATATCAGTCATGAATAAACAGCAAAAGGCAATTAATTTTTGCATTAAAATTGCGATTCACGTGTGAGTGCAACAATCTGCGAATTTATACTGCGATGATAATAATTGTGCGTTGAATTCTGTTGGACTTATCATTGCAATCGTTTACAAATAAAATAAATAAATGAATGAATAAATAAATTTCATCTTTCGATTGAATAAATTTCATCTCTTGTTTAAATGAATTAAATTCAATATTTTCATGTTTCGATATCCCAATTATTTTATTTTTCAATATTTATTTGTATATCTATTTATAATTTATTATTGTTCTGTTTTATGTTTTATTTTTTATGTTGAAGGTTTATATTTAATTTATATTTGTTCATTAAATTTCAACAGTGGGAGGATTTTTCTTTTTATTTATGATTGGCTATCGAAAAAATACTATTTTTTAGATTATTTTTTATGAGGTCACAAGATTGAAATATGACTATGACTTTGTTAATGACATTGTTATTATCTGTTCAATGTGAACCAGTAAAAAGTGGATGTAATTTTATATCATAATAATGTCGTAGATGGGAAAGGTTGTGAGAAGAAAAGTTAATTTTAATAAAACTTCAAAGAAGTTTTATTCAGTAAAGAATTATTTTGGAAAGGTTTTTTTTATTTATGGGATTGATTCAGAATCAATGAAGCAATTTTATGGGGAATATACCGGTGAATATTTTCAGAAGATATTTAGTTGAAAAGTATTAAAACTAAAATTATGAAATATTAAATCCAGGTCATTCTGTGAAATCTTAAGTGACAAACAAAATTGTTCATTTTGTAACTATGCCCAAGAAAAAAATACACATTTCCAGAATATTAAGAAACGGTTAGTTCCCACTATAGCTAATGCGATTGACAACAATTTCCAAAAAACCGTATTTGAATCGCATTATTATTCTTCCAAATATCGTGTCCGCCGCTTAAACAAATATCAATAAAAATAGAACAGTTAATTAAACTTTCCACATGACTTTCTCGTCACTCAATTCACTGAACCAAAACTATTTTAATTCTCAAGATCCCTCAAAATAATTATTCCCCATTATAACATTCAACTTTCCCTTTCAATATTTCATCTCTTACTATTCCATAAAAAAAAAAGTAAAATTTTCCAGGTCATTTCCATGATATTCTCCACAAACATCAATAAAATTCAATACATAACTTCCACAATATTAAATTGACTTTCAAATGTTGAATGCATGTCGTATATCCCTGGATTTATGTCAAAGATGACCGATGACAGACAATTTAAAAAAAATATATCTCTCTAACTAAAGTGCAGCGTTCCAGTGAAAAATCAGATAGTCACAAAATGTCTCTGTCAACTTTATAGAAACGAACAAAAATAAATAAAAGAAGAAATTGAAGTATTTCTTCTATATTATTCTACATTCTCTACAGAGCTATGCACCTACCTGCATGCATACATTCAAACCTATATATATCTATATATAATAACAACAATAAAGAATAAATAAAATATACCAGAAAAATATTTTTTCATATTTCTTCATTATTCATCAACTTTAATACAAAATACGACATCGCTGATACTACAAATAATAAAGACAAAGAAAGTTTGTAGAATGGAGTTTTCATATTCATATATTTTGAAGACGATACGGGTTGCAATAGTCGTTAACGTCAAAGCCCATATCAGATTCAGGTGTAGTTGACGTGAAATGAGACGTACGAGAATAATGGAGCAGTCAATTCGCCCTGACGTCCAGTGTTAACGTTCAACTTTTGTTACTTTGATCTTTAAATATATACATATATAATATATAAACTTTGCCTTTGTCCGGTTCACATTAACTCTTCTTTACCTTCCCTTCATCTATACAAGAAAAAAAAAAAATTAACTCAAAAGAAAAATCGAGGCCACGAATATTGCTATTATGAAAAACAATGAAAATGAAAAAATCACCCCCAGTTATCAAAGTTATTCAACTGATTATAATTAAATTCTCAATGACACTTGATTTTTTTTTTTTTTTAATATATTAAAAAAAGGGGAGAAATAAAAGAATGGAAAAAAAGTTTGTGGCAATTTACTGTCGTATGGAAAAAAATGCTGAGATATATAAATGGGATATTGAGTAGTCGATTTGGTGGTTTGGTAGGTGAAAAGTTTCTTACGATTTTTAGATTAGTTTGGATGTATATATATATATTGATTCTATGGTTTTACATAGTATATATTCGAAGTGATATTCGTAGGGCCGAATGATAAACGATAGGTCAAGAAATAAATTTTATTCAATGGCTATGTGATGTATATATGTATGTAAAAGTAAGTGCAAGTTGGATATGATTCATTTGCATGGATCTCAAGAACATGAACTCTGAAATTTTTTGTTCGAGTGTGCGCATTCATCTATATATATATATATACACACATATGGAGATGAACGTAAAGTTGAACAATGGAGATAAAAAGCCACAAAAAAATTCACTTACCTCTGGAAAATGAATTTCAGTCGAGAAAATTCCCAAATGTTATGACCTGGTTCATTATCTTATGAATTAATTGTCATTTTGTAATGACAATTGAAATTTTTTTTTCTTCAGATTATTGCAAAAAAGATGAACGAGATGAATTGAGGAATATAAAAAATATTGAAAATGTTATTTTTAGAAAGAGTTTCAATAACTTTTGTAGTAAATAAATAGAAAAATTGTATTTGTAAATTTTAGAATTTATATTATAATTATTTCTATTATATTTATTTTTTTTTTGAATTGATTGGCTATAGGAAATTTTTTTATGAATTGGCAGTGCAAATTGAATCATTCGAAATTCTACTAGGATTCTCAAGAGCCACTGTCTTGAGTGCAAGAGACACTTCAATGTTATTGTGCTTTTTTTTTTGTTCTCTCCCTCACGAAATTGTTCGTATTTAATTTCGTTGGAGTTCGTCATAATTGCCACTTTATTTTTGTTTTTTCATGCTCTTGAGAATGAGATCCTCTCATATTATTGCTCTGGTGCAGTTCTTAAACTTGAATGATTTTTTTTGTTGGTTGTTTTCTTTCATCTTCAATGTTGAAATTATATAACTGTAATTTTTAATTTTAATTCATTTGTTTCTCAAATCATTTTGAATTCATTGTTGAATAAAAATATTCTCCACATTGTTCAACTATTTTATCATAATAAATAATTCTTTTTTATATTAAACTTCAATATTTGGCAACAATAATTCACATCACTGAATTTTTAAGTATAAAAATTGATTTCTCATAACAAATTGTTTGGTTTTTTTATTTTTTTAAATCCTATCATGATTTTTTATTTTGATTTTGTCATTAAAATAACCCTAAGGTTAACTCATTATGATGACGTCATTGGAAATGTCATTGCAGTGACCGCAAGGGGTGATCAATCAAGTGATGATGATGACACCTATTAATTATCATCACATGAACGTTTTCATTCAATATTATCAGACACGTGTGAACTAAGATAAACTCATCGACATTCAAGATTAATTGACGTCAATCGACAAGGAAAAAAAAATCCATTGAGGGACTTAGTGTTGTTGATTTATTGATCAGTTTACAATACAAAATAATTATTTCCTATTCTGATTTACTGGACTATCTCCATCCAATGTTTACCAGGTGTTTATATTTAAACGACATGATAATGAGGTCTATGTAAATTGATTCGAGAGTTTGAGAGCTTTTACTTGCGATCAAGGTTATATTAACCTTTCTCACTCTCACTTTCTTCGTTAAGTCTGAAATGAATTCACCACCTCTTGTGCTACTAAGATCCTGGTAAATGTAATAGCTAACAGCCTAAGCTAAACATTTTGCTAGTGAAATCGAAGGATAATTGAATTTCTCAAGATTTCGGTGATGATGAACCCAAGCAAACGCCTTCGAATAATCTCACTTGATATTTATTAAGAAGGCAACTTGACTATGAAGTTGAGAAGATGGAATTGAACTTTTATTTATTTTTTGGTTCAATCGATGGTGGTTTGATTAAATCGATATCCACTTTTAGCTGTTTGACTTCTGGTAAAAGTAATTAATGGAAGGTTGGCAAACACTTTTCTAGATTGTTCCTATTTTTCAATTATATTTCAACATGATGAATTTTTTAGTGCATTTGAGCAGTCAATATTGAAGAAAACTTTGGGACTTTGTCGTTTTTCAATTTTTTTATATAAAAGTGAACAAAATAAATCACAAGCAACTGCAAAAAAATGTTGTGCTAAATTTTGTATCATTGTCGAATCGACTTTTGTGATTGGTGAAAGAAATAAGTAAAACAAAATAAATCCACTACTGAATCCATTGACTACATCCGGACGTTTTCTATCGAGCCATTATCAACTATTCAGTATAAACTAAGAATTTCAACAAAAAGAAAATGTGATAGGACGTTTTTTTTTCTTGTAGGAATCGGATTATTTTTCGCAGTGAATTCTTAGTACTCACTGGGTTTTATAACGTTCACATTTTCTTTCTTGTTTCCACTTGATCGACGATAAAATCTTATTGAACCTCATTATTCTTATTTTCTTACAATTTTCATTGATTTTCCACTGCCTATAACAAGTCGTCATTATTACACAGGGACCCATAGAAAATTTTGTTATTCCAAACAGAAAGTCATTTTAAATTCCTTGAAAGACATCAAAATAAAAAATCATCCAAACCATTTCACTTCTCTCAATAAATAATCAAACCTTTTTCTTCATTGTTAAAAAATTCCCCTTTATTTTTATCAGTTAATTTATATTTGTCCCGATAATTACAACCGTCGGATAACAACAGTTAAAAGAAAAAAAAAAGTGAGTAAAAACAATTGCGTAAATTCTAAAGGAAGTTAATGAGACGAGGCTTTACATCGTTCAGCGCAGGCAACGAATGAAAATGAAGAGAAAGGAAAAATAATAAAGCCAAAGCAGTTCAAAGAAAAGTTAGAAAAAAAAAATTGTATAGACAGTATAGTATACAACGAACGCCTTTAATATCCCTAGAAACAGAATGGTTAGATGAAAGATAGGACAGGATAGAGCAAAATGTATACCAAAGAAACCTTCAAATGTCCATACAGTGATTGTCGACAATTACATTAGGTAACGCTTGATAGATCGTTGGCCTATTTACTAATCTGTGTACTTGATGATGTCTATGTGATTTAATCCATTTGATCTACCAATGAAATATTGACTGTTCACCAATTCAGTCCTAGGTCAGTTAATAGTTCAATTTCGTTATTATCAATGACATATTTACAATGTTCTAAAGTCAACCACAATCATCACTAAACATTTAATGATACAAATCCATTAATTATGTCACACCCAGTCCACTTGATAAATCATTAAATAATTTACCACAATATTTCATGGACATGTTGAACTGTAGTAAAATTGTAGTACCAATAATGATCCAATTCACAATTGCTACGATAAAACTTTTATATGTTTCAATATAAAGTTTATAACAAACGATAAATAATATTAATAAAATTATCTTTGACATAACAAAAATATTGATATAAATAATAAATAAAATTTTAATGTGATGATGTCCACAAAATGACTGATAATGAATATGTTGAAACTATTTTAAGATTGTACAAAAGCTTTGAAAGAGGATAAGGAATACAATGACAGAAATTCTATTCTCCACATTGAAGTTAAATGCAAGGTACAGAACTGAATAGAAACATACACAAATGTGTTTATGTTTGTATATTTGATTCGCAACTCTGCATATGTGTCACCCCTTAGCACAGAACGCATGTAACAATGCAAGCACCATGAAATCCTTTGTACCTTTGCTACTATCGATTTCCTCATTCACCAACAGCAACTCGATATAATGCAAAATCGTAGACATTGCAGTGCGTGCACACACACTATGCTGAATTTAGATATCTGTCTGTTTACAACGTCAGCATAAATGTCTCATTTATGTCATCACATCCGTAACAATTATTTGAGTAATAAACAATTTAAATGGTTTTATTAAACAGTTGATGATGACAATGAAAAGGAATCATTGAAATAAATTTTTTGGTTATTTGTTTCTTTTCTTTTGGTATTTATTTATTTATTTTTTCTTTTAGATTATTTTTTAGATATTGAATTGAAAATTGTGTGCATGTATATGACAGTCCTTATGTTACTCTTGTGGCCTGGTTTTGTGCGACTGAAACATGACGCAAGAGACACAAAACGAGAGTGCAGTTTACAAATTGACAATGCTCGTAGACTCGAACAACGGAATAACAATCGAACAATGGACACGAAAAGTACACTCAAAAGGAGAATATATTTTCTGTAGTATTCTTGGTACATGTATGGAGATATTTTTATATATGCGAATATAAAGATGAATGTTTTTTGTATTATTTATTTTATGAAAAATGGAAATATTTGAAGGAGATAAATGTGTCTTATAAGAATTTTTTTATTTTTTAGTAGACAATTTAATGGGGTATTTATTTTGCTGTTTTGAACAAAATTGAAGTCATTTGAATGGAGGGAATTTATTTGAACATTGAGATTTATATGGAATTTTTTTATCAGCTATTTGATTCGATGAAGTTTTGTAATTGATTTTAATGTTGCACTTTTTCAAACAATAACAGGAACATGTGCAATTGATTTTTATTTTATTTGTTTTTTGGTGATAGAGTTTGTTGAACATAGAATAAAATGAAAAGCTCATTTATTTTATTTTTTTAGTTAAATAGCAGATGTTTTCCTGCCAATTTCGTTTGGCTGAATTTTTTTTCTATTGTTAATTTTGTTCATTCGTTTCGATGAATGATAAAAATAAATGAATAGGATTTAATGTTTGGTAACTTTTCATTCATTACTTGTCTTTTTTTATTTAGGGGAAATGAAAATATAAAGAGATGCTTTTATTTTTTTTTCGTTGAATGTTTGAATTTAAATGAGAGTTATTTGAATGTAAAAGGGCAAGTGTTCTTTTTTTTTCTTATTTTGGTCTATAGCCAAAAGTTTTTTTTTTTAAACTTGTAGAAACTTTACGAATGGTAAATTTCGTTTATTTATTTGGTCTATATCGAAGAGATGAACATATTTGATGTGTTGTGTTACTTCAGAGTTTATTTATGATTAAAAAAAAAATTCAACATTTTCTTCTAGTTTTGAATAAAATTAAACTTTTTTTGATAACGAGACAGTGAAAAGTCTTTCATAATTTCTATTTAAACACAAAACAAACAAAATTGCAATAACGTAAATACAAACAAAAAATCAGTTTCCATTTTATCAAAATAGCAAATTTTTTCTTCAACAATTTTTCCGTACAAGTAAATTTTCCCACTATAATTTCTAATATTTACTAAACAATATAAACAACACAATGTGTCATTAAATTGTCTTTATTATTTATAAAAGAAAACCACTTTTTCACATCTCATTTGCAAAAAGAAAAAAAGAATTACATCAATTTGAATACAATAGAAAAAAAGGAAAAGACGAATATGTTTTCTCCATACAGAGATACACAGAAAATGTTTCTCCATCAATTGTTTGCCTGAGGAAAACTTTTCAGATGGTCGATTTTGCCCGAACATTTTGCAACAATATACACACATACATATATATATAGATACACAACACAACAAAACATTGACGATAGAGTATATATATAGATGAGTCGAGGTCGCCACTCTACGATCACTAACTTCAAACCCGATTAGCAACTTTGGCCCCAATTCTCTTTCCCTGCGGCTATGCTATAATGCACTATATGCTGGAAAGTAAAGTGTGTAGTGATACATATCTATGTGCGGTTGTACAGCCAGAAGGAAGAAATATTTTGGTGAGAAATACAGACGAAAGAAAGAGAGAATGATAAAGAAATAGAGCGGCAGTTTGAGTGAAAGCCTTCACTGCCTGTACATACAAAAGTTTAACTACTGCGCATCAAGGTCTTTATTCTACTGCTGTCTCTCACAACTTCTCTTTCTATTTCTCTTTCAATTGTTGTATTTGTGGTGAAGAACAAAATAATAAACAGTGTACACACAGTATGTGGTATACATTATGAATAAAATATTATAATATTGAAACTCAACACTTGTTTTCTTACTAGTGTTGCTTTTCTAGTGTGAATGTTTACTTTATTTTATTTTAATATTTTTTTTATTTCTTTCTAACTTGCAATTGCAGATGAGGGGAATTTTTATGAGATGAAATAGAGAATTGTTTTATTTATTATTTAGGAATAATGAGAAATATTTATTATAGAATGTTGTTAAATAATTAGGAAAATATGTAGAATTTTATTTCGATGGTGGAAAAATGTTTTATTGTTGGTGATAGAAATTATTTATAGACATTCCAATTCATTTTTTTGTTTAGTTTGAATCGAAGTTCATTGATTGGTTATGAATTATTTTAGATTGGAAATATTGAAGAAATTTATGGTTTTGTGATTGATATTATTAATATTTGTTTATTATTAATTATTAACATACATCACTGATTTTCTGTTTGATAAACGAGAGAATTGTGGGATGAAATAGATCAAACGTTTTGTTTGTCAGTAAATTCAATGATGAAGTTAAAAATAAGGTTAAATATTTTGCAATTGATTGTAAAATATTGTGAAATGATTAAATATTTGAATTATTATTCAATTGAACCAGTTTAGTTGTTGTAAATTGATCACTGTCCAACGACCAGTTAATAATTTTATTTTATAGTTAACTGATCAACACTTGAGGCGATTTTCATAAGTTGGAATTTAATTGGACCCTGGAGGATACATTTCAGGTTAGGCGATAATAATTTTCACAAGAATATCAGATTTACATCCAAACAGAAACAACAACTTATTGAGAAAATAAATTCTCAATGAATATAATTATAAAAAAAAATAATTTATTTCTGTTCACATATTAACAATTTAAATAATCTTCCAATTATAATAAGAAAAATATTAATAAATATATTTATATAATTCAATTAATAATAATTTTTGCTTTTGATACAAAATACTTATTGGCATTACATCGTCTTTGTTGAAACACACCTGTTGCTCAAGTCGTCAAATTCATGTCTTATTTTCACCTCACGTAAGCTTACTTTATCAACTCTATACCTACTACAATACCAACATCCACATAAATACATCAACACACTACCACTTTACACCAATATAATTCAGATCATTTAACACTCAAACCCAAAGAAAAAAGGCAACAAAAATTTCCTTCCAATATTTCAACCAACCAATTTATCGATACAATTCTAAATTTTACATCAAATAAAAAAAGTATCCCCATCACTTCTTGGATGAAAAAAAAAGAGAATTAATAAACCAGGGATTAAAATAACAAAGAACATTTTTCAACTTTGATCAATACACGTTCGTATATGATGCTTATGTATGTTGACGTGAAAACAAGTCCCAGAGGATCATGTCGATTTTGCTCATATCCTTTCTACTCTGCTTCACCACTCGACACTTCACTCAATTGACTCTTCATGTGAATATATATGCACAAGAGTATTCTCAAAAGAATGAACAAAATAGATATATATGTATATATATTTATATATCAACGCTTTCGACGTTTGTAATACCCAGGTGGATCCAACAGTTCAACTTTTATCATTTCTGACGACATTGTGATAGTGAAGTCATTATAATTCCAATTTTAAGACTATGCATTTTTTTCGTGTATATTCATTTCAATATTTTTTTCATCATTTTATCAACTCATCACAAGTCATGACTTTGCTGTTTCATACATATACATGAAACTAACAATTCATGAAAGAGCATGAAATGTTCCTTCATTTTGCTTCATTTACATTTATATTTCATTCTGGAATCTTCTTTATTTTTTTGTGGTTTTATTTTTTCTGTTCTATTTTATATTCTTGTTCTACTTCTTCTTCTTCTTCTCCTATTTTTTTTTGGCATTTATTTTAGTTGTATATATTTCTTAACTCCTTTTTTCAATCGAGGCTTTCTAAAATCGCAATTGGTATGCGCGTATGGACATTGTGTGAAGGGTAGTGAGATGTGGGTGGGTATCAACTCCATTTTTTTTCCTTTTTTTTCTTCATACAACATCTGGGGCAGAACAAATGCCTATAGGGATCGCGCTGGTCTATTCGGTCTACATTCGATGCTTTATTTTCTTTGTACTTGTGGGGAGAAAAAAAAAGAAGGAAAAATTCAGGGTAACGCTCACTGGTTTCATTTTTCTTCGGCCTACTTCACCCTTTATATTTTCTCACTGCGTCATTCTTTTCTCCCTACTTCTTTTCTACTCTCTTTCGTATTTAATTGACTGAAAAATTTTCTGTTTATTTATTTAATTTGATTTTTAATGTGAATATTAAAATATAAAATGGAATTATTTTATATTAAATATTTATCAGAAATTAGAAGATGAACAAAAAGTTTTATTTTGGATATTGAAAAATTGAATTCATGTGATGGACCAGTTTGTTCATCGCAAATTTTCTATTTAATATTTTCGGTATTTTGATAACAATTTTAACATTGCAATGAAAAATGAATGATAAGAAGAATAAAATTCAAATTAATTATGACAAATTCACAATTTTATTATGATATGATTTTCTACGTTAAATACAGACATGAATTGATATTCTGTCAATATTTAATATGAAATGTTAAATCCAGACTAGCAGAAACACGTTTGTACATTGAGTACACGTAAGAGCTTATTATAGACTAGTCGAAATTAATTATGTAGGGTGTTTTCATGAGAGTACCACTTTCAATCATTGGTGATGATTAAGTGATTGCATAGTTTGAATTGTTTTCATGTCCAATTACATTAATGACTGCACACAATCTCCTCAGTTAATTATGTATCACACATTCAATAATTCTAATCAATAAATAAACTATTTCTAAATAATATTCCAACAACTTAATAAACAAATTGTGAAAATCATTACAAGATATAATTGTGTTCACTTTTGCATAAAATCTGAAAACAAATAGAATGATGATAATAAACTTTGTACTTGTAACACAGTCTTCATGTCTAGGTGTATGTGTGGCTGATGTCCCTTTTTTGAACATGTAATTACGCGAAGTTGTTGAGATGGTCATATACCAGCATATACTGACAACCACAGTGGTGGCTTTCATTGGCACGAGTTAGTATATATTACTTTCTACAAGTTTCCTGTTTGCTACTACTTCATCACTAATCCAACATTGACAAAAAAAAAAAGGAAAAGTTTTACGATATGGAACGAAAAGTTTTCCAATTTGGGAATGAAAATTGCGAATTTTTCGGTTTTTTTTTGTGGTTTTTATATAAATTTTTATAAATCGTATAAATGTAAATAGAACTTTGTTCAAGTTCATTCATATTCATCATCAACATTTGAATCTTTATCACATAATTGTTCAATCATGCCTGTGATAAACTTCGGCATTAAACTCTGGACATAGAGACATTTATGTGTGAGAGAAGATGCCTTGGGCAAAAACTATTGGAACAGTAATCAACGACTGGAAACACCAAGTTCATATATGTATATCTGTATTCATACAAACCGATATGGATGTATATGATTGAAAATGTCAATGAGACATGTTTGGTTATCTCTTGGTGATGACAAATTGGAGAATCGTAATTACTCTACTCTAATTTGATAATAGTTCAATAATTTATCAAAATTTTGGAATTCATACAGTTGAATTACTATCGTGAATATTTAAACAGCCATTTTTTTCTTACTTTTATCAATCAATTTAATAAAAAGTTACAAATTTTATAAATATTTTTATATATTAATTTTTCTTTGTGCCAACTTTTGGCAGTGGACAAAAAATAACTTGAATTTGAAGTCCAATTTAGTTCAACCAAACAAAAGAAATGAAAATGTTGATATTTATTAATTTATCTGTTGGTTTTTTTTTTCCTTTTACAATTAATTTGATTTAATTCTTGTGGGTGAATAACGTCAGTTATTTATACAGTTAGAATTTTTATGAAGTATAAAAGACAAATGTATGATATGAAGACAAGTGCAGTTATGCGCTCGTATATTCACCACAATTTCGACGAACTGTCTTTCAAGAAGCAGACGGTGGTCCAACTTGGGGCAAATGTAACTTTGCACACTTTGGCTTTCTACAGAGTGTTCTATACGAGTACTATAATTGCCAAGAACAGGTCTGAACAAGTATAAGAGCCCAATTGTGGTGCTGGCAGGTACACGGATGAGCAGGACAGAGATGAACTACTTCGATGTCGGATTTTCGTTGTTCAAAGTTTCGTGCCCACTTCTAACTTGAGAACTCAAGAGAATATTCAAGATACGTCTTGCAATGATCATTGAAGTTTCTACTAATGCATTTATATTGAGATCCTTTTTTTTTTCATTTACCCTGTATTATTTATCCAATGCATGAACTTGTTTTGGTGTAGTCATTCAAGCATTGTTTATGTTATTAATATTGGAATGAACTAAATGATAATAATTTTATTGAAACAATTACGACAAATTCAGAACGAATTGTCTGCAATAAAATTAATTTCAAATCAGTTAAATTCCAAATGATGTTGATGGAATTATTTGAAAATAATTTTAAGCATTTTAAATTAATTTTTAATCTATTCAATCAAGCAAACATAATTATTATAATTCGTTTTCCATTCTGTTTTGTTTATCATTTGATAGATATAAAATGTGATTATTAAATAGTAAATTTCAAAAGCTTTCGATTCTTCATTTCACAATCGTCCTCATATTTCATTCTCAAATCAATCAAAATCTTTGTATGAATAAATTATCAATTCAATCTCGACTATGTTGAACACAAAAATAAATATTCATCAATCATTCAACAAATAAACAGATCAATATCAATATCGAAAAGTAAAATACATTTAAAATTGATATAAAAAATTGACACACGAACAAGAAATTGAGTGAAAAAAAATACTCGACTTATGTTCACGTAAAAGATATAATAGAAAACGATTGTAAATACAAAAAGTCAAACGTGTGTAACGCAGATGTGGACAGTGATTGAGAGTAATGGGAAATGAAAGTGAAAGAAAAAGAGACTTACAGATATTAAAAAAAGAAAATAGAATGAAAAGTTAACAAAAAAAAAGGATGGATAAACATTGGTAGCTTGTCGCAGTAGTTTACGCTCACAGAATTGTCGAGTGGGTGTCAACTTTACATCTTTTTTTTTTCCTACCACCTCTCGCCTGTTTTTTTTTCATCTTCCTTTTTCCATTCTCTTTCTTTCTATTTCACTCTGTGAACGATCGATTTATCGTGGTGCCATTTTTTTTGCCACACACTGACCGCGTGTAAATTTTTACCATATATAACCTGTTACACTCTCGTGTACTCGAGCACCGTCAGCAAACTGATTTACAAATGAACTCAACGATCTTAAATTATTTTGATGCATGGGAAAAAAAATATTCTGTCATTCTTGGTGGAGCTGAATAAATTGGAATATGATATGTATTATAAAGTCACTTTTTTTGTTCTTTTTATTTTGTTTATTTATCTATTTTACTTTTTATTATTTTTGTGTATTTCACAGGACATATTTTCCATGTTACAAAATTGTAATGCATTGAAAAACATTTTAAACGATATCGATTACGAATATATAGACGTAAATATGTACAGATACATTCCCATGCATCATCAATTGCCGGAAGTATTCTGTAATGTATCAGATTTCAATAATCAATAAATTTTCCATCTCATATTCTCTATGATCATATTTTTTTTTGCTGTATAGAGATAGTGTTTAAAATATTTATTTCTTCGTTTTTCATTTATAATTTTCTTTTCTATTTTATGTTCATCATTATAATCGATATCAATTTTTTTTTTTAGTTATTTTACTTCAGTTTATTTTTCTTTATTATGTAAATTAACATTCTCAATTTTCAATTTCATATTTTATCTCAGGCATTCGCGATGTTCTTTATCATAATATTGAGATAGTTGTGACGGTGTAATTTAAATTCCAAAAATATTATCAGTTAAAATTGATTATTAATCGCACAATAATCATAAAAATGATATTAAAAAATAAAAAATTCGAAATATTGAACAAAATTCCAATTCTCTAATTAAATAATAAATATAATCAATTACTATTTAATTATTACAAATCTTCAACATAAAAATTCCTGTCATAATTTAACCTCTGCATTATGTTCAAAATGAAGAAAAAAATAATGAAAAAAATAATAATTCTATCAAAAAATTGCAACAAAATTA
The DNA here is from genome assembly GCA_030523085.1 of Meteorus colon. NCBI lineage: Eukaryota > Metazoa > Arthropoda > Insecta > Hymenoptera > Braconidae > Meteorus > Meteorus colon. The sequence goes on along the minus strand of JAPYZH010000145.1, from coordinate 82,705 downwards.
TTCTAAAATTAAATTTGTAAATAAATCCAAATTCTAAAATGAATTCTGACATTATATTTACATTTAAATAATTTAGTATAATTTTGTGTAGTTCGTCAAAGCTATGAACAATATCAAAGTGATATAATATGAACACTACAAATACGAGTCGGATTTCAAAGTATATATGTCATATAACAAATGAATTTATATATATATATATATATATACATAAAGATGTATGTGAACATCAGCAGTAGCAGCAGGCAGCAGCAAGTGAGTACGTCCCGGGTATTCCGGGCCGCGTGCGCTCAGCTCGGAGCAACAGCGAGGGAGCGCGAATACAGAGAGCAAGAGAATGGAGTGCGAGAGATGACGAGGGTGGGTCGAAGGTATGTACCGGAGAAGGTACGATGGGCAACAGGGGTAGGGAGAGTTGAGTGAGATGAAATCAATAATACACCTTCATTTAACGCTTTTCCCGGTATTACATATATCTGTCTATAAATTATTATTTATATTTCTCCATATGTTTTGCATGTTTTTTTTAAATATTTTTTTCATTCATTTATATTCTTTTTATATTTTTATCTTTATCCTTTTAGTCTCTGTGAATTCTCTTTTTATTTTGTTTATTTGTAGATAAAAAAAAAAAGATTCATCTGTGAATATACTTTTTAGATAAATAAATTTTTTGTTTATTTGTTGTTTGGGGATGAGGTGAATGTGAAATCATTTGGGAATGAGAATATTTTTTTATTTTTACAATGGAATTATTATTTTTTGCTTCTATCAGTTGGGTGCTAAATAATTTTGTGGGATAATGCACTGGTGGTTTCGTTGGAGGGTTCTTTTTTTTTTGTTTGTACTTTGGGGAATATGTTGGATGAGTGGAATTGAAAACTTTAATTTTAGTTTATTTTTAGTTGATTTTCATTTGTTTTAGTTTTCTTTTTTTGATGATGAGTTCAACTTTTTATTTATTTGAGTATTATTCTTTTGGTTTTGGTTTTTATTTTCTGTTTGTTGGAGATTGAGTTTGAGATATTGAAGTTAAAAAAAGTTTTTATGTCAAAGAGGATTCAAGAATTGAAATCGATAAATGTTCAATGAGATTTTTTTCATTACACAAGTATTATCGCCCACTTTTTTTTTCATTATTATTATTAATTAATAATGTTCGTGTAAATTAGTGGTAAAATAAAAAGTAATTTATTTTATACGTGTAGAAAAAATGCCAATTGTTTAATTATATGAAAATTTGTGGATATTTTTAAATTTTCATATCAGAAAATCTACAACTTTGTTTTCATTTTTAAAATGTCTGACTTATTTTGTACACAATTGTATATGCCTTGCAGGTCTGTTCATTTTATTTTCCCACCTTCCTCACTTACTATTTTATTTGTTTCCATGATCCGCTTGATGTTTGTGAGAGTTTATACCGAGCCGATACTCTGGAAACAAAAGTTTTCATACTTTTCTGATGTTGTTGTCTACGTATAAAACCAACTTTCCAAATATATATATATATATACATTCAAAATATTATTTATAGATACAACTAACATAGGAAATAATAATTTCAAATTGTCAACAAAATGAGAACAAAAAAAATTATATAACTACAACAAATCACATCTTTTCAACTCTATAAACTAAGAAAAGAAAAATACAAAAAAATCTACATCATAAAATAAATTGTTGTCAAACGACAAATGATTTATAAAAACCAGTTTCACAATCACATATATCCATTCTTCATTTCAACAATCACAGTGAAGAAACAAAAGAAAAAAAAAAACCGCCAAAGAATAATCACAAAATCCAAAAAAAAAAATGTTAAAAAGAAACAAAACAATTTTACGTTGATCGACTGCGATTTATTCCCAGTTACATCTATCATTGTTTCATCATTTTTTATTGTTTCTTTTTTTTCCACGTGATCAGGCGCTTGAATCACGAAGTGGGATGCGCTTGGGGAAAAAAAAAATATGCGGAAAAACGGTCGATTGTACAACTCCAAATGGTTACGAGGTGAATTGGTAGATGCACAGCGAATGGAAAAAAAAAAGTGTGACGAGGCTTAACGATGATGAGACCTCGTTTCATCATTTTCTTCTGTATATTTTTTCATTCTTTTTCTGATGTTGATATTCAAGAAAAAATATGTTTATATATTACAGTGAGATATATATATATATTGAGTTGCAGAAAGCTCTATGTAAATGAGAGAAAAGACTTGAATTCGCGATCGGAAATCATGAGTTGGTTGAATTCAGTCTCAACTGTGATCGTGGGATTCAATCTGTCTGGATTATGCTTCTTCTCATCCGCACCTTGACTCATTTCTCTTGGTCTCTTCATCCACGTATTTTCCATGTCAATATACGTGTGCATACTCCACTATAAAATATGAAAAAAGAAAAAAATATATTCACGTTCAACGCTTCGTTTTTTACCATCAATTTTTTTCATATATAACATCCAGTCTTGCGAAAAAAAGGAGGAAAAAAAAGGAAAACGGAAAAAAATAGAGAAGTGTCTGAGAAATTGTGATATTGGATTTTCTTCTTCTTTTTTTCTTTTCGTATTTTTGTCACAGTGTAGAACAACAATTTTCTTTTTTCTTTTTGTCCTTTCAGTGAGACACACGGGAGTTAAAAAAAATGGTTGTTCTTGTGTGTGTGTGTGTGGTGAGGGTGAAGTGAAGAAGAAGGAAAGTGAAGAAAGCAATGGTTACATGTATATCTAGAGAGAGGGTGCAGAGTCAAGGAAGCGAAAAAAAAAGAATGAGCGAGATGGAAGTAAAAGCTCTAATTGGAAAAACTACCGAAAGAGCAAGTGAAATGAGAAACGGTAGGAGAATATATATAAGAGAGACAGAATAAAAGGGATTTGGGGGGTTGGATATGACGACTGCGATGTTGGAAGGTTGGAAAAACTTTTCTCTATAGTTTCTTCTTTCGTTGTTTTGTTTTTTTGTTTTCTATTTATTTACACACAACTCGTAAATATTATGTTGGATGTTATTTGTTTGTTTAATTATTTTGAAGAATATATTTAATTTTCTGTGCTAAAGATTTTATCATTTTTTTTCTTCTTTGATGAGTTATAAATTGATGAAGATATTTTGAACAAAAATTTACTTCCATTGTATATTTAATATCCATCAACTTTTTAATTGGTTTAATTTGATTATCTCTATCAATTCAATTCATGTGCGAATTTTTTTATAAGAATGTTGTGATTTTTAATAGGAAAAAAAAAATGGTGATGCTGAAATTAGTGAATAATGTTCAGGTATCAAAGTGTAAAATCATTTTGAGTAGCAGAGTGGATGAAAAATTGTAAGATTAAACCTCAATTCAAATATTCGACTAGATGAATAAACGCTGTGCAATTTTCACTGTGCAACGACCGCCAATTTTTTCAAGTGCAGTTGATAAAAAAACTGCAGTGGAAATTTGTGAATTTTTTATTGATCCCAGAGTGACTGTCACTGTTTCCACAGTTAATAAAATATAGTTGCAAGTGACATTGTTCATCAGTTCGATGTGTGTTGTATTAAAACCCATCTGGATATTGATAGTAAATTTTAAAATAAATGATTGCCACAATGCAAGAAAATTCTTTGCATATTTAATTCACAATCATTTCCGTTGATTCACTAAGAAAAATTATCTAAGAAAATCCAATTACATGAACAGATTTATTTTAGTTATCTGATTAAAGTTTAACTGTAGAGAAAGGTATGTGAAAAAAAAAAAAAAACTAATAATATGAAATATTCTCAGAGTCAGAAAGATCGTGGAAGTTCAATTAAAGTAACACAAAATTCTCCTGTAAAATTTAATAGAAAGTTTTATGAAAAATTGTAAGAATTATCGATAATTCAAATCAATTCAAAAGTAAATGGGGTTCATTTTTAAATAAAACCAAATGGTTTTTCTATAAAAGTATAAAACAATTAATAGAATTTATGATCATCAAACAAATGTAAAAAAAAAATCATCCAACTTAAAAGTATTCAGTAAAGCCAACAGTTTTCCTTCATCAGTTTTCATATTCTTTGAATTTCACGCCCTAAGAATAAACTTAAAAGGTCCCTGCTTCTTTAATATTTATTTATTGAGGGTGCTTGTTCAAAGTCGTTTGACTTTTTACGACAAAAAGTGGCTTTATAGCAACTCAGTTAGAGTTAGTGACAATATTTACTTGAAACGAAGGATCATTCAACTCAAGAATCTCACTAGACCATCAACATAACATTCCAATCATAATTTTCATACTAAATAAATCAAAAATTCTACAAAATATTTTGACATGACATAATTCCTCTCTTATTCAGTCATCCCTGAAAACTTCTTCAATGAAAATAAATCAGACATTTACAAATCTTTTAAAAAAAGGAGAAACAATTTAACCAATTTTTTCTCCATTCAGAATATTTGCGTTTAAATAAAAAGGAAGGTAAAAATAATTAATAAATATAACAGCAAACTGTCATTAATATTATGATGGTAAATAAAAGTAATAATACATTGATGAGGACTTATTTCACGATGCAATGCACATAATTTTGTATGAATATCAACGCATCTAATCAACACACTACGAAAACCATACCAAACTAGCATTATCAGCAACGAACATATACCCAGTGTTCCAATTTGCAATTATCGTGCAGTAACCGCACTGTTGGTGTGAGCGTTACTACTTGACGCCTTGTTCTACACTCAGCATAAAGAGGAGTCTGAGTTATATCATTGCAATTTCCCTAAATGTACAAAGGAGGATAATGATAATAGGAAAAAAATAGTCCAATGCAAATGAACTCGTTAACCAAATCAATTCTATATGATTCTTAAATTTTCACCAGTACTATCATTAATTTAGAATTTTTTTCCTATCCTAGACATCATGAAAAGTAAAATGTAACAGTAATGATCACAACGTGGTACAACACAAAATGCAAAAATCGATTTAGCTTTCATCAGAAACATTTATTTTTGTGGTATAACAATGATGTAAAATTATTCTGGTGAGTTTCATTATTATTTTATGTATAAAAACTATTTTTTATCGTAAAAGTAATCAGAAACTTTAGAAAAATTCTCATTGTTCTATATGAACAGTTGTAGTATTCATTTTTGAAAATATTCATTTGAATTGTTCACACTTTTTAGGTCATTTTGATAATTTTTCTTAAAACCTTTACATAAAAAAATGAATTCTCAATTAAAATTTTTCAGTATTACAATTCATATATTAGATATGACTTCACGAATTTTACTGCTAATATAAATTAACTTTTTAAAATTGTATTAAATTATCACTTCATTTCCTATCTTGTGAATTAAATAATTTATTTGAAAAAAAAGTTTAATATTGGTCTACACTTTATCCAATATCGATTTCATTAAATATCACAATTTGTTATAGAATTAATTAAAATGAAAAATAAATAAATAAATGTCTACAACGTTTTTTTTATACATAAATTAATTATAAATAGTTATGAAATGAAGTAGAAAAATGTCTTATGTTGCATCGCAAAAAAAGCACAAAGAAATGAATGAAAAAAATAAATAACTGCACAAAATTATAAAACATACTGCAACGATAAATCTTTTCATGTTCTTTGAATGGCTCGCGCTCGCGTACTGCCTGATTTCGTTTCTCTGCTTTGCTCTTTGCCCTCATACATATTAAAACATTTCGATGTTGGGAACGGGTGAAATACTGTCCAAAGCTTTGGAATGGAACGAGTGTTTAAGCTTGCTTGTTACGTCGCAACAACTTGAAAGCAGGGGAACAAAAGGGAAGGCGGGATTTTGTGACACACAATGCAATTTGTTATGATGTACGAGCTTGAGTTGACTATTTTCAACTTGTAACGTGAAAAAACTAAACCAGCATATTTATTTTAAGATAAATATGTCGTTTTACTATGTAAAATAGGAAATATCAATATTAATGCAGTTATTTCTCATATATAGGAATTAGTTTCAACATAACTCTGAATTTTCATCATTTTCCAGACATAAAATCAACTTTTCACTCTTTTAAAAAACAATTTTGATGTTCTTTCTACAAAAAATAATTAAAGATAAATAAATAGTCCAACTTTTATCTTCAAAATTATTATAAATATGTCAATAATATTTATTAATTATTAATAAATATCTAATTGATCAAATCATTGTTCATCTGAATAAATCCAATAATGAAATATTGATATTAATTTATAAATTATGAATTAACTATTAATTTGTACTATAGTTAAAATAATCGTTTATATAAAAATCAATCAATTTTATTGAAATTGACTGAACTGTTTTCTAAATGTATATTTTTGTCATCCACAAAACAAATTAATTTTACCAAATATTTACTAATTAATTGTTTATTTTTTCTTCTACTATGTTACAGATAAGAATTAATGATGTAGGGGTGTAAGGAGCCCAACAATGACATATTTCAAGATATGTGAAGGGGAAAAAAATTGTACTCCAGCATGACTGGCCAGCCAATGATACAGAAGAAAAGTAAATAATTACTCGACTGAAAGTTATAGATTAGTTATTATACGAAAATGATTGAGCTCAGGATAAAAGTTTGGAGGCTACGAAGACATTCAAAGACTTCTATTACTACACTCGATTAGTTGAACCATTAGAATAAAGTTGTGAGGGAAAGAAAATAAAAGATAAATTAGTGAAGTGGTGGAATTATTAACGACAAAAGTGAAATATCTTTTTTTTCCTTTTCCAAATGTCATATTCAATCTATTGAAAAGATTAAAAGTGAAAAGAATTATGTTGGTGGACGAGTGCAGTGGTGCTAATGTTGGATGGGGTGCACCACATGGAATTCGTGGGGGTTGGTCGACACCTGGGGGTGGTTGTAGAAATTCTGCAATGAGCTTTACTGGTAGTGTTCCTTCATTGCATCCAGCTGGATCTATTCGTTCACTTCGATCCCAACATTCACAGGTAATTTTTTAATTATTTATAAATATTAAAAATTCAAATACTTTCACTAAAATTTCTTGAATATCAAAATTTTTATCATTAAAAAATCTGCTTTTCTGTTGTTATATTTGTGAAAAAAGTGTTGAGAATCAAAGAAAAAAATAAGAGAAAATGATAAATTGATGAATATCTATGAAAGTTTCCAAATAATAAATGATAAAATGTTTTAATTAAATTTTTCGAGGTACCAGAGACGCCGAGACGATGCATGTATTGTCATCCAATGCAAATGGGCACACCAAGTCATTATGTGCCACATACACCAGTGCATTATTATACACCAAGTCACTGTATGGCGCCAGGTCAAAACGGCACGTATACGCCCCATCGTGGCAGCTCTTATCATGGCGGTGAGTTAAATTCATTTTTCAATTAGCGTAAATCTAGTGAATTTAGGTAGGAACAAGCTCTTTTGTTTACTCAACTAGAAACAGGAGAAAACAATTCTCCACTGTCTATATTTACTGTTAAAGTAAATCTCAAACTAAATTCTGGCATTTTATCCTGCTTTGCTAACCATACATTATGTGGATTAACTATTTACACTGAAGACCTCTCACTGCGAGTTATCTGTTTATATAGACATTCGCTGTGAATTTGTACAGTTTTGAAGGAATAACAAAAATAATTCTACATCATAATTATTTATGAGTATTGTGGAATAAAAATTTTGTTAAACCCACCATTTTGTCAGCTAAAAAATGAATTATTGTGTGGAGCAATTAAATTAATTGCATGGAGAATATGAAAGAGAAAAGAATGAAAAAGGAAATAGAATTAAAGTAGAACAAGAACAGACTTGTTTAGTTTATTATTTTTGTTATATTTGTCGTTGTTTCACTTCTTATTAAATCATCATGATTCCATTTAGTCTTTGTAATTCACTTCCTTCATTTTAAAACTTTGGCAAAAATGTTGCATTTAATATAAAATGATTTAATTAACAATAAGCAGACATGGCAATTTAACTGCAATCGATATTGAACGTTGATATGTTTGTATGGGTGTGTAGTTATAGTTATGCAGGCGGATGTATATAAGGAAGTAATCGAACAGAGAATTCATGGAGGTACAGTTCAAACTAGATATATCAAGATTGTGCTTGAATCAGAAGTGCTTGATCCAGCCCACATTGCCATCGGTGTTCTGTGTTTACTAATTAAGATTAATGTTTGGAATTGATATCGTCGTTTCATATCAAAGTTATGGAGTTAATTCATGTGTTATGAATAAAAATTTGCAATTCGAATGTCTGAATGTGGAATTATTTGTGGTTTATTGGAGATGAGTGAGATTAGAAGATGAAACATTTGTAGATTTGAAGTTAATTGAAGCGTTCATGTATGAATTATTTGGTTTGCTTTTCCCAAGAATAATTTAAGCTAAATTTTATCTGTTACATTTTTTCAATTGCTATACTGTGATATTTAATATTTGATATTTAATATTTGATATTTAATATTTGATATTTAATATTTAATATTTAATATTTGATAGTCAATATTGAATATTGAATATTTCATATTTGATTGACTATTATTGTTAATAGTAACAATTTTTTTTTGTAACTCAACTTGCACATTATTTTACTGCGAATAATTATAAAAATGAAAGAGATGACATTGGAAAATATTCTATTAGTTATATTCATGTGACGTGAAAAAGCCAATGCATTAGCAATAATTATTGTCAATATGAATAAAAAATACAGTTTGGAATTTATAATATTATTTATTGATGATGCAGAAAGCTCGATATAAAGATTAACGTCGAAATAGAACTTGAATATTTGATCTGCATTATTTATCATCAATATTGAATCTGAATGATTTATAAAATTCGGTTTAATTTCTATTGAAATAATTGTTCTATCCAATCATTCTTTTAATCCACTTTATCATCGTATCAAAATTCGTGATTATTTAATACATAAAATATCCTTTAATATAACGATGTTATAGTAGCAATTACCAACTTCACGAAAATGTTAATACATCAAAGTTAGATTAAGGATTTGCTTGTTGGCAAATGTTTCCTACAAACTAAGTCACTAATTCGAAATCCTTGTCGTTACTTGCACGCTTGTAATGCTAAATGCAACGACACGGCCATTACACTAAATTTATATAATCAACTTTATCGGATTAAAATGTTCTACGTTTAAATATAATCAGCTTATTCTCTGTAATCTGAATGAATTTTCAAAGAATTCTGTACAGATAGTTCGAATCGGACAAATTTGTTTTTCCTAATTAACAAAAAAACTTTACAAAAAAACAATTAATCCCATATAAATTAACAATTGATCAAAAAACTTGAAAATAATAATTTTATTATTTTCAAAAATTATAATTAACATTTGACAAAATATCAAAATTAATTTTCACATTTGAATTCTTCAAAAATATATTATAAGAAAAGCAACAAAAATATTTTTTATTACATAAATTCTGTTGTCTTTTCATAATCTTCTTAAAATTCAAATGAATTCTAATCAAATGGATCATGAATAATTTTCACAATAATTAATATCTTAAACTTTATAATAAAACCACAAATAAAAATAAAGAAGAAAATAAAATTCAAGATGTTCACATTGAACATAAAAGAAGTTAATTTACATTTTTCAACGATAAAATTTGCGTTTCGTTAATGCAATAACATTGTTTAATGTATATAACTTCTTTCTTCATTTTTCTTTGTAGTCTATGCAAAAGAAAAAGGAGCTATGTCGAGTAGATATTCTTTACGTATATAAACATACACCTGAGTTTTAAAGATTTACAAAACATGGACGACTGAAAAGGTTGATGAGCTTCGCGTTGTTTTTTAAGTGGATTCCTCGGCGCTTCCAAGCATAATGAGGAAATATAGGAGAAAACTGGGTATTGTAGACAAGTGCAATATACATGTATATATGCATATATATTTTTTTTTCATCCCCCTGCTACCCTTACCGTCATTTGTACCCTCATTTGAGCTAACCTGTGTACTCTGTGTATACATCGTATATGTACTTTTATAACATCTAGGTTGGTGTATATTGCCAGAATTTTTATTGCCTTTTTGTTTGTTTGTTTATTTACTCTTTTTTATTATCATTATCATAGATACATAGATATATACATGCATATATATATAACGCCTCTCTCATTATATAAAAGTTCAAAAAGGAAAAATGGATAGGAAATAAAAATGTAGAATTTTTTATCTGAGTGCTAGGAATAATTAGAGAGTAGAGAGATTTTCCATTTTATTTTCGTACAATTTTTTATATTTTTCATCAAACAAGAATTTTTTTTTCTCACACTGTAGATTTATAAAAGTCTGTAGTGAATGATAAATCATGAAAAAATAATAGATTGTTGAAATACACTAAAAATAACTGATATGAAAAAACCAATTTACCAGGGAGGAAATAAATTTACTTCGAAAAAATAAAAAGCTTCTTTTTTTCTGGTTTTTTTATTCGGATGACTATTTCATGGGGGGATATATATAAGAATGGAATCAGTAAAAGACTGAGTATAGGGGTGGTAAGAATCAACTGTCAGGGTTGAGCTATTCGTTACAGAATTTTTTTTTTTATCACTCACCCTCATATTTTTTTCTTTTGATTGACATTAGAAAGGTAAATTTTTCCACCTTCTTAACTATTTCAATATCAGATATTATAACAAAATTAATTCCGTCCAAATTTCTTTGAAGTATTAATTAAACTTCTAAATTTCAATTAAATTTTTCAGGTATGTGTCATCAAATAAATAAAATTGATGACACATTGAAAATAAAGAATTTAAAGAAAATAAATAGAGGAATAAAAATCTGATTTTTCTGTGATATCCTGTTGCATTTTCTTTGAATTAATTAAACAATTAAATATAAAATCATCCCCTGAATTCATTTTTATACACAAAATCCATACACACTTTGACAAATAATTCTTGTCCCAGTTTTTTCCCTGCCTAATTTCCCACTACAAAAGAAAATACCAAACACTGAATGAAAAAAAAAAAGGAAGAGAGTCTCGTTGTATAAAAAACTCCTTCACGAAAATGTCGATATGATGAGAGTGGGGAGAATACAGGAGAATGCCAGAGCAAGAGAAGAAATATTAGGGGTTATCGTGTATGCTGGCAGCAAAGGAAAAATGGGTATTGCTTGGGGAAAAAGAATGGAAACAGTTTCACATCACGCACGAACAGCTTCAAACGGGTACAAAGGTATATATATCCCCCCCTCCCTCACATATATGTGTGTGTGATTGGAGAGAACTTTAAGAGTGACTGTAAGAAAGAATGAGAAAGAGAAGTATCCATTGGCAGATTGGAGGAGAAAAAACGATAAAGAAAGGTAAAGAGGAAGACGACGACATGAAAAAGAAAAAATAAGAAAAGAGAAATAAAAATAAAGCGAAGTCGAAGTGGGTGCATGTAATCTAAAGAGCTTTCCAACCATCCACTATCCAATCGTTGAAACTCTTTCTTGTAAAATATCTTCACTCCCGATTTTTATCGATAATAAATGAAATATAAAATTTGCATGATGTTATCTAGACCAGAAAAAAGAAAAAATCATCTTCTTTTGTAATTTTGTTTCTACACTGAAAGAAAAGATTATAAATAATTAAAAAAATTGATATCAAATACATTTTTTTAATTCTTAAAAATCTCCTGAATTTCCTAAACATTGCAAAAACCCATTAAAATAATCCTGGCTAAGACAAAAATATTCCATCCATAAATCACTGTTGAATAAATGAAACTACACTTTAGGTTCATCTTTAGAAATATTTATCTACAACGAATTATTCCATCATATTTTCATTTATTTATTTACTCTTTCATCAATTCATTAATTTAATCATCCACTCTGTACCAATAATCATCATGACATTTTTAAATAAAATATTGAAAAAAACTAGGTCATATTACTAGTGAAAATACACTTTCAAAACGAAGAAAAAAATGAGATTTATCTCTCGTAGTTTTCATCTGCTTTCAAATATATACATTTCATATATATATATATATTATTGTATATTTGCCAACGGATAAAAAAATCCAATTAATCAAGTATCTAATAGCTATATATATGTATACACATCTAAATGTATCTATATATATATATACCCATATATATTTGTCAATAGATATGATTTTATCTGATGTCGATGTCATTGAACATGGCCACAAAATCCTTTAATATAGTGGAATTACCTCGGGCTTTTGTATCATTTGTAACGTTGAATTAACCATTTTCGAAGCAGGGACTATTCTCTAGTAGATATGTGTGTGTGTGTGTGTGTCTGTCTGTACTATTCAACCATAAAAGAGGGAGAAAGAGAAAGACTGGATTTCAGTGATGCGAGTGTACTAACAATTTGCCAGTACAGAGTGCTTAGATATATATCAACATAATACTCTCTCTGCTATGATATTGAGCTTATGTATTCTACTTGACGATGTTTTACGTGTTGAGTAAAAATATTGTTCGCTTAGTAATATATATATATATGTACATATATGAAGTTGAATAGGTGATCGATCGACTTGGGTGTGAAATAACTGTTGAGGTAAAATAGTTCAATGATGAATTGAAGATTTGAATGTTTTTTTACTTTTGTTTAGGAATTTTTATCATTTATTATAATGTTTGGCTTTTGTTTATTTGTGGATTAAAATGGCTGCAGAATCTTGAATTTTTTGAGGAAGATAAAAATTTAAAATGGCTAATGGAAGTAAAAGCGATTACGAATATTTTCTTGCAAGAGTTATGCCGATTAAATCATTTGTTTTTGAGTTATGACTGTCAGAGTTTTGAATAATGTAGTTTCAAGGAGAATGCCATCGAAGTTGGACTCTTGCCAGACAAGTCTACTTCTTGTTTGAGACAAATTGGTACATCTTTGACGTTCTCTAGAATTTTAATATAATATTCTAATCACATATTCGCAAGCAAGAGTACTTTGAGGATATGCATGAACGAAGAATGAATCGATCAGATGGAAAATTTCAAAGTGGTGTTTTCTGATGGATTTTATCGTCTGATAAATCAATTTAAGAAATTGGATATTCATTTATTTCCTTTGGGAAAATGCTTGATAAAAACCCTCATTGATATTTGAATAAATTCTTGACATCGTTAATTTCATATCTGCAATAAAAAATTCAAAAGTTTTAAGCCAATAAATTAAATCGAACAAATTAAAATCAAACAAAAAACTCTTTTATATTTATATAAATCTAAATTTTATAATTAAAATTTGTCAATGTTCAAATTTATATTCATGAATTGGTAACAAGAGTTTCAATACTTTTTCTCATGTTTCAAATCGAAGAGAAAAAAGTTATTGGAATACGAGGAAAGTAAATACAATAAAAATAATTTCCCGGTAGAAAATCCATTTCCCTTATCAGTGTTTTTTTTTCTATGTTGCAGATCCACGTGTACGGTGCTTGGATGTAGATGAGAATCTAGGTGATAACACAAATTGGGTTCACGGCGATTTCCGTACTCTACATCGATGTGTTCCTGCTCTACGTCGAACAGGTGAAATAAACAAAATGGGTAGGCGTGGAGTAATGAGTAGTGCTTCTATTCCCCAAATGCTTACGACACTCCCACATGAGTGTGCAGAAGAGCTGAATAAATGAATAAATGAATAGATGAATGGTGTACACGTTCATATATTTATTTCATTCTATTTTTAACTAATTATTCTCATATTACAGCATAATCACATCAGCCTTGACATCGAATCGATCGATGTTTCCAAATAAGTCTACAATATTTGTTCCTTTTTTTCTCTCCAGTTTTAATCAACGAATTAATTAAACGCAAAGTGATTTCAAGATGGAAATTAATGAATAACTGTTGCATTCAAATAATTTTAGTTCACACGAATGTGCCTTCAATTATGAATCTAAAAACCTCCTAAAAGTCAAAATCAGTTGAATAGATTTTTTTTTATGATATCCGCCAATGAAACAAACAAATTGTATCAAAAATCAAAGCCAACAGTTCAACGCACTTTCATCAACCTCAACCCTTATGTTCAGGGGCTGTTACCATTTACCAATAATGTAAATTCTTGAACTTCCAATCCATCAGCCCTCTTTGTTCAATTTAATTCACATTATTAAATCTTCCACGTACTTCCACTCACCACCAAAAAAAAATTCCTACATCCCTTTCACAATTTATCGATTCGAAATAATCTTTAGATCAATGTGACCGCATGTGTTTAAACTTCCGGAAGATGTGCACTCGAAGGGTTAAATTTGCATGATATCTGTTCAATGGCTGTCAATGGAACAGTTTGTGTAAAAGGGGAAGAGTAGAAGGATGATAGAGAGAATATCTTTACCAAATTCTCCCCATTTCTATACACAAATAAATTTATCATCAAAGTTTTCATTGAATGCTACGACGCGAATAGAATATTAATTAATCACCAAACTTTCACGAATATTCTTCCCATCTTTTATCAATATTCTATTTAATATAAACGTGTTATATATCAATTCATATTTTACCCCATTGCTGTAACAAAATTTTTCATTTAAATATTTTGATATAACCGATTTATTTAACATACATTTATAAATATATTTTTAGTACTTGAGAATTCAGTTGTTGGATTTTGTGCTTCTATAAAAATATTCAGCGGTTTTCACGTACTTTACATTTTTATATTTGACTCCATTTCTTCCACACACAAATGTATTTATATAAAGTTATATTTATGGTTTGAATTCAGGTCTAGACGTAGCAGGGATTCAGACACGTTTCTATCCAGAAGGTGGTTGGGGATGGTTAGTTTGTGCTGCTGGTTTTCTCGCCCTGTTGCTCACCACTGGAATGCAACTTGCATTTGGCCTCTTACATCTTCAAGCAGTACGACATTTAGGTGAAATTCATCTGATGGACATTGGTAAGTGAAAGAATTTTTATCTTATAATATTTAGAATTGAATAAAAAAAATTTGTGTCAATTGAATTTAAAAATTTGAAGAAATTCCAACATTAATTTAAACAATTTTACAATTCTTTGATGACATCAAGAATTTCATGTTCTTATAAAGTTTTTTTTTTTTAGTAATTCAACAACATGAGAGGTTCGACAATCAATGAAATTTTATTTCATTATTTCCATCAATAACAAAAGAATGCAAATATTATTCCAACTAATTCACAATATTATAAACATTTTTATTAACATTTGAATAATTTTTCAATACATCAAATAACGTAACCAAAATATCTCATCAAACTCTCATTTTTCTACATTTAATTTTATATTAAAATTTTGTTTTTCCATTTTTTCTTTTTTCTTCATTGAAACTTCCTGCAAAAGGATGATGGAAAATAGACCGTGAAACGTTATTTTCGATAAAAGCCCAAAAGTTTCCGATAAAAGCATCTACACAGTTGATGGATGTAAATATAAGCAGCTTATATATACTTACTTATTTACACCATCTGTGTACATATATGAATATACCTGCAATGTACAATACATCTATTCGTCGACATCAGACTTAACTGTAATATAACTGCGCAACTGCGGTATGAAAATAGGTTGTGGCCATGGATCGTTGTCGCATTGTATACATCTATACAAAGTTTCATGTCATCACTAATCATTTTCACGACTTTGATATGAACCGATCAACTACAATGTCATATTTTTCCAACATTTTTACGATGATAATAATCATTTATCTCGTCAAATTCAACATAAAAACTTGATGGCCTCAATATTTTGAACTTTAGGATTCACATTGTTGTGACATCCCATTTCAAGTTTATTGTATGATCAAGTAGAATTACTATCGTCTTTATAATAAAACTAGTGAATAACATAAATATTATAGCAGACATGACTCAGTGGATGTAACACAGAATTATAAAACTCAATTCACGATCATGAACATCATTTTATTGAAATAGAAAATTATCTAGTTCACAAGGTCGAGCTTTTCTTTATTTTATCAATAGTAAAAGTCTTTTTTTATCTATTCAGAAAAATGTTTGTGAAGTTGTAGAGAGAAATTTCAAAATATTTTTAAAGTTAAAGTACTTTTAAGATAGTCGCATTGTGCAAGCATGCGAAAATGCATTAAGATTGGAAACTTCTTATTATATAATTTTGTGTTAGTGAGGAAAATAAAGTAGTTAAAATATTTAGTTGATTTGGTCATTGTGATAATTTTGTTAGCAAGAAAAATTGGTTCTGATTTAACTACAAATTTTATCTTGATAAAATCAATCACATCCAGTTAAAATTAAATTAAACAAATAACCACAAATTCTTTTTATAAATAATCCCAAATTATTTATGATATTCATAGATCATTCTTTCCTGTTATTTTCTACTTTTAAAATAAAATTTCACCACTCGTCAACTGTGACAAATTAACTTCGCAATAGTCAAACAAAAATTCAAAAAAAGAATAATAAACGAACTGTCTGTTCACATTCAATCATCAATCACATCCACTCAACAATGCAAATAGTTCTTCATGGAAAATCCAATTATTTATACAAATCCAACCATGTTGAATACTCATCTGTCACTTTATTCACGAATAATTCCCATCGACAATTCCCAAAGTAATCCAAGTTAAATCGTCCTCGATTTAATAAGTCATAGGATCATTGATGGGCCAATAAAATTCCGAATGAACCCAAACATTCCACCTTATCATCTTATACGAATCAAAATTTGTTACAGCTACAAAATAAATTTGCTATTTCAGTATCTAAAATACATAAAAAATGAAATAAAAAGAGTTAAAATCAAATAAATGCAAACGATGCTTGAAAATGTTGATAATAGTACTGTTATACTGTATGATATACATCTTGAATGTAACATTTGCCGTACGCACGCAACGCCAATAAACTTTTCGTCGACTTTCAGCGATTTTCTCTTCTCAGTCAGGCAACTCTCGAAAAGATAAATCACTTCGTGCTTTCTGTTCATCCTCACCCTTCTACTTCATCCACACATATTCACATACACAATCTTTCACGATTTTATCGTCTGGCGTCTGAACGAATGAACTTTTCACCACTCACAACTGCTTTATTCTCAATACAATTTCCTTTCTTTTGTTTCGTATGAAACTTTTCAATATTCTTACTTCGAATAAAGATACTGAAGTAACTCTACTCTCAATGATTGGAACAAAACAAGAGTTTTGTGGTTTGTTATTTATTGTCAACTGGACTAAACTACTCAGCGTCATTTCACTATTGTTCAAATAAATCCTCAGTTTTCAAGAGATATTTTGATGTTTATTGTCTATTGAAATGATATAACACAAAAGATTTTAAGAATTAATTGAAACTTTGTTTGAACGTAAACAAATTCATTTACGATTTAATCTTTATTGTTTTTATCATCAAAATCACAATTATTGAATTGTATTGATATTTAATAAAATAAATTCAAGACAAATCGTACAATTCACCATTAAATAAAAATTATTAACACACATTCAAATGCAATATTTTCTCAAATATTTCATTCAAATCTCCAACAAATACTTTCCACAATAAAATACACAATAACATAACCATTTTAAATTTCCAATAAAACATTATTTCTTATCCATAATAAAATTCATCGACCCATTTAACCTTCCTATGATTTCAAACTGACCTCCTATATCACAGACTCAACGAATTTCTCTCCACCAACCAACATTTCTTATACCTCATACGAATGATCACATAAAAAAAAAGGAGTCTCCAGGTAGATTCGATATCTTCAACAGAGCCTTACAAAATTCACCATATAAATTTTAATATGTAAGATTGGACTATTTCAATTCAAGAACATATAAAAATTATATTCATAGATATAAATTTCACAATCAAATAAAGAATAAATTTGGATAGAGAAAAAAAAAGAAAGAATTCACATCAAAGCATCAGAATTTAATTCACAATAATTTTATCAACTTTAATTCATTGACAATTTTGGATTAATGTACAAACACAAAGTCTATTAGATGGCAAAGTATCCTTAGAGAATACTAAAACCATAGAGATAGCAACAAGCTGGTTTGTTCCCCATCGTCTCCAATGACCGTAGGACCTTCTACGCGAGTAAATTTAATACTCCAAGATAATAGCATACCCCTCGTTAATATTCTACATCCAACCCCGTTTCTCAAGAGACAAGAAACAGAATTGTACATTATAATCCCAAGTCTTCGTTTGCAAATAGTACACAATTTGAATCATCATTCACCACACTTTATTTCACATTATTCACAATTTTTATTCCATCTCCAAACTACTGAATTAATTCGACAATTTCATCCCGTCAATACTGCCACATATCTGAAATATAATCGAACAATTTATATGTAAATTCACCAGAGAATAATATTAAAATAAAAAAGCTTGCAGAGATTGATGTTTAAACCCTTTTGTAATAAAAAAACATTTGTGATAGCAACACGTGGAGTATAAAAAGAGCAATCTGAGGTTTCATTATGATGCCCTGCAGGCTGCAGCTGGTTGTCAACGTGACACGGTTTATTTATAATACCACAGTGTCATCACGATGAGAACCAACATTATGGCACTAATTTTTGCCGAAGGCAAACCATCAGAAAACACCATTTGTATTTATATGTATATATATATGTGGTTGACGTAGTTTCAAAAGGTCACTGGAGATGAATTCACGCTATATACCAATACTGGTATGAATCCCTGGGAATGCATGAGCCCCAATGGATTCCAACTGTTATTTCACACAGATGTCCAAGCGATATTAGAGATGGAGGAAGGTAGGGAGGTAGAGAGAGAAGCGAGAGATGAGAGGATTTGATTTAATTATTCTCCCTGTTCGATTTCTCTCATGATGCATAGTTGTATTGGCTCCTGTGGCATGTGCTAATTAGTTGTGATCTGCTGCGAGACCAATTGCACACTGTAGTCATAATCCCTAGGTAGGAACAAAACACAATGATGATGAATCATTAAATCGTTTCAATTCATAGGAGACATTGGGAGCTAAATGGAATGGAAAATTAGTGGGGGATAAGAGCATCAAATGGTGAATAGATATTGAAGTTGCGAATTTGAATGAATTATTTTCTTGATACAAGGAAATGTAGAGAATATTTAGAAGTTTGGGATTTGTTTTGTTGGTGAAGTTGCTTTGGGAGTTTGTTGGCTTGATGTGAATATAATTATTGTATTTAACTTCTGACAGGTTTTGCAATCTGCAAATTGAGTTTATATAGTTGTGATTTGAGTGGATGATATTTAGAAAAGTCTTGTCATTTGATGGAAGACTAGTGACGTATTTCAATTTATAATGTTAAGTTTCATGGACTGGTATTTAATTTTATTTCTCTTGTGGAAATTATTTACTCGGATATTTTTATTATGAAGTGACCAATACAATGCAATGTGCAAGAATGCGGAAGTTTGTGAAGTTGTTTTATTGATTAATTTTTAACAACACAAACAATAATCGCTGTTTTGAAAAACGTATTGCATCATGCTTCACGTTTCCTGGTACTGTTGTTCAATATCATTCTACGTGTGTGATTGTCATTGTGATTGTCAACATAATACAACTCTGTATTTAGCAAAAAAGCAATGCATCAATGCTGATAAGATTTGAGTTGATGTGTGAAACGAGCAGTCGTGCAGTGCATCGTTGAAATTCTACTGAAAGACATTTTGGTTTAAGAATATATCTCAACAGAAATGTACCTAACGCAAGCAGTTTGTGTATTACTCTATGCTAATTTAGGATTGGATTGTTGGAACAATACAGCATCACATCCAGTCTCCAATAAAGGTAGGTATGAATGATTATACATCATTGAATTAGTTATCAGTGTCAAGCACCAGTTCCACTTACTATTTTTGATTCCTTAAAAATCTCTGTCTTAATATTTATACTAATAAATGGAACATTAAGTGAATCATGAAATACCAATGCTAGTTATCAACGTGAATAATAAGCTGATTGAATTATTATTTCTTTTTCAGCAATCGAAAAAAGTCCAACCGATTCAATTGAAGATTCATGGGAAATAGAAAAAGCAGTTGATGGTGCTCTCAAATTATCATACATTATTCCTTTTCATTCGTTTAGCTCATTAGATGATAGATAATAATTTCATAATTCTATTGTTGCTAGATGATTCTATCATCGTCATCGATAATGAATTCAAAACGCAAATGCTAGAGCTGGTGAAATATTTTATCAGAGTAATAAGAAATATTTTATAAACATACACAAAATTCAATTACAAACTTTATGTACACTAGTAATTTTGCAGGAAGGAACAAAAACACACCCATTACGTCCCCTAATCGACATTTGGTTGAGTTCAAGAGAAAAGGTCAGTTCATTAACTCAATCTAATTATAACATCTGAATCATTCATAACAAGATGTTCAATTCATAACAATTCCAACTAGGACTCACCACTCAAAGGTGTTAATGGCTATCCTGCAAATCTTGACAATAAAATGAAGCTGAGCAAAGGAACGTTCAAAGATTATCTGGGGCTCCAGATTCATGATACGCCAAGTAACTCCAAATAGTTTGCATTTCATCGTCTTCTGTTCACTTTTCATGAATCTAATGCAATGATACTTATAGGTGATGAAGGCGAGGTTCTACTCAACGTTATCCAATACAGCACTACTTGGCCATTTATCATCAGTTCCAAATGTTCATTCAGAGAGGAACACACATTTTTTAATACAACAGAGAACTTTACGACGTTATTTGGTAGATTTTCATATGGTCAAATTTATGAACCAAAACTGAGATTCATTGTATTACCAATTGATGTGAGTGAAAAAAAACCTCAATATATAAAACTAGTATTGCATTAATTAATTGTGAATTGTTTCATGTTTTCTATGCATAGAACACCAGACATGCCGTTGTTTTCGTTCCTATGGGCGAGACTACACCAGATGAAATATATGATAAGATTGATGATATTGTTATGGATCCATGCTTTCAAAAAACAAATCGGAATACCACTCTATCAACGGCAAGAATGATGGTGTCATTGCCGTTAATAACTATCGAATTTTCTGCTTTTGTCATCGCTTTAACTAAACAAAACACTATTTCAATTGTAGCAGGAACTGACGATAATTGTAGGCTTTGAAAAATAACAGATAGATCTTGATTTTGTCATGGGAAAATATTATTATTTCTTTTTTGTTCAGGTGATGCCAAAGACGTAAATGAATATGGACCTGAAACTTTCTTGGTTGATAAACCATTTGTAGTTGCCATGATGTGGAATGATGGATTGCTTGGGAGTGCAATTGTCAAATTGATACACCCATGAATGAAAATATATTTTAACTTGGATTGGTATTCATGAATTCAATTTATAGTTGATCATTAACTTTATCTAATTTAACAGTTTGTAAGTGTCTCTCATGGAACGAACTCTGATATTATGTGACATTGACTTTATTACCATTGGTAAATATTTGTATAATTCGTATAGTTGCAAACATAAAATTAATAAAAACAATTGAATCAAATATGCATGAATTAAATCTTTTGATAAGATTCCCATGTGTCTGAGAAGCAGAAATAAGCAGTTTGTGTATTATAATATGCCAATTTACTTATCACATTTTAAGTGTCAATGACCTTAAAATTAAAAAAGTCCAATTGATTTAATTGAAAATTCTTGGGAAATAGATAACATAGATACGTTCTTTATCGAAAATATTATAATCCTTTTTATTCAGGTAATTGCAAAGTCATAAATGAATATAGACCTGAAACATTTTTGATTAATGGACCCTTCGTACTTGCCATGATGTAGAACAAAGTGAATCTTGGAAGTGCAATTATAAGAACGTTGCATCCATGAATCAAAATATATTTCAAATTGAATAAAATGAAGAAGATTAATGAAAATTATTCGTCCTGAAAAGTTGGACAGTTCTAAAAGACTTTTTCAATCTCCAGATTTAACTTCAATTAATTATTGATTCAACTCAATGAAAATCCATGTCATTCATAATCCATAACATCCTATCAGATAAATCTAATCTCTCTCCAAACACCAATTGCAAAGTCTGATATGAAGAGATGAAAGTTTCCTACCAACCAATTAAAATCTTAATTGCCTCCTCAACTATATTCACACTTAAATATCATTATTCTATCTTAATTTGATACATCCTCTTCTTGTGCACTAACACAATGCATTCTTGTATGAAAGCCAACGTCAAACACAGACTGTGCCCGCATCTCCAATTAAGAAATAGTGAAAAGCAACTTCAATGAAGAAGTGCAAAATTTATCAACGATACAATTAAAATCTTACATCTTCACATTATCAACATCAAGATAAAATTCATTATCCTACCACTTTAAATATTCACCAATTTATTTCAATCTTATTGAAATTGATATACAATTTCATATTATTTACCATCCAATTTTTTCTTCTCCTATATAAACAATATAAATTTTCACCAATGAATAATTCAAATTCTTCATATATTTCTCCACAAATTTTTGATCATATATTAAATTTTATTCATCTTTTTTTCTTTCATTTTCATCTTTGTCATTGAATTGAAAATAACTGAAGAAGATCCATGCTATTTGGCATGATTCTGTCGTATACGATACGGATAAATTCCAATATATCTATACATAAATGTCATATACGTAGTATATAATAGCAGTTACCGAACTGCAGCAGCCAGAAGGTGCACGCGGAAACGATAACTCAAGCAGAGAGGTCAAAGCTTTCGGGGGATCTGTGAAGCAGTGATATATGGGCGTGTGACCTAGCACTTTCTCGTAGCATATATGTATACATATGCGGGTATTGTGCAGGGTCTTAGACGCCTTTAAGGGGGTTCATCACAAGACAAGGAAAAAGTATATAACAGAAAAGATAAAGATGAGTTGGTAAAGAAAAAAAAAAAATGAAATGAAAGAAGAAAAGTCTTGGGGATATAGAGAAAAGTCATGGTTATATGCTTTCGATTTTTCGAGAAATAACGAGACAAAAATTCGCCGTTTTATCCATGAGATATATAAACACAATAGAATACACTGGAGAATAAGACCTTTAATGATTTGATATTGTCACAAGAATGAATCTCGTCGTGTGCAACGAAGAAATTATGTAAGGAATTTTACAAAAGAATGAAATTGAGATTGAAACATGTTGGAGTATTTGTGGAAGGATGAATTAACTGAAGATGCTAAAGCTTCATGGACGTGTCTATTTGTTGATGAAAAATGAATACGAATTATATTGCGAAGAGAAGAAAAAAAAAACGATAAAAATAAAAGTGTAGAAATTATTGATTGAGAATTCTACAAATGAACTTTTATTGTTTGGATAGAGAATAACTAATTCATGAATCATCAATTGGTTCATTTTCATTTTAAATTTAGAAGTAATTCCTATCAAAAAATATCCTTTATATAATTCCTGCTGTCTAAACTCTCCTGACAATAAACATCATCAAATAATTCTCCAACCAGACATTACACCTAGTAAAAAAAAAAGTTTTCCTCATTAAATTACTGCCATATGAATAAACTATTGAATATTCTACAAACCTCTTCATCCATTGAACAAGTCTACACTTGAACAAACTTCATAATTCTTTTCCCCTCTAACCATGAAAATAAAATGAACTCAACGATTCGACTGTGCAGCATAATGAATTTGATGTTAAAACAACGAGTGCCTGAGGTAATCAAGAATCCAACTGGTTGGTTGCGTACACATTAGTAGTTGAGTGCAAGAAACTTTACCTTTTGACCTGTTGCGACATTTATATCTCACACGTTTGTATATAAAGATACTTTGGCTGATGCAGCTGCTTCTGCTGCTGTTGCTGTTTTACCCACATCACATTGACAGCCACCAGCGCAGAATAGAAGGTCAAAGTTTCAAGGGCTGTTTCTATATAAGGAGTGTTTTATCAATGGCTTAGTAACAAGATGACACTTGCGTATGCAATATTGCTATACATCATAAATGACGTATCGTCATTGAACGCTTCTCTATTAATAAATCCATTGCCACAAGTAAAAGTGTTAGCACAAGCGCAAGTTTGATATGGCGTTAATAATATCCATTGATTAATAAAATCTATATTAATTGCTCTTGATAATTTGTGCGATGAACTTCTGTCCATTTGAATTGACTTTCATAAGGAAAGTAAGAGAATGTACTTGAGAGATTAAACAACTGTGATGAATTTACATTTGTTTCAAGATGTATTCCAATTATAGTTGGACCAAAACATTTGCAAATTATAATTGTGGATAATTTATCTCTACTGTAGTTGGTATGAATCATTTATTTATATTTCATAAGAAAATATCAGTGTTTGAGTATTTATTTTTGAAGATTGATGATTTCATTAAATTCATGTTTATTGATAGTTACAGATGTTGATGGGTATCAGTGAAAATAAGCTCTGGGTATATTTCTAACAAATCCATTCATTTATACTTAATAAATTCTTTGCAGATTGTGAGTACAGTTTGTAAAATTCAATTACATAGTCATTAGTTCTTTTCATTCTTTCATTCATTTATCATACCGAAGATGTATGAGATGAGGAAAAGAATTAATTATGAATGTTAAAAGATGAAAGATAGGAAATAGAATGTCATTAAGAGCTTTATGAAGACGGAGAAGTACATTGGAATGAAGAGCAACAATGAGATTTATTCTTTTTTCAATTGTGTATTATTCAGAGTGGAGTAATATTCTGACGTGGATGTAATGAGTTAGGGGAATTTTATTCTGTAGGATTGAAAGTTTTGTGAGTGTTCTTAAATGGCAAGAAGATTAAATTGGATGATGGGGATTTTTTTTCTACTTCGAAATTGATGGCTATGTGATGATGAATCGGAAATTATTCACATGAACAACAATGGAAATCAAAGAATAAAAAACACCAAGTTGAAAGGAAA
The DNA here is from genome assembly GCA_030523085.1 of Meteorus colon. NCBI lineage: Eukaryota > Metazoa > Arthropoda > Insecta > Hymenoptera > Braconidae > Meteorus > Meteorus colon. The sequence goes on along the minus strand of JAPYZH010000145.1, from coordinate 57,701 downwards.
ATAAATTATGTGGCAATATTTACTTGACATGATAAAATTATCATGGTGATAGTAAATTGCTACAACTTCTGCTTGTTCATTCAATTTCACATAACAACAATTTTTATTTCCTTGACCTGTTCTCATAGAATTCGAATTTACTAAATTTTCCCTTATTTTTATATTGTTAGTTAAACATATCAATTGATTTATAGTTATTTATTAAATATTAATAGGAGATGAATCAGTTTTCTCTTTATATAATCGCGCAGTGGAATCAAATGAAAAAAAAAATAATCTCCAACTTGCCATTGGTTTTGTGACAAGTACAAAATTGGTTGAGTTGGAATACTGCAGTAGATAATGTCCGTGTTACGTCAGGCGTACCATAATGATATTCACCGCATTGACTCTATTGTTATGCATCTCTCGCAAAATTTATGACACTTCAATGCATCATTTCAATTTTATTCATCATGATACTTCAATGATATAACAAAATGTTTTATTTTAACATTCTAAAATTATTCTGTAACAAGAAATACATTTGAAAATTTAACTATTTAATTTAACTACTTGAATACATCTAAATCATTTGTAGTGAAATGAAAATATGATGAATGTACGAAGATGAGAGTGAACGAAATGAAATAGGACTGTCAACAAAAGAATAAATCTGTTTGAGAAGGGAGAAATTTCCCAATTCAGATAATGAAAAGGGTGGAATGAAAGAGAAAAGGTGACAACTAGGACACTTCATGAAATAAGATGATGACGTTTAGATGGTGAACACGTAGGCCAGTGATACTTGACACTTGTATATATAAATAAATAAATATTCATATCTTCTATCATAAGATAAAATTAACCAAAATTGGTAGCTCAATAATATAAATAATGTTGCTTTCAACAATAATTTTCATCTTGAATTGTTAATGAAGTTCACTAATTCCATAAATAGATTTTATGAACGAGTTGATGTTGCTAGAAATGTGCATCGTTCGTCTGTTAATAATTATTGAATGTCAATGTTATCAGTAAATTGTGTATTGAAGATGCAAACAGAAAAGGTCACAGTGGAATCTTTAACAAATTAATATGCTTCAATAGAACGATCTTGTCTTCATCCTCTGACATCTATTTGTAATATCAAACATTTATTAATAGTCATACGTTTTATGTTATTATTCTTCTTTTGTTAAAATTGTTATCATATTTTCTAGAACACTTATGATAAATTTCTATTTTTAATAAGATCCTTCAAGAACTTGAATGCATCTCTTCAACTACTTCAACAAACAAGTATAATTCCACTTAGAACTTTTACGTCATTCCAAACAAACCAGAGAGAGCAAGAATCATAGTATGAAATAAAATCATTTCATATCATTCATTAAATGATAATTATTCATTTCAATTTCTATTCATTGTCATTTATTCAATCATTCATTCATTCATCTAATCATTTTCCTTTACAAGATAAATTTTTCACATAAATAATGAATTGAAGACGCCTTCAAAAATTCACAAGACTTAAACAATAAATCTTAATAACCACAAATTAAATTGGCCACCATAAATTCTTGTGAAAAACACTTTTACATTTTCACAAAATTTTGACCAGTAGTTTCTCATACATAAAATACAAAAATTAATTCAATAGTTTGTGATGCAAATAATCGCGTTCATAAATGTGAATTTACATTTTAATAAGAACCAGTAAAATATTCTAAAATTTCATGAGAGTAAAGTAATTCATCACCAAGGTCAACCCATAAAAATTTCATGGGTCTAAAATGACTTTCACGTCAACGATAAAGACTTGAATGAAACTGCCCAAGTGAAGATATAATTATTCCTCTTTCTTTACTTTTCATTTCCTATTTTTTTTTTTGGTGAAACAACTTACAACGGAATTTATCTAGTGAACATTATCTCCCAATGGGCGGACATCGATTGTACTTTCAAAACATTCTGGCCTTGATCCCTGTTGCAAGCACTTTCCTCCTCCTACCTGTTGAAAACGTTTGGGTATCGGAGTGCCTGAGCTTCATCCCATTCTATCTATATAATCTCGTTCTCTCTACTGTCTACACTCCAAACTCAGAAACATGACTGGACTATGCATATTCATTTGCAACGCTTTAGTTCCAACTCGATTTAGTATCGATCGTATGTTTACTACTAACGTTCATGATGTTGTCTGTTTACTAGCAGAGGTTTTGTTCCAATGCTCAGTCATTAACATTTGCAAGAACATGTGGCTTTTATTTACATGATGAATAATCTTTAGAGTATTTGTATACATTTGAATTGATAAACAACAAATGTTTCGATGTAAATGAGAATACTGAGATAGGATTATGAAGAAGGTCCAGTTCACAAAATTCATAAGGTGAATTTACTTGAACTCCTTTTCCAATCAATAATTAACTCAGTTGCTTTTTTTTCTGTATTTGCACACAGTTAATTTTCCTACTCTCTAATTTCACAATTATATTCTTTGATGGCACTAATGATAATAGTAGAATTGCAAATGAAATTCTCGATTATTCCAAGCCAATTTTATCCCTGAATTTATGAACCACAATTTGTTCTTTTTGTTTTTTTTTTCAACATCACCAATAACAGCTTGCAATGCGTAATAGTATTTGACATGATTGAACGTAACGTAATTTGAGTAAACGACAGTTTGTCATGTTAGCTGGTGTGGAAAGTTATTTTTTTTGCGGGTCACTCGCTATTTAGTTCGCAACAGAGGCGAGTTGAGGACACGATGAGAAATTCGATAATTTGTGGTTCACCGCGAGAATAATCGACAACTTTGATGATTTGCATTTTACAATATATTTTTTGGTTTTTTTTGTGGCATCCCAAACCTGGACGTTGAAAATAATCTCATCGATATCAATTTAAATGGTGATTTTATTCATTCAATCCTTTTCAAAAAAATTCAACTAAAAAAATAGAACAATGACTGAAAAGAGACAACAAGTAGAGAAATTCTGCAACATCGTTAAAAAATGATACTCAGCAAAAAGAGATAAATAAATGTTTCTACACAAGTTGGAATTTACCACATGAGAATTTAATTCATCCAACCGAGATGCCGATAATTTGTAGTCGCAGTTGTTGATGCAACGAAGTTTGTATGGACTCATCAAATGAATTTTTCCATGTGGAAACAGATATAGAGATTTACGACGGTACATTTTATACTCTTTCATTAGTAGATATTTCAAACCATCAAATATACACTCAGTCATCAATGAACATCTTCGAATGAACTGATAAACCATCTGATGATTTTATTTTGTAAATATTCTCTGATACAACTCAGACTTGATGAAATAAAATGAGAATATTTAACACAAACTTCTCAATTCATCATCATTATCATTATCATCACTCCATATCAAGTCTAATTGAATCATCGAATCCTTTCTATCTCTCACAAATAAAATCAATTCTCAACTACAACATTGAATCTTCAACATAACTCAATCTCCAATGTCATCATATTCTTAGATTTCACTATAATGTTACAGCGTGGATTGGCGCGTTGAGTACAGCTGTTTCACGAGGTTCTGCGCCACTGGTAGTTGGAGCTTCTCGTCGAGGTAGTACAAGACTCACTGCTGTCATCGGTGGCTTTGTTCTAGCTCTTGCTTCACTCTTCACCTCCTTCGCTCTTCAAATGCATCAAGTTCTACTTAGGTATATATACAAATGTATACATCTGAACCCGAAGCTATTATAATAATGATGAGATCAGCTGCACGTTGAATAAATGATGATAAAAATTGTAAGATATCTCATCAAGTTTCCAACGTCATTGCATGACATCGAATGCTATCAGTGCTTCAAAATTCTCCAAATCAGCAGAATGTTCTTCATTCCTACAATTTAATAAAAATACTTCATGAATATTTAGTTAATGATCAATATTAAGAAAGGAGGTTACATAATATATTACAAATTTGTCTCTTGTTCATCGTTACACCAAACACAGTTTCAGTTAATAGTTTTTGATTCTCTGCCAAATAATAAATATAACTAGATAGGGTTTCGTTTTTTTTTTTTGAATTATTACAGTCGAGCCATTGAAATGAAATATTCAAAGTAGAATGCAAATAGAATAAAATGCAAAAAAAAATAGGGAGAAAGAATATGGTGGCGTGGAAAATATAACAGCTGGTTGAAGATAAATTTCATAATAATTAGTTATTGTATTACGTTGCATGAAAGGTGGAATATTCAGAGAATATTCTGTCTACTGGTTATATAATACAACGTAACTGTAATCCAACGAGGTGTGTGAACACGACACACAATTCTCTCATGAAATCGCGAGCTTTTTGGCTCTGTGAATGTTCAAACCACTCATTAAATATCTGGTACATTATTTCCATTCACATAGACATTTGAATTTCTGGGATTGAATTTTACTGATTAAACTCCATTTTATTATTTCATTTTCTTTTGTGTATTATTACTATATTGTATTAGTCTAAGACAAAGGAGAAAGAGTTATAGATATTAATTTCAATTGATATTATGTTGTTCTTGGACTGTTGGCCACATCTTTTTTTGGTTCTTTTTACAAGAAGTTATTTTTGGCAGATGTTGGTTATAATCCATTTATATTATTATAAAACCAAGAACGAAATCTCGCTATTTTTTTGCATTTGGAAAGGAACAACACTGTTAACACGATACATTGAACTTTTTTTTTTAATTATCTATACTGAAATGAATGAGGGAAAGATTGACGAAACGGAACGTCTGGTCTATTTTATAGTAAAACTTCCAACTAAATATTGTTAGATGATATTAAAAATTCTATTTCTAACAAAAATATCACTGTAATTTTTTTTTCTAGTTAGAATTGCTCTAGAAATCCAAATGTTGATGAAAAATAAAAAGAATAAAGTTTTGACTGAACATCAACTGCAGCAGTTGAAAAAATTATTCAATGGAAAATTATGTGAATAAAATCATTTATTCTTGATTTACTTCTCAATTATTAAAAGAAGAGAAAAAAAATCACGACTGGTTTTTCAAAATTTAATCATAAAATTCCCTCTTAGAGAGCAATGTATGGAACATTGAGCACACATTGGTAATTAGATTCTCTATTTTTATTGAAAGTTGTAGAACAAGTCAAAACGATTCCAACCCACTTTAATTTATATGGAGTGGAAGTGCTGAAGAAACTTAGAAAAATTAGTTTAGAGCTTCAAGGAGTGGTACAAATGACTGGAATCGAATTCATGAGGTGGATGAATTCGATTTTTAGTTGGAACCTGCAGAGCGTATCAACTCTGCCAATTCAAAGTTCCTCACATTGAAATAAAAATATTAAAAGTTGTCGAAAACATCAATAAAAATTTAGTCTGAATTCTAGAATAGTAAAATATCACACTCAATATGACAAAATAAAACTGACAGCAAACTCATAGATTTGAATACAACCGAGTGTTTGTTTCACTTAAATTCCAAAGTTCCATTAAAATAATAATATCCAAACTTCATCAACTCTTTCTAATTAAAAGAACTGACATTCCCATTCAAAATAAATGTTGAACATCTTCCAAGAACTAAAACCCATTACAGAATTATAATAAATCTCAAAAAAGTTTGTATTTATTGCAAGAAATGTAACGTAAATTAATTCAACTGTTAAATGTTAGGAATGTTATTGAACTCATGACTATTTATAAAATTATTTTTAATTACATCTGTTTATTTCTAAATGCAACAGCTATGGTCTGGTGTTAGGAGCAGGCGCAGGACTTGTGAGAGAAAGTGCTGAATTGGTACTGGGTCATTACTTCAAGAAACGGCGAGAGTTTGTTGAAATGGTCATGCAAGCTGGCACTGGTGTGGGGATAGCGCTTTTCAGCGTTTTCTACAAGGAAGCCCTCTCGTGAGTTACTGCTTATCACTTTAAAGTCTATTTTATAGTGGATATAAACGTCGTATATATGTAACTATGTGAATGTGGGTGTATAAAGAGAGGGTAGGTAGTTCATCCGTTGATTCTATCTGTCCTCACCGTTCTATATAAGCTTCAATTCCCTTCGAATGCTTCTCTCCTCAATGCATGCAATAGGAATGTTTAATTAAACTATACGTACGAAATTTCTTGGCTTCGATCTTACAGTGCCACTTTTATGAAGACATTATTCACAATCAATTGGTAGGAATTTGTTCATTTAAATGATGATGTTTTTGTTTTATTATATACAGATGATGTTAATAAAAAAAACTTTGGATCAATAGATAAAAAAGTTTCCATCACATCACCAGCACATGAATGAACAGATAATTTACAGTTCTCTAATTTCATTGAAATTTATTCATGTAAAACCAATTTAATTTCACAAATAACTACAAAAAGAATAACAATCCAACCAAACAACGAAAAGTGTGTCATTAATTATGGAAAAAATGAAAAGTAAGTAATACAAAAGAAGCAAAAATCAGACCAATGAAGTGAGTAATGTGAAATGAACATGTCTGCCCCACGGGATATACATTAATGAAGAACAATTCGCTCACTCTAACGTGTCTCATGAGATACTAATGAATAGATTGGTCTGACATTGAAGAATCTTTGAGTGAAAATATCTGGCAGTACAATTCTGATATTTTTCACCATCTCAATTCAACTCCATTGAATAAAATAATCCAATTTTGATACAAACGAGATGGAAAGTATTGCAAAATGAAAAGCAAATAAAATACAAACAAAAAGACACAAAAATCCAATCAAAATATCATCATACATTGTGATGAAAATATCTGAAACAAAAGTACTTTTCAACAATTTCAAGTAAATAAACAAATAAAAAAAAAACATTCATATACGAACAAAGAGAATTCTCTCTCCATTCCAGTCATCGAGATTGGAACATTCTCTCCATTGTTCTTTCTTTCTTTTTTTTTTTTATTTTCATTGCTTTTTGACACTGGCATTTCCGAGCTATCAAAAATTGTGAAGTTGTTACACGCGATGAGTATACCAGTAGAAGAATCGTTTATGGTCAGACACGCTCGTAACAATGATCTCGTCAATATTACACGCACGTTTTCCTACCATGTGAGGGTGTAGACACGAATATAGATGGTGGATTCACGCTTGCAGAACCACCCACACACCAACATATAAAGTATATACTCACATAGCTTCGTGTCTGCATCAACTCCAACCTTACCCTGAATTGCCAGGCGTTTTTAGAAAACGCCCACACCATTTCCGACACGTGTGGGTGTAGGCGAAAGAGGAAACACTGAAAACAGAAGACGAAAAATGATAGAATGTTTTTTTTTCGCATCGCCAACACAGGATGGTGTTTTTTTTCTTTTTATATACTTTCTACTATTGTTATTGTTTGCTCGAATATAATGAATGATTATAGCTTATGACGTAATTATATGAGAGATATAATTGTTTAATAACCGTCACAACATGTGTGGAATAAATGAAAATTAAAGCAATATCAAAATTAATTAAAGAAAAAAAATTCGAATGTTTTTCTCTCTTTTTCAGTCAACTTGGCTGGCGCTTGGGTCTTCAGTCAATCACTGGCGCACTATCTCTCACTTTTTTCCTCGGACTCATTTACAGAAGTGCAGCGCTATATCATCCTCAACGCAGTGCGATAGTTCATTTAAAAAATCAACGACCAAAAGTAAAAGAGAAGCGAACCAGTACGGATTCACCACGACGACCACTGGTCGATCTTAGCCCTCTCCATAATAGACCTGTTAGAATGCTGATGCTGGCTGCTGCTGCAGCAGGCTTTGGTCTTTACTCGCCAGCTTTTTACATTGTAAGTATAACCACTTAATAAAATTAAGATCAAAAAGAGAAAAATAAATCGTAGATAAAACTAATTATGGAATATTGACAGTCAATGGCAACCGTACAAATTTTATTTCTAATTAGAATCAATTTTATTGAATTGAAAATTTGATGAAAAGTATTATCAAAATGGTAAATAGGTTAATTAATTTAATGTTGAAAGGCTTCATTGGATAAATGGAGAAGAAAATTGTACAAAGTTAAAATCATTTCATAGATATGTATAAATTAATTTCCAAGGCACTCCAAGGACACAAAGACGGTTTAGAACCAAGTGCATTAGTACTTCTACAAACTTGTCTTGGATTGGCCGCCGCACTCGGATGTGCTGCTTGGGGCATTGTGACTGCTCGACCCTCAACCCAGTGCTTTGTGTCCCGACAATATCTCTGCCAAGCTGCTTTGCTCGGAGTTGGTCAGTATATTATATAATCTCATATTCTACCAAAATAAAAAGGGGACAAAAAAAATGTGAGTGTATAGGAATCATCCTGGCATGGTAAAGCACAGCAATACGAGTCGAATTTCGATGTTGGAATATCGGAATGAAAATTCCTACCGCTAATGAAATTACCTTAATCCAGTGGAATGTTTTCATCTATTTGCATTCAAGTTAAATGGGGTTGGCACAAACACACGCAAAATGTACAATATTTGCATTGTTTGAGAGAGACCATAACATGGAAGCTTGTTAAGACTTGAATATTGGGGCAATGTTAGTTCATACGATAGGCACACTTATGACGATTCTAAAACAAGTTGAAACATTCGATTCGGATAATTGAATACATGACAAAGTGTCTTGCCAGCATTTGCAAAATTTCAATCAACACAATCACTTTTGTGAATAATAATCCAGAGAATTCAACATGATTTCCATACCCTAAGCAACATTTAAGAATAAACGATCAATACTTTGCAATACACATTCAATATCAAGTGTCAAGTAGAAACATTTTCATAAACCAGCATACGTTCAATTAAATATCATTCACCAACTTCCAAATAAATACGAAAAAAAACTTTTACCCATTCTGAAACTTCTCTAATCTATTCCTTCTCTCTTATCCACCACGTCTCCAGTCTTATTCGCGTTTTCAATTAAGTTAACGCACACGTAACTCTCACATAATTCGCCGCAGTGATAATGATAAATTCACTTCTGATTTGATAATAAAGCGAAGTATCTGAAACTTACATCACATCAAGACAACTTTAAACGAGTAAGGAAATATTGAACTAAGTGAAAACACCCTAAGTCTGCAACTTAGTATCTCCTTGGAACCACCATATATATATGCACCATATATGTATGCAAAGATATCAAGAGAAATCCAACAATCACTGACTTTCTCTATTGTGATTGCAAACTTCAAAATCATATTGAGCTGAGCGTTCTCCTATTCCATTCCCTCCATCAAAATCTCTTTTATATCCATTTCTATACAGTTATTCAGCTTTTCATCTCCTTTTACTCATTTTCATGCATAAAATTCTTCTCCATTTATTACTGACATGTTTCATCTTTACTTTTCTCACTGCCACTTATTTTCAGCATCTTCAATATGAAATGTACACATCATCATCATCTGGTTGATTTACTTTTCTCCACTTTCATGGATTAACAACAACTGAGACGTTGACAGCACCAACGTACAATCACCACAGAGATGGCATTTCCCAAGTGACTTTTGTCTTCTTCATCGTGACGAATCCTGAAATCCGATTGTGTTGACATTATTCGCCCCCACGATGTGACATTTTAACAAAAGAAGACAACGTCGAAATAAAGTAGCATGGTGGATGATCTTACTGTGAGAAAAAAATATATATGAAGAAAGAATGAGATAAAGGGAAAAAAAAAGGGAGATTGATGATGAATGAATAGACAAGGAATTAACTTGACAACAAAAAGCCAAACAAACAGATTCGACTTTTGTATATACTCTAGTAGAAATGCGGTTCAATGGTTGCACAGTACTCACTGTATTATTGTCTTGCTCTACGTCGAGTTCAATCCTCGATATATTCACTACGAAAACTGGCATTCATCTGGACGAAAGGATTTGCAATTTCCTGAATGAGATACAGGAACAACAGAGATGATATATTGGTGAACTGTTATCCAAATATGATGCTCATTCAACAAAACTCAATTTATCCTGCAACACAAAAACAAAGAAATAACAAATACAAATCGAATTGTTCATTGTCAGATTTTTTTTAGCAATTTAAATTTGTAATCATCATGATGTAGAGCAACATGAATTTCAATTTCACAGTTTCAAAAACAATTTCGTCAACGATGAATAATATATATAGACAGCGACATAATGTCGATGCAATTTTATTTCATCAAAGTTAAAAGGGCGAACGTGAAACTTTAGCATTGGTTTGAAAGCTCATTTTCTACGTCAAGGAACTCCTACTCTCTTAAATTCACCTTCCCTTACTTTTACTCAAACATTCTCTCTCACATTTAACATGAGTCTAAAGTGTTAAGAAGCAAACGACATACTGCGGCAATGTTTGCCACTTCTGATATACTTGTATCCATTTGAATTCAACAACTGTACAATTTTTCTTCTATTTTTTATTTCTGTTTTTATCCACTTATTCATCTTTCATTTTATTCATTGCCTTTTCTATCATAACACTTGCTTAAAATTTTTGCCTTTTTGTTGAATGTGAAAAAGTGAGTGGAATATATATCTCTTGGATATTCACTGGGTGTAAATATACTGAGAGTGCAAAGGAGTATTTTGCATTTTCCACATTTCTGCTTCACCGAATCAGCCACAGTATAAGCAACTATATAATATATATGCAGTTATATATGTACGTATATATGAACTGAAATAGGAAGAGTGAAGGAGAGAAAAGCGAGACAAGCGAAATAAATAATAGCATGTCGCTTCGTTCCTGTGGGTGTCGAGGGGATGAGAGCAAGTCTCGGTCGAACAGTGATAAGGGAAATTGCAAAATTGTGCAACTTGCTTCACAGTGTGGGGAAAAAACAGAATGAAGAGAGAGAGAGTGAATAGGTTTCCTCCAATACATTCAAATTTATTATTGTTTATCAAATAACAAGAAAAATTGTTCTCCCTCTCTTCATTGTATTTATTTTATGTCTTCATTGTCACAGAACTAAGTAAAAATCAATTAACATTCATGATGTCATGTGTCTGATGACGTCTATAGTAATTTATTCATTTATTTATTCAATTCTCTTTCCAGCTGTGGCACAAATTGCACTTGGTAGTGTCGAAGGGTATCACGGATTAGTATTAGCATCAGGACTCTATGGTGCATCGCTTGGTGGTGCACTTTACTCATTGAAAATGCTCGCATTTGAGAGATTACGAAGACGAAACTTTGCAAGATCATGGGCACTTGTTCAAGCTGCTGAAGCAGTATCAATATTATTAGGAGTTCCTCTCACTGGTAAGTTAATGGATAATTTTCCAATTACGTATATTCAACATAAAATCACTATTTACTATTTTACAATGACCAATCAAATATCATTATTGAATGATAAATCCATTTCACATACTGTCAACATTTATATAATCAAAAAGAATCACAATCCATTGTTAGAAATAATTTATTAATTCACACATAATTGGTGAGAGTAAATAGAGTTGAGAAAGCGCGTGAAAGTCACATGAGAATCCTTTTCTATGCGCAAATAATTAAAGTTGGCAATCAACAACTCATCATTCCAATTAGTTAATTCATTGAATCTAATAATTCACAACAGCAACACCATAGTGTATATTTAAAAATACATTCTCATGACCATAATGTATAATTTACATTGGTCTCTTCTTGTGCAGACAAACTTTAATGATAATTAATTGTCATGTGGGTTTATTTTTATGTCCAATGTAGGCTACATGAACGCCAGTGTTCCACGAGTTGGTTACTATGCATGCACATTGAGTTCGTTGTCTGGTGCAGCATTGCTCTTCCTAGTTGGATGGGGACACCAACCACCGTCTCCACTTTTACGTGCTTCACAATTATCACATGTGAGTCAACAACTGCCACCGCCATGTGCGTGTCCACCACCGCCACGACCAAGATTACCAAAGTCTCAGTCACTTCATGTTTCTTTGGATGTGGATCGTGATATAAGAAATGTACAACATAAACAGTATCAGCAACAGCATCAACAGAATTTATTAAATTTACCTCAACAAACACCACAGCATTGTCAGCATCAGCAGCAACCACATCAAAAACAATTTTTGGATGCATCTGAACGTGTCTGCCCACACTCAATGGAACACTACTGCCAATCTGGGTCTTATCACAATCCCTTGAGACCTAGTAAAAGTGTTCCTGAGGGTCTTAGCAATCATCATGAAGGCACTTATAGACCAAGACCACGTCGTTGTCGTGATGTCACTGTCATCGAGCAAATTACAACTAGTGTTTAAATAAAGTTTTAATAAAATAATAGAAATTATTAAGAAGTAATGAAAAGAATAAATTGAGGATGTTCAATTGATAGATTTGAATCTTTGGGAAGAGAATAAGAATCTGTCAATCAAATCCTTATGAAAGAAGAATCAACTCAAATTATCTCTACTTTCTTACTTGAATTTAATGAATTAACTGATCGATAAAGGGAATTTATATCACTTGCGAATATTCTCGTTTAATTTATTACTCATGAATGAAATTTATATCATTCGAATGTTGGTTTCTTATTACAATCGATATTTCAGTATTCGTTAATTAGTACAATAATAAAGATCAATTTTTAGAACATCGTTCATCAGGAATTTATGTAATACAATATGCTGAAGCAAAAGTAATGGTGAAAATAGATTCATAAGGTTTTGATTGGCATCTTCCAAATCATAGAACAAGAATTTAAATAGATTGCCATTCATTGATATATATATGTATATATCAATGTATAAATATATGTATACATGAATGATGAAATTAATTAGTTTTATTGATACGTTACATTCAATGAAGAGTTTTTTAGATAAAAAGAGTGTGTGTTCACTGGATGAATACTTTAATTATATTCTCGTGTTGAAACGGAAATGAATAAATAGAACATGAAATGATAGTGATAAGGTGCGTGATTTTTTCTATTGCATACGAACGATGATATAAAATAAATCGAAAATTTTGGTGATTAACATTTCGAATTAAAACGAATGAAGAACAATTAAATTTTCAGTTTTCTATCTTTTGGGATTTTGTTATTTTCTAACGAAACAATTAAACAATTGATTTAATGTGGAGGAATTTGAAAGTGGAGAATGGATAATCTTCTAAAAAATATTCTGATATTGGTAGTTTACATTTGTTTGCAATAATTAAATTAAATTAATCGAATTTTTTTACACATCTGACCAAAAGATAGAAAGTAAGACTGACTCTGTTTTCGTTGCACGAATGAATAAAAAAAGAAGTTGAATTAAAATGAAGATTTAGGAAATCTATTGTACAATTAGAACGAATGTTATTTTCATTTTATATAGTCTATGCTGAATTTATCAATTTTAACATTGAAATTGTAATATAATCTATATATAGAAGCATATTTATTATTAATGAAAATGAAGGATTGAATATTGTGTTGAATCATCTCAAATTCAAAACACAATTGAAAGCATTTAGAAATGAAAACTAAATTCTTTAGAATAAAAAATATTTAAAAAAAGAAAAATTGAGATTGAGATAATATAAAGAGAAGGAAATTAGTTTCTAATTCTTGAAGTTTGGTTCTAAATATAATGAAATCATGTTGAAAAATCTCAGACGCCCAGGCAACAGCATTCACACACGCACGTCACAACTCAACAACTCTAAAGAAGTCTCTCTTATCGATCCTTCACTTTTCAAAAGAAATACTACCGCGATTATTGCGATGTTACATCAGTGATGAAAAATAAGAAAACGAAAGAAAATAATGGCAAAAAAATAAATAAATTATGTTCTACATTAAACTACCAATGATTATCTTTATATAAATCAAATATAATAAATTTACATTTGAATTGGCTAATTTCATTCTATAAACGTAATGCAAGATTGCTATACAGCTGGTCTTTTATTTACATTTCGAAATACAAACACAATTAATTAAATATAACAAATTAAATATAGAAAGATCCAAATGTTAATTTAATTATCACACAAATTAAAATCGATAAAAATATTCAAATGTGTATTTACCAAAGTGTAATATCCATATTCTTGAAGAAAGTGATTATGAAACGAGATCATGAGAGAGTAAAAAATGATAGTGAGCGTGTATGATGATAAGAATCTACAATGTTTGCTCAGACGCGCCTGGTTGAAACCTATTCACAAGGTGACAATAGCTATAAGAGAGTAAAACGTGCGAAACACAGTGTGCTAAAGGATGTACTTGCGGATCGTTATCGAATAATTTTCCTTTCTCTTTCTTCAATGAGAGTCGCGTTGCCTAATCACAATGTAGACTTTTTCATGTCGTTGCATTTTCTTTTATCATTTTCCTAATAAAAATGTCACGTCTCGATCCTGAATTATTGTCAAAATAAAAATAAACACAAAAAAAACGAAACAAAAATGTCAACATCAACAGCAAAGAATTGAAATCGATAAATTTACTCTTCAATAATACAAAATAATTGGAAGATTTTTTTCAAGAATAAATTACAATGTTATAAAGTATTACGACCAACATTAATAACCAAATGGATTTTCTTTTTTTCATAATAAACATTATTAAGTAGTGAATATAAATAGAGATTTTAGGTAGGAGAATTGATCGAAAATTCGAATAAAATTATAAAAATGAAAAATGAATTATCAAAACAATTAAGAATAAATATGGGATCAACATGTGAACATTGGAAAACTTGTCAACTATAAACGTATATAAAAAAACAAATGTTTATTTCGAATAAAATTAAAAACCAATTAAAAAAAATACATTGTCAAGTATTTTATAATCATTTTATAAATTGTATTAATTATTTAGACCAACAATTAGAAAAAGGAATCAATTGATGGAAGAAATGAAAAACAATGTCAGACTATCAGCATTGTAAATACATAACCATAATTAATTAATTAGAAAAACTTCAATTTTTGTACACTCCAAACACATTGAAATCAACACAAATCTTGAAAGATAAAATTAATTGATTAAATAAATAAACTAATGTGCAAACATTATTTCATGTTTGCACACATTTAACTGTATCTACAATAATAATGAGAAGATAATTAGATCTTCGCATTAGTTTCATTCGCTCTAATTCATCTAATGTGTTTGTACCTGTGATACTTTGAGATCTCACGTGAAATCTTCACGTATATATACACATCTATATATCCATATACGATTAAATATATCTTCATCAGGGGAAATTTACTCTTTGAAACCAACGTGACATTTTTAATATATAAATAATACCTCAATACTACTACCACATGTTGTTTTCTAATTTTCATTGTTGCAATTTTAACCTGTGGTATTTTCAATTACAGATAATTCAAACTGGTCATCCACAAACGAATAAAATCATTCATAACAAATTTTATGTTTGCTAATTCACATGCAGACGTATCTTTACCTACTAATCATCAATGTATATACGTTTTTGTCATTATAAAAAATACTCTTGCTTGACGCATCCTTGAAAACCAGTCGAGCGAAATTACCATTCATAAATTTGTTGCATTCCATGCACACACAATCAAATTTATACGTATGTATGTGTTCATGTATGTATGGTGGCATGTACATTCATGTATATACACGCTTGAGAATTCTCCCACGTTGTAGGATAAATAGAGAAAAGAAAGAAACAGTACGTTTAACTGTGTTAAGCGTGTGTAGCGGAATCTAATTTAAGAGAAAAAAAAACGACTCTCTCACCTTTACTTAGCTATTGTTATGATCGAAGCCTATGTGTGCGCACGAGACGAATCTCAACCAATATGTTTTATTATGTATTGTTACATATAATTATTTTTATTATCTAATCATATGTATGAATGTTCAATCTCAATGGATTTAATACAACATTTATTTCATCAGGTGTATCAAAATAATCGATTTATCCTGTAAATAAATATTATAATTTTGAAAGTTATTGATGATCATGAGTATATTCAATTGATTGTTCATTCTCTCATTCTTTTCTTCAATTGATCAATCATAATTTTTATTGTTCAGCGGAATTAGGTTTCTATAATGAATATTTATCGGATGAGGAAAAATAAGATAATACACAAAGGAATTGAAGGAGATAAAAATGAAGAGAATGCTACAACCATAAAATAAATCGTTACGAATGCTTCTTACCAGTCAGAGTATCCAATTCCCTATCAATCCATCCATTTGAACTTCATCTCACAAGATTTCACAAACTCAACCACGTAAACATAACCTCAAACATTCACCACATCTCACCTTACAAATTACTACACAAACACTCACATAAAAACTAACAAATCTACTAATTTCCGCACTCACAAAACCCACAAAAAACAACAACTCATCCATTCATTCAACTGACAAAATCAAAACATTCAAATCAAAACAATACTTGGAATATCACACCACAAGATGGCGGCGTGGTGCATCGACTCTGTTATTCTACGCTACTCTTCCATCTAACAATCATCGTGCAATTTTCTGCATTCAATGGCCCAATTAATTCAGCTTTATCGACGCGGGTACGATCGTCACTCCGCCTTTTCATTTCAAAACTCCATACATTCTAGTGGGGTTCATACAGTCACCTATAACAATACATAACCTTTATTTTTAGGTTATGCATTGAGTGTAGTAGTTTGGCGATGTATATTTAACGTGCATATATAGGTGCTAGTGCTGCCTCATGCGGCGAACAGGTGTTCTCATATTCTCCAACACCTATTTATACATAAAAATACATTGACACGCATATATATATGTTGAATAGTTGTGCACATAGTAGGGAGGCTCCAGCACACAACTATCGTTGTTTTAACTGTGTCTCGGTGTCCCTGGCGCGGATCATACTGTGTGAAACTCATACGTACGATGATGATTGTGAGGTACACCTGCAACGACTCTCATCTGCATTAAAAAAAGAAGAACGAGAGAAATAAATTATTAGGTGTGTATACAATTATTGTGAGATAAAGTTCAAGTCAACGCGACAGTTTATCTTGTCCATTTGCAGTTTATATTCATTTCATTATTCATTTTTTTCGTCGGCTGGAGAAAAATGAAATAAAAAAACAAAAATCACGTTTGGGTGATGAGTATTGGAGAGAGGCCGACGAGTGTGTGACGTATGTGTGTAAGGGTGTGTGGAGTGGTGATTGCCTCTCTTTTTATCATCAATCGTTGATATGTTGAATCGTCGAGTATGTGAGTGGTGTTTCATGATATTTTGCTAAATAATTCATTGATATATTTATTATTAATAAGTTGGTTCATTTTGTTGTATTTCGTAGGTTGTTTGGGTGGATGTTTGAATTATTCAATTGTTAATATATATTTGTGAGTGTTGGAATTTTTTTTCATTTTCATTAGTTAGATATTTTTTTTCTCTGCATGTTTAATTCTATTATCAGTTTTCTGTTTATTTCATTGTGTAATCATGTGGTGGGTTGTCTATGACTAATGACTGATACTAATTCTTTTCTTTTTCTTTTTCGTCAACGTGTCAGTCAATAGATCTATAGAAAATCCTCACATATAAAAGTATCGAAATATTTATTTGTACAGTTGACATGTGTCGGTTCCTGTTTGCGTCGTGTGAGAATTTGAAAATTTCAGTTCATTTCATTATCAAACTGGAGGTACTAATGAAATTGAATCATTCATTGTGAGAGTAGAGGTATTTATACATAATCGTTAAAGAATTTTCGATGCATCATCTGTCGGGTTAAAATTGAATTGTTGGATAAAGAATAAGTAGAATTCATCGACATTATAAAACGTATCGTTGATGATACCATACAAAATTGGGCGGGCCAATCGACTTGGACGAGATTCCAAACGGGAGAGCAAGGTTGTTCATACAGGTTTTTTTACATGAGCAAAATTCCATCACTGCATTTCTCATCCTCACATTTCTTACGCTCGTCTCTTTTAATTCTTATTTCTCAACATCTTTCACTGTACTTTGTTAAATTTTATCTACTTATTGAATGCGCCCTAAAATGTAAGTTAGGAGTATATGCAAGATTTTCTTGTTTTATATAATGAGTTGTTGACTAATATTATATTAATGAATTCGTTAACTTTTGTATGGCGATAATACGATGATTAGATTTGTGACGTTAGTAGAATACGATTCGACCTAACGGTTTGCATTTGAGAATGTATGTGTGTATGCGTGTCAGCATTAATAACATTGTGTGCCAACGTGGCTGATATAGGTTGGAGTTTATAACAGAAATTGAATTATCATGTCAGTATATATAATATGTGGACGTATATATCGTAATTGTATGATGAAAAGTCTCTGTTTGTTTGAGTGTGGTCTACCGGTGTGCTATCCATTCTGTGGTGAACCCATTGCCAATAACGTGTTGTTCGTTATAAATTAAATTTGTTTGCAAGGATGCGGCCGTGAATGAGCGTTTAGTTTACCGGAGGGATATTCGATACGATTTATTTAATATGCAATTTTGTATCATCGTGTTTTATGATTGTTCATACGTTTCCGTAATTCAATGTGTGTGACATTGGCGATTAATTTTTTGGTTGGAAAAATAACTAATGTGGCAAATATTTGTGTTGACAATATAAAGTGGCATTGCAGAATATTTATCGCAGACTAGCGGATTTTTATGTTTTTGCTTTTATTATTTCATCAACTTGCATATCTGTGTGTGCTCATTCGTTTTATCTAACAGTAAAAGAGTTGTATTTATATTACAGATATGTTTGATTGCGTCAAAAAGTATAAGTTGTTTATTCAATGTGCAAAACAGTATTTTAACTGTCTAATAAAATGGAAAGAATTGAGTGAAAAATGGTAAAAGAAAAAATTTGCCACGTGAAAGTGACCGAAGGAAAGTTTTAGATATGTATTGTCCAACCAATCGTGAAACCATTTCCGACAATTGTCTTCTTATAAGACGATCGCGCGCTCTCGTTTATCGTCTGCTTTCAATTGAACCACCACGATTATTGCCGCATCAAAATAGCATAATACAATTTAATCAGAAAATAGGAAGAAAATGATAATGTTGAGGGGAGCAAACAAGACGTGAACTATAACGACATTTCTATAATATAATTAATAACAGCAATAAAATTTATATTATCAGATGACTGTGACCTGGACTGTAATTTCAAGAGCAATGAAAAAATTTTTTTACATAGAAAATAACTAATTTCAGTGCTACAACAAGAAAACAAATTGATTAATCAATGATATGATTTAATGTATATGATTTAATACCGGTTTCAATGTTGATTGCTTTACGAAATGAAAAGGAGTTAAATTTTTATTACACTAATGTCAGTGTAAGGAAGAAAAAAAAACAAGAGAAATGAAATAGAATTTAACTACCGCACACGATGATGTATGACGAACGTGCAGTTCCCGTAACTCACCTGTGTACAGTGGTGAACACAACTGTGGAAAACGAATCATAACAACAAAAAACGGAAATGAGAATAATAAGAATGGCTTCACTGTTAGATTGTATGTGAATTTCATGATTGTACTCAACAATTGACCCGATAATGGGAATTATGGTAGTTCTGTCACCACACGGACAAATTCAGAAACACATTTCTCCTTCTGGTGAAAGGTTTTTCATGCTGATATTTTTTATCTGAAGAATGTTTTGACTATGTGGGTTATTATGTTTATTTAAAACGATCAGATCATATTGTAAATATAATTCGACATATCTGAGCTGTAATTTTTTCTTAATGTTCGATATATTATTGGACAAGTTTTCAATGTGTTCAGTGTGTGTTTGTGAATTTTTTATAATTTGTGATATTTCTAGAGTCACGAAAACACAAATACGACTAATGCAAGCGATTGATAGAAGAGTGTGAATCAAATGAAATATTTAAAAAAACATTAACATTGATGTTTAAAGAAAAATAAGTTACCAATGTAAAATTAAACTGAGACAATGATTTATGTAACGAATGAATGAACTTGAGATACCCAAAAATATGATGTATTGCATGGTAGAGTTTATGGCGCACACATTTATATTTTACTATGGACATATTAATTTTTACCATGTACTTATTAATTTTTATTGATCGCATATAAAACTTTATCATGCGCATACTAGTTTCCACCGATAAATACAGTCAAAATTAATATGTGCACAGTTGATAGTTGATTCGACCATTGTAGAAATTAATATTTAGATGTTAAAATTCATTATGCGTCTTTATTGTGTTCTCGTGTGTCGTGAGTACACCACATTGAATATCTAAATTTTCTATTATAATTTTCACCATACAATTTTCATGATTTATAACCTCGTTTCTCTAATACATTATCGATCGACTTGAAACGTTGAATATTGAAGAGAATACCAGATGTTTCTTTGGTGGCTTCGAATTTTCATCATCGTCGAATCAGACAATGTCCTCAATTTTTATACTTATTCATAATTTACCGAATAATTACGCAACAAGTTTGTCATAGGTAATCTTATACTGCTGTCAACGTCGTGACATTAGAATTTATTTTGAAACATCTTTAATACAGTAAGAAAAAATAAAATATCAAGAATAATCTGTTGAAGCGAGCGCAGAAGAGTTTGTGAAGAGAGAAAGGTTGAAGGTCGCGGATGATCTTTGGAAATAGACAGGTGTTCTCACAGTTATCATTATCATGCCTTTCAAATTAAAGTGTAAAAGATTAATGGAAAAGAAGAAAAAGAGAACAGAACAAAATGTGATATAAATTTTTGTATATTGTATATATGAATTATACAGATATAACACATGACTCGTTCATGCATAGATGTATAAAAAAATGTTGTGTGTACCACGAAGATAACGGTTATAACAATTGCTACGCACGGTCGAGTTGAAAACCAGTGTGCCAGAGTCCCAATGGTTTATATATATTGGGAATGCGATAGACGTACGGTGAGCTACAATATGGAATGCGTCACACACAACTGAAACTACCCGTCGGCATGCTTTACATTTTACCGGTTTACGATCACATCATTCTGACAAACGTTGAGTGAACGTAACTATGCAATTCCATATCGTCACCAGACACTTCATCGTATCTATTGAAATTTATTATAACTGAATTCGTAATATAAAACTTGCTTTAGAATATAACACAACCGATCAATAGACATACCATTTAGTTTTATTTGTATTTCAACGTTTGCATTGGAATGATGATGATATTCTTGAAGCATTTATTGATATGAAACTATTTTATTTGAAAGAAAGAGCAAGGGAATTATATTTATTCATAGACTCCGCAATTTATAATGATAATTAACCAGTTTCTTCTTGTCATTTCATTGTCTTAAATTTGTGCGGTACGGCTCGACAAATTTAACAGAGCGTAATTCTTTTTTTTATGCATACTAATTCATTTGGCACTCCTTTGTCACGGTGAACTTGTTTGAACGCGTGAACCGTGAATGAATTCCGCATTCATAAACACGTGGACTTGAAGCGAACAATTCTTTATATGCGAATCATCTGTAAACTATATTGTATAAACATATAAGTTCATTTATATGTTCATTTACAACATAATATAGAGTTAATATTTAGATAATATTTCTCGGTTGATTGAATATCATAAAAAACTTTTATTTAATTCATTTAATGATATCAATAACAGTTTGAATGAAATCATCGGATAAGATATGTTATCGTCATATTTGCATTCCAATTAATCAAATATTGATTTTTATTTGATATATTTGTATTTTCTTTTGTCCGAATGATTTCATTGTGTTAACTTTTTTTGTCTCTATTGAATTGTTACAGTCGTTTCGTCACCACGGTGCATGATGAGAAAGCAGAGATATTTACCGTGAAAAAGTTAATTATAAATCTCGTTCTCTACGAGTGAAGTAAAGAAGAGAGTTTTATTCATTCTCTCGTGATTATTGCAAATAAATAACAATAAACGACGACCGGGTGATGAGCCAGGTATCAGACAGTACCTCTACCATATTGAAACAACAAATAGAAAAAAATTACTATCACAATGTTCCGCTCGAAAATTCGTATTCACACCTGTCAAGTGATACTTCTGACTTCATTAGTATGGTTTTTAGTCGACGTTATGCTATTGATGTTTTATTCGGATTGTACTGGAGGTTCTGGATGGGGATGTCATGACAAAAATAAAATACAAGTGACGGATTATCCTATTGACATGAATAATCAACAGCATTTAATTGGATCTAAAGGAACGATTGATGAAGATGATCATCAACATTATCCACCATCAGAATTGCAAATGTGGCGACCAGCAAAATTTGTTAAAGAGAATAAAGGAAGCCCTGGAGAATTGGGCACAGCTGTTCATATTAGACGCGAGGATGAAGCCAAACAACAGGAGTTGTTTAAACTCAATCAATTTAATTTAATGGCGAGTGACAAGATATCGTTGAATCGCTCATTGAAAGATGTACGGCTGGATGGATGTAAAAATAAAAAATATCCCAAATTGTTGCCTAATACGAGCATTGTTATCGTATTTCATAATGAGGCATGGAGTACATTACTTCGTACAGTTTGGTCGGCTATCAATAGATCGCCGAAAGCGTTATTGAAAGAAATTATTCTTGTTGACGACGCCAGTGAACGAGGTGAGAAATCACAAATCATTTCTTATTTGCATGTTCTCTTTGACAATTTATCTTCCGTTCCAATCTAAATAATTTTCCTTATGTCTATTGCAGAGCATCTACAACAGGACCTCGAGGACTATGTTAAAACTCTTCCTGTGCCAACTTATGTTTATCGAACCGAAAAGAGATCTGGGTTAATTAGAGCAAGATTGTTGGGTGCTAAACATGTTAAAGGACAAGTAATAACATTTTTAGACGCACATTGTGAATGCGCAGAAGGATGGCTCGAACCACTTCTAGCTCGTATTGTGGAAGATCGAAAAACAGTTGTTTGTCCAATAATAGACGTTATCAGTGATGATACTTTTGAATATATTACTGCGAGCGATATGACGTGGGGTGGATTTAATTGGAAACTCAATTTCCGATGGTATAAATATTTTTAATCGATATTCAGAATTGTATATCAGATTCATTTCCTTTGTATTCCGTGTTTGTTTAAATCCATTTTATTTTATTGATTTTATTATCATAGGTATCGAGTGGCACAACGTGAAATGGATCGACGTAATGGTGATAGAACTGCACCATTACAAACACCGACAATGGCCGGTGGCTTGTTTTCCATCGATAAAGATTATTTTTATGAAATTGGATCATACGATGAAGGTATGGATATTTGGGGTGGCGAGAATCTCGAAATGAGTTTCAGGGTAAGTTCTTAATGCATTGTTTACTATGAAATTCAGTAATATAATTTGACTATAAATAATACATCAATTCTAGTGATTGGTATATATTTTCCCAGTATCTAATTCGCATGTTTGATTCAATAACATTTTTTAGAACAGTAATCGGAACTACAACAGCGTTTTTATCATTTTATTAATTACAGGATGTTTTATGTAATGAAAAAAGACTGAAACATGGTGGCGTCTTTTTCGTATTACTAGTATTATTTGTTTATGTATCATTTTGCACAACTGTGAGGTGAAATTTTAGGTATGGCAATGCGGTGGAACATTAGAAATCAGCCCGTGTTCACATGTGGGACATGTGTTTCGTGATAAGAGCCCGTACACATTTCCGGGTGGTGTCAGCAAGATCGTGCTTCACAATGCGGCTCGGGTAGCCGAGGTCTGGATGGATGAGTGGAGAGACTTTTACTATGCCATGAACCCAGGTCAGATTCTGATACCATTGCACAAATCCATATAATTGATGTCTTATATTTTTTATTACTATTTTTTTTTTCTTCTATTATTTATGCTCAGTACGCTATTGTTGTGCATTTAACATTCAACAAATTTTGTATGAATAATTCCATAAATATTCATAATTTGAGGTTTAATATTCATACATTTTTAATCGTTGCTTCTCACAAACGGCAATTAAATATTTGATAATACAGAAAGAAAATTCATATGAATAAAGTTCATTAAATTTTTTTTTTTTTGCATCAATTTTGTGCACGAAATATTTTGCAGTGATAAGTGGCAATTATATAGGCAAGAGAAATCGATTGTCGCGGAAAACGGGTATCTGATATTAATAGCGAATACAATTTTTTTTGTTTCCATTGTCGACATATTTTGATTATTCATTTTGACATGGATTTTAGATGCCATTTTGTTATGACCCTAAAACATCAATTTCTTCCAGGCTGAAATTACAATAATAGAACAATAGTTAACTCAATACATTTTGTTCGAAACAATATTAACCTTTTAACCCACATCAGCATCGTAAAAATTTTTAAGTATCCATTTACAAATTTTTCAGGCTTTATTTATAACTTTTGTATCGTCTTAACCACTCATCCATCCAAGCGACTAACATAATATGTCTCTGTGTGTGGGTGTGTACGTATGTATGTGACTTGTGTCGATAAAAAAATTCATATATGTTACCATAAATGGAAAAAAAAAAATGTAGCAATTATAGGTGCTGCTCTGGGAACAATGCCGCAAAGCTATCAACCAACGTTTGCTTCTGTTTTTTTTTTCCTCTCATCTGTATTTAATTAATTAATCGATTAAAAAAACAATAAAATTCTGTAAGTGCCTAATAATACACTAACTAAATTGAGTTGGTCAGATATGGATGTGTGGTGGGACATTGGAAATTGCAACGTGCTCGCATGTCGGTCATGTGTTCCGTAAATCAACGCCATATACATTTCCTGGTGGTACGAGCAAGATTGTGAACCACAACAATGCCCGACTGGCTGAAGTTTGGTTGGATCAATGGAAATACTTCTATTACAACATTAATCCAGGTAGCAAATAAAAGAGAAAAACTATCTGCGAGAACAAGAGCACATACACAAAAAAAAAGCAATATGTATCTATACACATGTGTATATATCAATAACACCAACAACAAATTCACACTTCTGAAGCAGAGCCTCCTACTCATGAGTAAATCATATACCACTGCCTGTCGCCCTAGCACGATTATCCACATAAACTTATTATCTTTTTATATTATCATTATTGTTAAGCATGAATATTCCCCTGCTGTTCCTACAATAATATAATATACCAATGAAGTATGAAAGACAATTGCAAATTAATATTTATCAGATACCCGTTGAATGTTTTACAAAAATAAAATTCATCAGCCAAAATATCTGTCAAACACTACGGAGATGCTGTTGGTATGGCAATGAATTTTCTTTATTTTTTATTATCTTTTTGTTATTTCTTTAATTTTAAGGTCATTGTTATCACAATTATTCGTAATTTAATTTTTATTATTCAGCAATTATGTTGAATTAGCACGCATCTGTACACGCATTTTTATTTAATATATGACATGGTTATTGTGTACACGAGCACGAATTTTACATGGATTGCGAGGAAAATAATTAGTGGGTAATAATATTCATATATTTTTGGCTTAATTTTATGTTTGAATGTTGCAGGTGCGCGCAGTGTACCTGTTGGTGATGTATCAGAACGGAAACAATTGCGAGAAAAATTAAAATGTAAAAGCTTCAGATGGTATTTGGAGAATATATATCCAGAATCGCCGATGCCATTGGAATATTATTACTTGGGTGATGTTAAAAATGTTGAATCGCGTACTTGTCTGGATACAATGGGTAGAAGAACAGGTGAAAATGTTGGTTTGAGTTATTGTCACGGACTTGGGGGTAATCAGGTGAGAAATTTTTAGATTTAAACAGTTAAACAAATTAAAAAACGTGCTATATCATAGTGACGTGTGAAATGATCAATTCATTTTTGTTATTCTCTTTTTAGGTATTTGCTTACACGAAGAGGCAACAAATAATGTCAGATGACATGTGCCTGGATGCAGCGGGTCCTCAGGGCCCAGTTAAAATTGTTCGCTGTCACGGAATGGGTGGTAATCAAGCGTGGGTGTATAACGAAGAGGTAAACTCATGCAACTTCTATTTACGTGATATGCTCAAGGGAATACTGTAACGTACAAGGTCGTTTTGGATCTGTTTCCGGGGTGGTGTTTATTTTTGCAAGTTTAATGAACAGAGTTCATGAAAGGTTCAACATTCCGTTCGAAATATTGCCGGAAGCGAAACAGTAATAGAAACAGTCTCACTAATTCTTATTTTACGAGAATTGTCGAGTTTCTCATCGTTCAAAATTTCTGCATGAATTACTCCACTTCTAACGCTCGGATTTCTCCGACGTTAATTATCTAAATTTCCTCATTATTGTGATACACGTGACTATGGATAATAGCGGAATAATTGATGATGCAATAGTATGCTGTTATTAATCATCCAAGTGGAGTGTTGGGGATTTTTGTTATTTTGATTTAATTATTATCAGACAATATAATTTAAAAAAAATGCAGAATATTCGAAAATGTTGATCAAGAGATTTGTCGATTCGTTGACTAGTACGAATGATTGACATTTCATTATCCTGTTTCATCTGGAATATAAATATATATATATATATATATGTAAACATACTATCAAACAACGATAACGGTATAAAATTTGTTTACTTTCAGACGAAAATGATCAGACATACAAACACTGGACATTGCTTAGCAATACCACAATCAGGTGATACATCAATGCCTGTATTGCCACCATGTGATCCGGCAAATGTGGGACAAAAATGGATAATGAAAAGTAAATTTAAATGGCAAGCGAGCTAATATTCGGCAGCTCACGTGGACAAAAATTTCACGCAATACTTGTTGATGTATTTATTAAATTCTAATTTGTCGATTGACTCTCAGAGAGCTTTGGTGAACGCAAGATGAACGATTATGTGTGAATTATATACGTTTTATGTGTATATGCGAATATGTTGGTGTGATGTTGTGTCTATTTGAATGCAGTGCTTCATGTTTATTAATAATGCAGAAGAGAAAAGGGAGAGAAAAAAAAATATTAACTCTCATTTCATGACTTCTCCATATACACAGATCTATATATATAAATATATATATCTACATATATGTATGTTTACATGCAAGTGAAAGTGGCATTGAGTTAATTTTTTTCTTCTTTTTTTAAATTTTATTAGAGCGAGAGCTTGGTGATATGACTACAATGGAACGGATGGAATGATTGCAGTAAAAACAGATTATAAACTGCCATTTTTCTATGGTATGCCTTGATCGCTGCATTAAAATTATTGAAAGAAAAATAATAATATAAATAATAATGATGAATAAAATATATTACTGCTGTGTTAGGATATTTAGACAAGCGACAACTAAATGGAACACGCGAAACACACATAAAATATGCTGATAGCGTATATAAAAGTGAGAATGCTTATTTGATGAACAGTAGAAGTTAAAGCATATCAGAAGGACTGTTGAGAGAGAAAAAAATAAACGAATAATCTATTGTTGACATGGAAGAAGTTAATTGGAATCTGCTCTCGATAAAAAATATGAGAGAACAATTACAATAGTGATAATGATGATGATGATAATTTCACACTTGTGGAAATAAACAAAGAGAAGTTCATTTCATAATTACCAGCGCTGGAGTTGATAATTTATCGAGACGGTTTACTATTGCGATAAGCAATGGCAGAAATAAACTTTCATTTACTATTATTATTTAATATGTGATAGTAAATATGTGCATTCACTCCAACTCTGAGTAGAGAAAGAGTGAGTGGGAGTGAGAATCTACTAATGAAATCTTTTTATACTATACTATCTTGAATACACTGCACTTTGTCCGGAGGAAAAAAAAGTAATTTACTCATGGCTGGGAGGTAAAGGATGATAACTATCCATCACATCATGTATAATTTTTATAGAGTTTTGTGTTGTTTTCTTGAAACTATGAAACTCCAAGACTGTACTTATATATTTGAGCCACTGATTGTGATTATTGTGAATCTTTTGATTCAAAAGATTTTTTTAGAGAAAAACTGTCAGAATTCCATCTAGTTTCTCTTTTCCAATTATTTAAAGTTACATCTGTGGAATATATTTTATATTCTAATTCGTTGTATGTTGTGAAATATTTTATTGCCTCATTGTAAATGCGTATCATATTGGCAATCGAATATCCTTCTTCGTCTGTCCTTTTTTTTAAACAATCCTTTACGAATTGTACAGATATTAGTTGTTGATGTATATCTTCATTGTCACACCTTGGACAATATGTAGAGTAACAGAAAGAATCTTCTAATCTTCGATTATAATACAGTTATATAAGTAGTATCAATCCTATTCGATTTCATAATGACCAATGAAAAAGAATAACAACGGAACTAATCCTCGATAAAATTATAAAGCTGTTGATCAATTGCAGCTTTGATATTTTTAATTAATTGTTTCATAAGATTGCAGTATTTATTTTTGTACAGCCCTAAAATCGATTTCATTGATTGTGACAATGTCGCGTCAAAATTAATTGGAAAATTTTGAAAATTCTATAGTAAATTATGATGAATAAAAAAAGTAGGTAATGGGCGTATACTTCATAATTTCAAACGATTCGTGGCTTGTGAGAGACAAAAATATTTTCACTGTTTGATGACTTAGTTGTGAATGGAATTTATTATAATTCTATGCACTCAATTCTTCCATTAATTTTCAATTTCCAACGTCTACATATATATATATATATATATATATACATATATTTAAGAAATATGAAATGTTTATTATATCTTTTGTAAATTTCCGTCTGAAAGATGATTTTACTTCTCTTGACTTTATGAGTAAAACTAAGGGATATGTTTATATGATATTCTCCTAATTGGAATATTTAGTTGAAGTTTGTATTGTAAAATGAGTTTAAGGTTATTTTTTAAGTATGCGATGAAAATGAAAGAAATAAAGAATCTTCCTCCATTCCATAGAACATAAGAAAAAAAAATCAAATAATCAGTGGATGTTTCCGTCTCGCTTGTAGATCATTTCCAACTCATCAATACACGAATCTTTGTTACATAATATCCGAGATATTTTTAGTTTTCACCTCAAAATCTTCGCATAAAATAAATAGAGGATAAATAAAAAATTTAATTCAATGGAAAATTTGAATCTGAAATTGCATGGGAATTTATTTCTAGATGAATGAGAATTTTTAATTGCGAAATGAAGTAACACATTTAATATTTTTTAATGCAAGTTTATTATTGAATAAATTTACTGCTCTTTGACTTCACGTAACCTGCGAACAGCTGATCTGACTGAGGCAGCGGCAGTTGTTGAATATACCCAAGCACCACCGGCAACAGTCCTTTTGCATCGTTTGCAAGACCAAATTCCAACAACACTGCGTTTCATGGCATCCTATTAAATTAAAAAAGAAATAAATTACATCAATTTCATTACAAGTTAGTTGAAGTAATTCTGTTACAAAAAAATATAACAGGAATTCATTGTTATTCATCCAGAAAAATAATTCAAGTTATCATTTCACGTGTGATCGATAAGATTTTAATAATTCATTTGCATTTAATTCATAATAAAATGCAGAATGTGTCAAACATTACCAATAATGCATCTCACAGCATAAAAATATTTCAATAGTGAATTGAATGATAGAAATTTCTCAACAGATTTGTGTTCTTGGAATGCACATCACTAATAATTCAAAATCCCGCCATAATATGACTCGAACATATTATCACAGAATTTCGAAAGAAAAGTTCTGACGTGTAAAATACATCTGAATTCATCTCTGTATGATCAATTGTCATTCATGGGTTCTCAAATTCTTTCTGAACGAATACTGTTGGATGCCCATTCTACATTATCTACTCATCCCATCAACTACGCTAACAGTATTAATGTATAATCAACATACCTTGCCGCAGAATGTGCATGTGTATTTACTGTGTTGAGTAATTTCCATTTTCTTGACCATTTTCCTAAGTGAGGCACCATATCTGGTGCCATACTTTCCGGTGATTCCAACCTTCTTTGTACGCTTGGCCTGTTACAAAAAATTATTCAATATTATATTCTATATGAGAAAAAAAACAATTGTCCATCAAATCATGTATGTTTCATATGTAGATCGCGATAAAACAACATATGAATGGCATTATCAATGTTTGGGTCATGAACTGACAATATAACCTATAAAAATAATCTCAAACTTGACGAATTTTATAAATGTGCACAATCAACTTTGAATAACATTGCACTTGAGTTATTCTAATTAATAACGAGACGAAACATTGAAAAATAAAGGTGTAACGAAATACATAAACATCAAAAATGTAATAAATGTTATGAATCGTCACGAGTAACCATAACCTCACAAATCACCACTCAATATTTGATAACACTTTGCGAGATATTAATACAAATGATATCAAAAATATTATTTTTCACTGATTCATTTATTGAATCTTTCAATAATTATGCCATTGATTTGATGTTTTTTTCTGTGATCATTTGAATAAAACACGATTTTAATCTTACCATTTTGGTATAAGTTCGGCACACCCGTCAAAAGGAGCGGAAAAAGAGATTCACAATGCAGATGGTGACGGAATATTGTTTTCCCGAGTCAAAATAAGTGTTAAAATAAATGTTGCGTACCATAAAATTGTGAATGATGTGAATATGAATTTTGAATTGGAGGATTCAAATCATTTTTTTCTAATTTATCAAAATAATTTATGCAAGAATTTGTTATATTTTAATTATTAAAATGTTAAATAAGTGAGGATTTGAGTTGTACAGTATCAAAGTTCTACCAATGGCGTGCGAGAGGACAGAGGTGATGAACGATGGTTGATTGGCGGATTCGAAGTTTAAATTGCCGCTCATTTATTTGAACAGGATTCGATTTCATTTGTCTTTTTCAAAATGATAACTCATCGCAAGTTATGAATTATACGTAACATTAAATGTTGATGATTGAAATTCATTCTAAATGAACTGGACATGAGAATAAAAATCACAATTCTAAAATAACGATAAACAAATAATGAATTGTTCTACAAATTAACCAACAATTTCGTTCCATTATTTCTGTGAATTCACATATAACATGTGACGATAAATATAAAATGAAAGAAACGATTGAACAATCCAATAAGATTACGCAAATTTATTTATTAAACGTCGGTGTTGACCATGTAGTATTTTTAGAACTTCATGCCAACAACGCAATAATTGGAACCCAGAACACTAATCAGAGAACATGCAATCGCAATTAAATATATCAAGGAGCCATTAAAAACATGATAACAAAACAATTTGCCACCAAATTCAATGAGGCAAAACTACTGTTGATGTTACTGCGTCTCTACTACTTCAATTATGTTTGTTCCTTATGTCAATATCGATTCGCTTATTTCATCACATTCTGATTGTTTTTACAATTCGAGTTATCAACATGCATTGCAGCACCCACAGTGTAATCATCTGGTATTTCTGGACCACGACTGATCCATAACGTTTGGAAATAATTCCATGTCTGGTCATTCAAACCGAATTCAGACAATCGAGCCGTCACTGTATCAGTCCGAAAATAAATGAATGAAACTGTTCTGATGTCTGGAAAAAATTCATATTCAATACATGATAAATATTTTTTTACACCTTATAACAATCAGATGTAAATGTAAAACAATGACACAATTATTTTCATAGTTACCTAATACTTCATCTTCATTGTATAATGCAGTCAATTGAAAGTGATGCATTCCAACAAGTGGATCACCATATTTTGCATATCGATTTCCTTGAAACAGGACTTCAAAATATTCATTAGTGTCTTTAATGTAGAAAGAAGATGAACCTCTGATACCATCATGATATAATAAATCTGATACATGAATACGCCAACATTTGGGTATTGGTAAGGTTTCATTGTATCCTTTCACTGCTACTACAAACCAATCACCTGAGGACTGTGAAAAATAAACACTTTTATTATTTTATAATAAAATTTATAAGTCTTTAACACTATCTTCGTTACCTTGTGTAAAGATTTGGTTGAACAAATACCATCAAAAGAAACCGAAGTCATTAATATGGTCAAAATTATGATTTTATTAAATGGCATGTTGAAAGAATTTTTATTGTAGAATAAACTGGAAAAATGATTGAGAACTATCTAGATTTATAGACTTTGATTCGGATCAAGTTCACTCAGTCGCTGTTAATGATGAACTACTATTACGTTTTTTTTCTCTTTGTCTTTGTGCTTTTTGAAACCCCCAATTTTGTGGATACGTGGCAGTTATTCTTTTTCAAATTATTACTGCTATGTAGTTAGGTTATGAAGGCGAAAAATCATCATTCCTGCATCATTCAATTGAAAATAGTTGGGGAATTACGTTAAATTTGGTCAGGTCATTTAAGACATCGTAGTTTATTCATTATACCTACTTATTAATTTGTGATTTCGAGTGAACGATAGCTGTAAGTAGACATTATCGATTGATATGGCGGCAAGATTCAAATACCGCTTGGGTTCGGAAGAAAATTCATGATTTGAACGAGAATGCCGTTGGAATCTTGCCGCCATAAGGAGGTGTAGTACTTAATGCTGTTGAAGTAGTTAAAATATTATACTGTGAGATATATTTTTGATAATTTTTTTTAATAGATAGATATATCAACGTATTGGAAATTTTGATAACAAATATCATTGACCACTATTTTCTATAAAGATATCCTAAAGTAACACATGAAAAAGTCTTTAATGAACTTATGATATAAAAATTTCTAGGCCCTGAAGGGGTTTGCTTACAGTACTGGTGCACGTGTAATTAGCTGAGAACATAAGACCAGCTCTTATCAATACTTCAATGAGAAATTAATTGAAAAAAAAACAGAACTATTGTGAAATTATTTCTTTTAAGTACAAGTTGTGGATTGGGAAGTTAGAATTCCATCTACTTCCAATTGTTCACGCAGTTTCTGTTCTATCCTTGGAATCATTCTTTTTTTTAAAATATTAAAAATGCTGTTCATTCCTCTTGTGAAGTACTAGTGACGACCTCACCTTGTGGGCAGTCGATATTCTTCACGAGCATTGCACTTCCCACGTCATAATCACTTGGTAATACTGAATTACGACTGAGATATAACTCCTCAAAAATTTTGAATTGCCCTTCAGGACGGAATCTTTTTAATTGAACAGCTGTCTTATCTCCTCGAATATGAACATATTCCATCGAACTGATAACTGAAATAAATCAAAGACATTTTTCATATGATGATTATTCTTTTGAATTCCGTGTCTATGCAATGTAGAGAATTTACGACTTACCTAAAGTCTGATTCGCGCCATATGTCACGAACACTGTGAAGAGCTGTTTTGCAACAAGTGGATTACCAGACTTCCCATACCGAGTACTATTGAAGTGGATTTGATGCCCTTCGGATGTGTCACTATTATAAAAAGTTGAAATACCTTGAAAGTAATAATAATTTGATGGCCCCGACACTTCAATAGTCCAACACTTGGGAATTGGAAACGTGTGACTGTAATTTTTCACAGCAACGACATACCATTTACCCGCAGGCTACCAAACAAACGTAAACAATTTCAGTAATTAATAATAAAAATGAAGCAAATTGGACTTTTTTAATCTAACCAAAAAAAAACAATAGAAGAGTTTGTCTATAATCACATAACAAACGAAATTGTACCTCATCTAAAGAACCATTTGCATATATTCCAAAAGCTTTTAGACACACGAATACAATGAATACAACAATTTTATTGAATACCATTTTAGAAAAGTAAGAAATTAACAAACAAGAAAGAACTTATTGGATTGTTTGTGTAAAAAATGCTGGTGGACGGGAGTAGAAAACCGTCGTGCACATTCAACAACAATTTGGGAATTTCTGATATGACTCAACAATATAAATCGAGATCAATGAGTAATAAGTAGGACGCAGAGGAAGTGGAAAATCATAGATCCATTTGTTTCTTAGAATTATGAGCGTCATCTGCCAGATGTACTGTTGAACTAGCATTCTTTTTTTCAGAATTTTCAATGAGTAGCACTCATACAAGCTTTTCTTAATCTAATTCTTGGTGTCCAACCTCGTTAGTTGGAATCGGATAAAACAATACATATATAATTTGACACAGATATTTATTCAATTCCATGATGAATAGATGCTATATATTTTTACAAGAATGAATATCAATGTCATGAGGTAAAATTCTGTAGATATCAAGAAAGACTGGAGTGCTCATGGACTGATGTTGAGTAATTCATTCATCAGAGTACTAGTTGATGTAATTAGTGAACAGTTGGAGTGATCTATGGGTATGGCGTGATCCAAGAGGAAGGAAAGGGTCGAATCTATTGTTGGCTTGCGACTAATGACTAACTGAGCAAAGTAATTCCATGACCGGCCAACAGTAACCATGTCAAATAAAAAAGCCGTTTCATTGTTCGTTACAAATTGATACCATACGATTGACTCAACACCTGCAAAGATTAATAAAACAAATTCACAAAGAATCAAGAATTTTCTCCAATCAAATGGTCATGGAAATCAGAAAGAGCTGTAACATTGAATTCCAAGCTCACCTATCGAACGTCCGTCAAGTGTCACTTGAAGTCCGAAGTTATGATACACATTGTTAAGGGACGACTGAGCAGCAGAATGTAAAACAGCTCTAAAATCCGCACGATAATGTTGAGATGCGTCCACAAAATTAGTTACACCTCTGAAGTGATGACCTTCCGAAGGCTCTGATATTTGGATAGTCCAACAGTTCGGCAATGGTAAAGTTTGATTGAACCCAACCACAGCTACAGCAAACCAAAGACCTGCAGGCTATTAAATAAATGTATTCGATATTTATATTATCAATTGTTATTGCCAGATCGAATTTTTTGATTTGATCTCTGTCGATGTATAAACAAGGAGTAATTTGCATGCATTAATAACAATAAAGCAAATTGTTCGTACCTCGAGTGGATAGATGTCCCCATGTGCAGAATTGAAAGCTCCTAAAGTCACTAA
The DNA here is from genome assembly GCA_030523085.1 of Meteorus colon. NCBI lineage: Eukaryota > Metazoa > Arthropoda > Insecta > Hymenoptera > Braconidae > Meteorus > Meteorus colon. The sequence continues at coordinate 22,624 of JAPYZH010000145.1, read as the reverse complement.
TATGAGAAGAAACAGGACTTTATAAAGTTGCATTTTGGCGATCGGATTATTACGTTGGGAATTATTGGCTCGCAGGACTGTATTTAATATAAATTTTTTTTTTTCTCAAACTATTCAGGTATAAGTTTTTTTTAATGGACTTCACATTCGGACTACACATGGAAAATGATGGACTGCTAATGATATTTCAAGAAGTTCCGGGCTATTTTCAAATCGTGCGCGACGTGGACGTGGCAATATTTAAATCTGAATATCAACATTATGAGATAAGCTAGAATTCTATATTATCAATATTTACACGGATGACTTAGAAGTAAACTAGAAAAAAAGAAGAAGAGAATAATGCTCATGAAGATTTCGTTCAAATTTCGAGGGCATTTCTCCAGTTGTGATGACTGCACAAATTGGCGATAATTTGAATCCACATTTATCCCGTCTTCGGACTTCTTCGAACTCGTTTCTCTCGCAGAGATATCGATTTCTATTGTATTCGATTGTCGTAGGTCTGCTAAATTCACACTCATCTGAAACGTATAATCCGCGAGAATATCCTGTTATTTCGCCACCAGAGTGCGCTACTGATTTTCATGAAAAAGGTGAATTATCAAAAATAAAATCAATTCTTCACATACAAAAATTTTCTAATACATATCGATACGAACATCTCATATCGGTAATTATTAGGTTTCATTTTAGAAGCTCTAGAATATCATAAATTCTGTTTGAAAAAACTCCAAAACGATACAACAACTGCGCAACATTTGAATTCCGTTCGATTCTGTGCACGGTTCATAACCAATGACGAAATGATATTTCTGTCGGCGGAACGAGCCGAAGGTAGCCGAAGTTCATTTGGAATAAAAACACGAATGAACCTGTAATGTCAATCCAGTTTATTCACAACTTCGAAATTTGTACAAAATCGTTTGATTGATTGATTTAATTTATTATACACTTGGCCAAGCATAAGTTAATTTTGAGGTTAAGAATGTTTTCTTCATTTGTTGCTTATTCTAAATAGTTTTATGATGTCGAGTTTTAAAGGCAATCACAGACGAGGAGGTTATTCCCGTTATCAATCAGGTAAAACTTCTTGAAAATAATACAATTATAATAATACTAATCCATGTAATTATGATTTTACATCGACATTTGAAGAGCTATTGAGCATTTTAATATTTGCGTATTTACTATTGTAATCTTCTGTTGATGCTTGGGACACTATCGACGACTGTTTTTCTTTTGCTCGTCTTTTTTCCTCTGAGAACAGTTTTTTTTATTTCTTTCGTTTCTCGCTTCTTCATGATATATCAGATAACAATTGAATCTTTTATGACTACGTAGGGGAGGTAGTTATTCCTTCCCCTTCTAGATGAATATTTGTTGTATTTTTTATATTTTTAATGGGTTGTACACCCAAAATAATTTGCAAGTAATTTTGTGATATTTTCACAGTGAATTTTGATTGCCCTCCATCACAGGTGATTCTGAGCTTTATGGTGGTCATATTGATAGTGCAAGCGGAAATGAACGACGACAAGGACATGGAAGTGGACATTCTCGGGGAGGTAAAAGAGGACGTGGCGGTGGACATCCACCCGGGTTGACCGGCAGGCAAATTGGCCTTTTCTATCGAGATCAGGCAATAAAAAAGAAAACTAACTTCCATGACTCACATTTTTTTACAATCAATTCAACAACACAAGAAACAATTGTTAATTTGTTGAGATCATCGAAGACATCGTGTACCGAGGAGGCAGATGTTGAAGACGACGATGTCAATGAAATAAGTCGAAATTATACACATATAAAAGACTCACAATTCAAGAAGAGGTTTTTGGATATAGTTTCTGGTAGTATTCAAGAGAAATTAGCAAAGTCAATGCTTCTAACATCGACATTTGATAATAATGGTAAATTAAATGAAAAATTGAAAGAAGAACAGAAAAATAGAGAGTTGTCAGACAAATATCAGAATATGATGAAATTCCGTTCTAAATTGCCATCGTACAAAATGAAAGATGAAATATTAAATACTATTCATGAGAATCAAGTTGTCGTGATCAGTGGCGAAACTGGTGAGTAAATCGAGTCAATATCCGACGTGAAAAATTGCTGATGAATAAACAGGAATGATTTGTTTAAAAATTTTCAAAGTAATAATTGAATATGACTTTTTCAGGCTGTGGGAAAACCACACAAGTTCCACAATTCATCCTGGATGATGCAATTGAACATGATCGTGGCAGTGTAACGAAAATTGTTTGCACCCAACCACGTCGTATTTCTGCAATATCAGTGGCTGAAAGAGTTGCGGCCGAACGTGGCGAAAATCTTGGTATATCTGTTGGCTATCAGATACGATTAGAAAAAATTCTCTGTCGTGATTATGGCAGTATATTATTTTGTACTACGGGTTTATTGTTGCAATTCATGCAAGGAGACCCAGCATTGAGAGGATTTACGCACATTATACTCGATGAAATTCACGAAAGAAATACCGAAAGTGATTTCATAATAACTTTATTGAAACAAGTGATACCAAAACGGCCTGATCTGAAAATAATATTGATGAGTGCAACATTAAATGCTGATACATTCTCAAAGTATTATGAAAATTGTCCAAATATTCATATACCAGGATTCACTTATCCTGTTACTGAATACTATATGGAAGATATACTTCAAATGACTAATTATCGATTTCCACCGGCACCAAAAATGCCAATGAATTATAAGAAACATTTAAAGACGTTCAAAGATCAACAAGAGACAATTGACACCTTTTCGGGTTTCATTGCACCTGCGTTGCGTCAAATGGAGGCGGAGAATGTATACCCATTAAAAGTGATAAATGAATTGCGAAATTCTAATAGTGAAAAGCTTTCGCTGGATTTAATCCAGGTATTGTTGGAGTACATTTGTCAACACAAGAGATCTGGTGCTATCTTAGTATTTCTACCGGGAATGATGGACATATCGAATTTAACAAAAAATTTGCTCTCAAGTGGAAAATTTCCGTCACATAAATTCCAAATTTTTCCTCTACATTCACGACTGCCAACTACTGAACAGAAATTAATATTCAAAACACCACCACAAGGTGTTCGAAAAATTGTTATTGCAACATCAATCGCTGAAACTTCAATAACAATTGAAGATGTTGTATATGTTGTGGATTGTGGCAGAACGAAATTGACACGATTCGATGTTATAAAAAATATTGAAACTTTGGAGCCTGAATGGATTTCATTGGCTAACGCTAAACAACGTCGTGGACGGGCTGGACGGTACAATTTAATTCTATAAACTCTTCGTTGAATAGATTTTCTATGAATCAATCAATTCTTACTTCATTAACAGTGTTCAACCGGGAGAATGTTATCGTTTGTACACACGTGCACGCGAAATGACTTTTGATCAATATCCGACGCCAGAAATGTTGAGAACACCATTGGAAAAAGTTATTCTACAGGCGAAAATACTGCAATTGGGTCGTGTCGATGTATTTCTTGGTAGTGTGTTGGATCCACCGACAGACAGAGCTATTGCTTTATCATTAGAATTATTACGAACTCTGAATGCTATTGATGATAAAGAAAATTTGACACCATTGGGATATCATCTTGCGCGTTTACCACTCGATCCAAGAACTGGTAAAGCATACAAATTCAATTTATTTTCTCATCAGAAAGTATTGAGAAGAGAATTATTTATTATATTTCCACAGGAAAAATGATAATTTGGGCAGCGATGTTTTCATGCGTTGAACCTGTCTTTGCCATTGCTGCAAGTTTATCATTTAAAGACGCATTTTGTTGTCCACTTGGAAAAGAAGAGGAAGCAGATCGAGCGAAATTAGAATTCGGATTAGGACAATACAGTGATCATATAGCGCTCGCTGAAGCACTACGACAATTCGAACAATCATATTCCCACAGACAAACCGGCCGTTTTTGTTCTGATAATTTCCTGTCATGGAACACATTAAAATTATTAACAGAAATGAAACAGCAATTTGCTAAACATATGTACGAGATGAAGTTTTTAGATAGCGATGATCCCAGTGATGAACGTTCAAATAAAAATTCACATAATATAGCGATGATAAAAGCCATTGTTTGCGCTGGATTATTCCCTAATGTAGCTGTGGTAAAGTATGTAAATAGAATATTCCTATTTCACCATTTTTTCCTCAAAATTTTCACTGTTTATTTATTATTTAGTGATTCTGGAAAGGTTCGGTATCTTGAAACAGCCGACGGTGAGAAAGCAAAAATACATCCAAGCAGTATAAACCATAAACAAAAACGACTGCCGACAGCATACGTGACTTATTATTTGAAACAAAAGTCAACGGCAATATTCCTTCATGACACTACATGTGTTAGTGATGGGGCGTTAATTTTTGCGGCGCCCAAAAGTTCAATAAGTAAGTGCTCATTTATTTTATTGTATGATAAACGAAAAAATGTCTAATAGAAGAGTCAACAAAAATTGTACAAATGACAAATTATTGTAGGACATCAAGGGGCGAGGTCGCTAATTGTTCTACACAAATCTCTCTCATTTCTCTGCAAACAAATGACTGCTAGTATAATACAGGTAAATTTTTTGATATTATGTTCAACGTTTTGTTTTATAATGATCATAATTTTTGTTTCAAAGCAATAAAAAAAATTACTCAATGATTTTTATTGTAGAGATTACGCGAAGAAATGGACAAATTACTAGAACATAAAATTTCACATCCAGGTACTATTAAATGGGAATCTCAGGAAGGTAACATCATGCGGTAAGTTTCAATACATTTTTTTTTTTCAATATAAACAATAATAATAAATAAATGTTGCGATTCAGTGCGATTATAGAATTTATCTCCGAGTCGGATACGAGCGCCGATATGGACAAAGGACATTATCAACGGCGATCATTCCAATAAATAATAAAATAATAAAAACTAATTTATAAACAATAACTTGAGTCTTTAAATAAGATACTCGATAAGCAAAATGAAGCCAATAAAGGATAAAAATAAACAAATGCCAATCAAAATATCCTTCAATATTGATTACAAATTGAGACAAAGAAAAAGAAACGTATCCTTTTTTTTTTCTTATAAATTTACTCGACCCAGTTATTTCGTCAGTGTGTTCAATATCCTTCCAGTTTATCCAAATACATATATGGGTGGGATATTAGCCCAGTCACGATAAACCATTGATCATTCACATCGCGTGATCAGAGCAGTCCTGAAAAAAAACACACACATACAAACGATCAGTAAAAAGAGGAAAAAAATTGATTGACAGCCATGACTCGATATAAATATATCCATGAAATATTTAAAGTAAGTGCTAAGTGAAAAGGTTTTTCTCTTCTTCTTATTTCAAACGATCACAGAAGCAAACTGGAAGAGAGGAAGTGATAAAAAAGAATGAGACATAGTTGAGGGGCAAAACAAATGTCAGATAAGATGCAATGAGTGAATCTGAATTATATGGGTTATATGCACTCCCCATTCATTGTATTTTCGCGTCCCAATTGTGAACGTCTCTCTTTTGTGCGTCGCAACGATGCAACATGGAGAAGTAGTTCAAGGGGCACAATTATTTAATTGTACGTTATATTGCATAGGCTTCATAACGATTTATATTGTCCCACTCATATATGCATGTGTATTTGTCTGTGTACACGTTTTAACATACCAAAAGAGATCATTGTCATACACGTCTTTGAACACATTTATTTTTATTCATACAACAAAAAATACAATATCTATCCATCAACAAATCATAAGAAAAACAAGGAGAACAAATATAAATAACAAAAATGAATAATATCATGAAACGAAAGATGGCAGTTGAATATTGAAAAAAAAAAGAAAAATGATTAGATCGCGAATTATTTTCTACCGAGAGAGTTAGAAATTTTTCTCCCATATTTGTCTATTTCCTTGTATTTCATTTATTAATCTGTTATTTATTCTGCATGAAATTGTACACACACATGTACGCAGACTCTGGCATATTATTCATAAAGAGTAAAGTATAAGTGAAAACGGATGTTTCTATTGAGTATGCCATATTGAAGAATGTGATAGCGATGTGGGACACTGATTGAGCCACGCGAGAGATGCACAGCCGGCAGCGTGAAAGCTGCATAAGAAGAAGATGATGGAGAAAGAAGGAAAATATATAGTTATAATATGTGTGTGTGTAGATCATTTATACGTCATCGGTATGAAGAAGAGAGTCACACCGAAATGCAACGAATGAGCAGATAGACTGGAGTTAGATGAATATACAAATGAAAGTCGTGGTTGAAGGGGGCAATGCACAATGACACGCTCTTCAGTTTTGCATGGTAAGAAAAAGGATAGGAACGTTTATCTTTATTCAACTGAGCGGACTATTGCGAATGGCTCATCTCTTCACTAACCCGACGAGTTGTGAAATGATTTTTCATTTGAACGACTCTCTAATTAGTGTACTCTTTATCGTTTATATATATATATTTTGTGGCATGAATGTTAGTATGAGTAGAGACAAGAGCTTTATATACTGCGCAGCATCTTCTTCGTCAAAAAGAAACAGGACAGTTAGATGTTTTGAAGAAGAGAAAGATTTATTCCCTCATAGGCATTTGTGCATAAATGCCGTGCATTCATTGCAACTCTTTCAATTTCCGGTGTTTTGCGATCTAGATTGTAATATCCGGTTATTCAATCTTGGACTATATCGCATTGCAGACGCATTACTCCCATCGCTGACCTGCGTTATGTATTTTCGATCAATAACTCATTTATAAATGTACAAATGGATTTAGTCTTATATTTATTCATGATATTTCAATTGAAGTTGTTGTAATGTCTGTGAGTTTAGTATCTGGCAGACTGTGTTTCGCTTGGTGTGTTAATAGCGGTAAATAATATAAACCGATAGCAAATCAAATATAGTCGATGAAGCATGTACAAAATTATTGACCAATTTTCTTGTTTGGATATTGAAATATAATTGGAGGAAGAAGGAATAGGATTTGTATGGCATTAGGAATCTTCTTGACAGTTTGGCTTGTCTGCCTGAATAATTTACGAACGTCTAATTGGCTAAGATGATTTTCCTACTGACATTGATGATATTATTTGAATAAGTTATAAAATAATGTTGAGTATATTGATGTGGTTTCGTCGCACTACACTTTGTTGATCATCAGACATTCAATTTTATATAATATTAAGGTGATCTCGATTTCTAGAGTGAGTTTGATTGTTATTACAAAGATTTCCTAGTCTAGACTATTACCAAACATGTTTTGGTATAATTTCTCATTTTCAAGGAACTCAATGGTACACGTTGTGACTATTTTAGTGTACATTTCTATTGTTGTTTATCAGTTCATAAATCGCGGTGAGATATGATGTCAATTATTGTCATTAGCAGTAAGAACCTTGAAAAGTTTTTGTCTGGAATATTGTTGAGAAATGTTTGGGGATTTATGTATCTCCGGTTTATTTGATATCAATAATCCAATTTTTTTTAATGGTTGCGATAAGTACCATCTCTGAACAATATTTGTTCCAATTACAGACATATTGAATGAAGTGACGTTTAATTTTTATTTTGGTACGATAAGTGGGAATGAAGTGAGACTACTCCAGGAAATTAAAGTAGAACAATGTGAACGACAATTACACTCATATTGATAAAATAATATTTTGACACGTTGATCAAGTGTCTTTCACAATCAAATCTTTTTCATCAATTAATTTCACAATGATGAGATCATATGTAATTTTGAAAACATTTTCAAGAATCACCAAATCCTGAGTTGTTATCGACTTTCAATTTATGTTAGACAAATTGAATGAATAGATTTGATAATTGATCACGGATTAATAGAGGTTAGACAAATTTTGGGACTACTCTCACAGAAATTCTAGAGAGCGACGAATTTCGTAACTTGGACAATCAATTATTAGACTTTCATGTCAACATTGTTTATGTGTTGTTAAAAATATCGGAACACATTCCATAAAACTTTCATGATGCATGTTTATTAATTTTCTTCAATTCTTAAGGATTTGCTTTATAGACCAAAGTACTTCATTGACGTAGGATGTTTAATGAAATACTAAAAGAATAAACAATGTCGCTACTAAAATCCTCATTTCTCGAAGCATTTTCGTGTGCAAATTTCATTTGCTGTGATTCACTTTTTTTTTATCCTGTAAATAAATTCAAACAAACATTACTTAATCATATTTAAAGTAGGGAAAGAATAAAAAATGTACTAGTAAATGTAGATATTACAATATGAGGAGAATGATGTGATGATTTTCCTATTGGCGACTGTTATGGATCCGATGGCAGCTCATGCGAATGTTGATCCAATTCCTACAACGAATGTTACTTATTATTGCGTTCAAAATCAGTTGAACTACATCAAAAACCATCGTACTGAATCAAGAAGATTCCAAAGTATATGATGTTTTCAAACAACTTTATATGAATTTATCTCAGTATAATAAATATTTTGAGGAAAAGAGGTCTAAGAAATAAACTTTCAGTGAGAATCAAGCAACGAAATTTGTGTACGTGGTGAAAGTTTCGAAGGTCATAAATCATGCCCTCAACTGGAAACTGCGTTTTAAAACTTTTTTCCTTCGTTTTAATGGAGGTAAATTGAGGGGAAAAAAAGAAACAAAAAAAAACAAGAGCTCATGTGAAATAACAACTTGTGTAATTTTTGTCAATGTGGAATGTGCAAACGAAAAAGAAAAAATCAAGATAATCTAATGAAAAATAATGTAAACTAATATCTGTGACTCATGTTTACTTTAGTGAAACAAACAAAAGTATAAAAAAATGTGACGTAATATTCAGAATTTAATGTTTTTTCTTCGTTATTTTTTGTCCCTACCGATGTTTTTCTACGTCTTAGAATTATAGCATTGATGTTGTTGTAGAGGTGGAGTTATACATAGTCTACCCAACTACATAACATAGATTTGGGCCATGAAATGTAGTTGTAGACCTCCTCAATCAATTCTCAAGTCAAACAACCATTTCATTTGTTTTTCTCAGGAATATATAAGCGCGAGTTCGACGAACGGCTTCAAATCGTTTCAACTCTTTCGTGCTGGGACAAATTCCCTACAGTTTTACACATACATAAACATCTGTATATAGATAGAAACCCAGTCATTCAGCGAAGTATAATTCTAAAAACGCTCTCACATATATTCATTATCTTTTTCTTCCAACAGTTTTTTCAAACCCCTATTTTCTTTTTTCTTTCCCTACTGAATTTTGACTATAATAACAGTGTTTTTCAAAATTTTACCATAGTTAGGTGATGTTTTAAAATCATGTAAAAAATGTGTAAATTTAATTATTGGAGCGTTTAGTAAAATGGGATAATTGCATTGCACTTTGTGGCGGCGAGTGACTGTACCATGCAATTTGTTAAAAGCAGGGGAAAAAAAAGAAGAGATAAAAATAAATAATCGCATACTCCTTCACCTATACCTACATCTATGTATACATACAGGTATAAACTGCATTGGCAATTGGGTTAATGGATGAATCTAATTTTTATTTGCCTACAAGAATAATTATCACCCCCCCCCATCGATGTAATCAAATGACGAGAGTCATTAATGTCCTCTTCGTAAATAGAATTGAAAATATTCTTGCAGATAGCAATGCAGGTGTCCACACCCTATACCTAATTTTTGTTCATTCTCATTTTTTACCACAATATATGGCGCCATGAGAAAAAAAAAAAACTTTCACGGAAATAGTGGCATCGATCATCGGCGCATGTGAAACATATATTTATCGATCGCAATCGGGAACAGGAGGGGGACGAGAGATGAATTACGGCTGAGAGGTTTTGGCGTAATGCCGGAACTCTCTCTCTGCATTTCGCCGTTTTGTGTCTTCCCTTTTGTGTTCAGATACCATTATATACACATGCATGTCTATATCAGTGGACATGAATAGATGGTACACATGTCGAAGCGGATCTGATCGTCGTCGATTTCCTTCTGATCGAACGCGATGGCGTGCAGATAATGATCGATATCGTGAGGAAGGAAATACAACGATCATTTTGTCCTAATTTTGCTCTCCTTTTAGTCTGTGAGTCAACTCATATATATGTTCATCAATGTACATGAATGAATATGGTGGATCTACAATGAGAAAGGTACATTTTATTAGGTTATTAATGAAAATATCATGGTGGATAATGTATTCATGAAAAGAGTGTGAATAATGTAATGGGAAATTGCAAATTGATTGAATGTTCAATGTCGATTGAAATTGTTCAATAAAACAACACGATGATATCGATCAAATCATTTCCAATCAATGCTTTATGTACCTGCCATCGGATTGGACACTGGTACCTATGACCTCCATGTGACCTGCAAATACAGAATGAATATAAAACTCAATTACAAGAGACAGTAATTGCTGGATTGGATTGTTTGTACTGATAAATTCAAAATCGCATGCGAAAAATTGGTGTTTTTAATTGGATTGTTGGACACTCGCAGCCATTTTTTCAATAACAATGTTACTCATCCATAGAAATCCTATCAATTGAAAGCCTACGAACAAATCTCAATCAAATCAAAATACCACAAATAACCTAAAAAAATAATCGACAAACATCAAACACAAATATTTAATGATTAAAAACTGTCTTAAATAATCCTTCAATCTTCTTAAATAAACTCTGCTGACATTCCAGTAGTTAAATTATTAGATAGCCTCACAAAATCATGAACAAAGTCTACATCCTGCTGCCACCTATAAAAATCCCTCAAATTCAGAAACTACAACACCAATCAAAATCCTTTCAATTATTTCCAACGAAAATGAGATCATCTTCGTCCTTTCAACGCATCGGTTGCGACAATGTCATAAAAACACATCATAAGAAATGTCCAAGTTTGAATTTCCCCCCTTTATACCATCTAGAAAAAGAAACAAAAACAAAAGTACCAGTTGTACCAAAAATTAACCAATAAATATCTAATACCAAAGTTTTAGAAGGCAAAATTAAATTGCGTATGTAAATGCATATATATATATATATATAGATAGATATAATATGTACTGCCACCGTACATCGGTCATTGGAAGACTCTCCTCCGGTTTAAACGCGGCGGCTGATAGCCAATACGAAGAGGGAGGAATAGCGGCGCGCAGTTGTGCGTTTGCTTATAGACGCCGTGCGGTGAGCAGCGCAGAGCTCAGTCTGCACCCGACTATCGCGAGTGTCGCGTTCAATTTTCATCACTTCCTTTTACACGTTGTTATATTTCTGCTTGTGTGAGGGGACATTGCATCTATATATATATATATATATATATATACATATATATTATTTGCTCTTGATAATTTTGTGCGAATGAGAGAAAAAGTTTTTTTTGTTTATACGTTCATTTATATAAAATATAAATTCGTATATAATAAATTTGATAAAATAAATAGATTTTTTTTTCTACTTTGAACTGAATTTTGAGGTGAATTAAGTGTGAAAAGAAAAAATTAAGATTATATTTATTCCAAAGTGTTTTTTTCTTTGTTGAGGAAAGAAAATTTTGTTTTTCTTTCGTTTTTTCATTAGTGATTTTTTAATATTTATGATAAATATTGATTAAGTATAAAATTGAGAAGGATTTTGAATTGGAAGTGATAAATAGTTGGGAGAAGAAGTTTAATTTTATTTTGGATTGATTTGGATTTGGTTTTTTCTGGCGGTTTAATTGAATTTGAGGAGTGTAAGAGGCAACTTGAAAAATTGGATTTTGTCTTTCGTTTCAATTTTTTGTTTTATTGGGTTTCAATTATTGTGGAGTATTGAAGAACAAAACATGAGAGCCAGTGTGAATCGGGTGATAATTAAAGTGGCGAGATAGCGGCCACAATTTTGACGTGATCGGATCAACGCCAGAGGGTGAACGGTAAGTGAGAAGAGTTTTTTCAAAATTTTTATTCTTCTAACTTTTCAATTGTTTTTCGTTTCTTATTATTGGGGAATGTTATGGGATCATTGGTAATGTTGATGTTTATGATTTTGTATTATTTTGTTTTGTATTTGTTTCTTTAAAATTTGAGTTTTATTTCTTTCGCCCAATTTAATTACAGCAATTAGTTGATTATCAAAGAGTACTGCGTTGTTGAAAATTACTTTAATGCTCTGTTTGTAAGAGATTTCAATTTCGTTTTTCTGCTTTTTGATGTTGTTAAAGTTATAATTATTGAATGATAATAAGATGACTTTATCAGGGGAATGTTTGTGTTGATAATTGTGAAAATGTATTTGATTTGAGAAAAATATTTGATGATAAAATTGGATAGAATTGAACTTGAAATTTTAGAGAATTGTTTTGGAGTTTTATTGGGTTTTTGAGAATGATTTTTTACGTAATTGTTCAATTGTTCTATTTTTTATTGGAGGTGAACGATGATACATTTAGAAAATAGTGTTATCAGGAAGAAATTATGTGATTTATTGAAAAAGTTTTATTATATAGGAATTATTTAATAGATTGAATATAAAATTTTCAAATGCTATCAAAGGATTGAATTTCGTTATCAATTTTTGGCAAGTTTGATTGTATATCAATCAGTTATTCTTGCTACTAATTCTTTTTTATTTCTGTCTCTTTATTAATATGATGTGAAAGTGTACGATAGAATATTCTGGAATGCTATTCCACTGTCTATCTTCTCTAATTCCTCAGAATGAGAAAGGCGGGTCTCTTCATTATTTCAATCTTATCATAATGAAGAAATCACAAAATATGAAGTGAAAGAAATGATCTTATAATTCAGAGAAAATAATTGATAAAAATAATTGTGCACTTTTCGAATTTCTTCAAACTAATTCAGGGAATAATTCGATACTTAACGAAAAATTAACAATTTTGTTGCTTTGCTTCCGTCATTAATACTAAGAAAAAAATGGTTATCAACCTCACGAATAATCCGATCTATAACTTTTTTATTTGTTCATGGTAGATAATTGTCTATGAAGAAATATTTTGAAATACTGTCCTCTAACGTTTCAAACTGAAATAAATGTCGCGTCTATTTTTTCCAGTGAGAAAAAATTAGAGAGGAAAAATGACGATAGTTTTCAAGGGAACACAATCTATCATCGATTGTTTTATTTCTTAATTTTTTTTTTCCTTCGTCAATGGCATTGTAGGAATTGGGGAATAAACAAAAAATATGGGAGGTTGTTTGATAATGTCAAACATAAAATTTCGTTTACGAAATTTTCAATGTCATCAATAGAGATTTGTTCAATTTGTTACAACGACAAATTCAAATCCTCACAAGTTACAAACTTAAATTATCAAATTAAAGATGAGAGCAGAAATGAATTGTCAGGGTCAAATAATAATTTTCTATAAAATTTATTGATTGTGAGACTTTATCAAAATATTCTAATCCAATACGAATATAAATAGACAAAGTAATTATTGATAGAGAACAAAATTGTGAAAATAATTTTCTCAAAAAATAAAATGTCCTCGAAATTCTCGCTAAAAATAAGAATTAACAAATATCAAAAACCCATTAGTTCGTTTCACAACATGACGTTTGTTCAGTATCTACACAAAAACCCACCACAAACTGTCCACAACTTTCCAGGAAATCTTCCAAACAAACTCAGTCGAAACAAAACAAAATTTCTCAACCGAACCAAAAAAAAAAAACTACTTCAATGCCTCTTCTACGAACGTTTCAAAAACATCAACAAAACTCTACACAACTGCCTCGAACTTTCAAAACAGATCATCAAATACTCCACACGTTTCAAACTAATATAAAATTTAATACGAAGACAAATGAAAAACCTTCATTTTACCGCACAAAAATTTTAAAGTAAAACAAAAGAAAAAAAGATGAATTAAATTTATATCAAATGTGTATACAGTGCGACATAACTAAACATAAAATTGACATATATACGTGAAAGTACAGACGAAAGCAAATCAGTTTGATCAGCGATATAAAATTATCGGATGTTGATCCAACAGTTGGTATTTTATTGTTTATCACAAAGTTTTGTTGTCTCTTACATTCTTTCATTTAATTTGTCATCGTTGACGCTCTTCAAATGTTGCAAGCATCAACGATACGAATTTAAGGAGGGCATATAATAAATAGTATACGATGAGGTGACGATAGAGCGACCGTCGGGACTATGTGTCGTCGTCATCGTCGACGTCGCAGCGGTGGCATCGGCGCGAGGCTGCTCGAAAAACTTTGTTAAAAGCATGTGGAGTTCATTGACTGCAACTGCGTGCCCGCAATGGCCGCGTATTTCTCTCTCATCTTTCTTTCTCACTTTTATCCTTCTCCTTATGTTTCTGCTTCGTCTTCATCTTCATCTTCATTTTAGTTTTCTTATTTTTCGTCTTTTACTTCGCACGCGCGCTCTCTCGGTCCGTTGGTTCGGTGACGGACGGACCCTTCTGAATTTCTCACTGCCATTGCCAATTAATTTTCTTGCGAACGAAAATAGATCGACGGTTTTGTGACACACACAGACACACAGACACATTAAACATGGAAAATTATTTCCACTACTCATCTAACCACTGAATTTATTTTTATTGGACATTAGAGTTTGATGTGGGTTGAAAATTTTTGCGTCATGATAAGTCTGGAAATGTCGACAAATATTTGAACAGAGTTTAAATTCTTCTTTCTCTCGTTTTTTAGTTCAGTTTCGCAACTGATGATGATTTTTTAGTAATTACTAAACGATGGTGGATTTAATTACATTGATATTATACAATATTAAATTTTATTTTATTTAATATCAACACAACAATAGAATTCTTTTGTCAATTATTAAAAGAAAAAAATTCGATTGAGAATATAATTTATTCTGATATTTCACGATATGACTTATTAATATAACAATAATTATGTGAGTTTACCGTGCCAAAAATTCCGATTAATTTATTCTGTGACATTGAGAAATAATTGCAAAATATTTGAACCGTTATCTTTAATATCTCAATTAAAATTTTATGAGTTTCTCCTACATTTGGTACGATATTTACAAATATAATATAGGAATGATAAATTATTTTTGTGATCAATTGTTTAATAAAGTAATGTAAGAATTTTAACTTTTTCTTCATTTCTTATGTATTCATGCTAAATTGAGACTTTATAATATCTTTGATAATATAACAGCAATTAATTATAGTGCATTTATCAAGATTCGTCGTGATAAATCTGACAGAAATAAAAATCAAACGGAATACTTAACTTAACATTAAAATATACCATATTTACATAATAAAATGTTGCAATTGTATTTTCTATCATTCACAATTATTATAATAACTCAAACAATACAATCAAATCTAACGAATTTATTCCATCAAAAATCATTGGAAATTATATAGAAAATGGTGAAAATATGACAATGAAAAATTGGCAATTTGCCATTTCATAAAATATATTAAGAATAATTTCTTTTTCAAAACCTCATTCATGTCACTCTAGATTCATTTTTATAATCTTCACCTGATCTTAACACCTGAATCAACTCATTGCCATTCTTCTTCTTTCATCACATCGATAAATTATTCTGAATATAAATATTTTCATAATGAAATAATTCCCATATTCACTAGCCATAATTTTTTTTTCTTCTCAAATCTTTAACCAATTCAATCTCAACATATTTCATCTTAAAATGTGAATATTCGAAAAGAAGAATAAAAGGAGAAAGTTATTGAATAGACACACATTTTTTTATTAGATAGGTAAAATAAATACAAGATTTTTTTTTTGTCAATTTGTATTTTTATTTTAAAAGTAGTTTTGTCGTGAGTGTGATAGTGACATGGACATGAGGGTAAAAGAGTCTTTGGTATAAAAATTGATCGGTAGTTAGTGTGTAAAATATACTTGAACGATTATTCGCCGCTCAGAGGAAATGACTCACTTTTTTTGCCCTGGCAATTGAAGCGAGCGATGCACACGGTACCTACTTACGCCATGCAATGTGCGCACACCGAGTAAATTGCAACTGCACATCGTTGTCGTCGTTGTTGTTGCTGTTGTTGCACGCGCCGGTCACCGGTTTTCATGTTGTTTAAATTCATGTGACGAATTGAAAAAGTCAAAACCGGGTGCGACTTCTCGTTTCACACTGTAGTTCAACATTGCATTATATTTACACTGCTATGCATGTTTTTATATATCTTTATTTCGTTTCTTTCCTCCCTTCTTTACTCCTGTTTGACACAGATTGTTGAACCGTCCGCTAAAAATTACTTACTCTTATATGTGTATATATATATGTTTAACGTTTTGTCTCTGTTTCACATACGCATTGAACGTTGATGCAAACATTTGCGCATTTTCCTCATTCATCTTTGTCTCTCTTGCATTTCTCTTTCGTTGGATGTTACTTCACACTTTTTTTTTTATTTGCCATTCTCTTTTGAATTTCGTTACTCAAATAAACATTGCGATGTAGTTTGGGATTATAAAAATGTACTGGGTCTTTGACATAGTCAACATTATTTATTTATACAGATAAATATTTATACTTTTGTTTATGTATGATTGATATGAGCTGAAAAATAGAAGGAAAAAAATATAATTGATAATGAATTGCTGTCTAATTTTTTTGACAATATCATTTCATTGATTATTATTTGTTGTTCTCTTTTCTTCCTTTTTTTTTCTTTTCTTTTTTTTTTTCTTACGATATCTCGAGTATGTTTTTATATTCTTCTTTCTATCGTTTTTTTTTTCACGTATAAATTGATTATCTGCCAAAGTGTTTTAGTTGACCTAAATTCTTTGAAGCCAAAACATTAACTGAAAAAAAATATATATATCTATTCGTTTGCTGACGCGTGTTGTCTCACTGTCATAGACATTCTGTTTTTTTTTTTCCCCATTTCTCACTTGAATTATTCAATGGAAATAATTTTCCTATTTATTATTTGTCAAGTAAATTTCATTAACTGAATTGGAAGTTATCACTCAGTCGAAACAAATGAATTAATATTCTTTTTTTTTTTCTTTAATCATCATTGATTACTGTAAAAATTTGAAATAAAAATAATTTATTATTAATTAATGTCTTTGATTGTAATTTCAGGGTTGCTGGCAGTGAATACGAAGATAAATCCAAGGAGCATTCGCCCGATTATTTCACAACGGCGTTTCAGTCAGTGAAGTTTGTTGGACGTGAAAGAAAACAGCGAATTAACTGGACAGAAAAATATTAGTGAAATAAAAAAAGTGAGAGAATTACCAGAAAGGAAATAATAAGAGAAAACAAAAAAAAAACGTTAACAAAGCAAAAAGGATATATTGAGGATATAAAAATTTCCTGTATACAAATATTTATTGTTTGTGAAGCTCGTGATCAAGGTGATACAAAATATAACCGTTGAATTGAACTGCTTTAACGAAAACACAAACAAAAAGTATACAAATAAATATATACAGAGAGAATAGGAAACAAAAAAATAAGAAGAAGAAGGAACGATTAACTGACCCATGGGATCATTTCCACATTCTTGATGGCCACCTTTATTTAACGTCTGTTTTTTTTTTCTGGTTTCTCACACAACTCCATATCATTCTGAAGGGCCTGCCACGTAGAAGAAAATAAAAAGCCATTGTGCGCCATCTGATTTATATAGTGGCCCTTTTTTGTTCTTGTTCCTTTTTTTTTTTTTTTGAGTGCGGAGTGTTGAGGGGTGGACGACAGTGGCATCAATAACGGGGGGGACAGGGGTCGTCGTACGTTTTAACGTAAAGTGGTGTTTCGAGGCGTGTTACCGGTCAAGTTTAAATAATTCCGCGGAAGGGATAGTGCCGTACGACAAGGTGGAGGTGGCTAGCTATAGGCGGTGGACATGATTATTTCAAAGGATTTGTTCCTCCTCGGCGACCAAGATTATCTTCGCCTGCCCAATAACGAGAAGCGCCAGCAACGGGCAATGGGACGCCCGATCATCAATGCACCCAGGTCAGTTTCTTTTTTTTTTCTCCTTCTTTCTTTATTTATTTATTTTTTTTTTTTTTTCTATTTCAATATTATTATGGGATTTCTTTGGAATTTACTTTCGGCTTCTTTCACCGTGAGTGTTTCCATGTATTCTTTGAGAAAATTTTGTATTGGAGATTTCTGATATTAAAATACGAAAGGGAGATGGAGATTATTATGAAGACACTTTTTCTTTCGATTTTGGGTTGTGGATGGATAAATGATAAATTTGAAAGATAAGAGAAATGGTTGTAGGAATAGATTAATAAGTTTTTATAATTTTCATTGAGAAAATTAATTTAATTTTGTATATTTTCATGAGATTTTTTTTTTTAATTTAAAAATTTTTCAATATGAAGAATATTGACACAGATTGAAATTATATTGATAATGTAAAATATTTTTTAATAGTGGAAAAAAATTGTGATCAACTCAGAATGTTTTTTTATTACTTAAAGAATATTTTGCATTGATTTAATTTATTATTTTTACAAAGAATTAACAATAATTGTAAGAAAATTTCAATTAATTAGTTGAAAGAATTTAAAAATAAATACAATCAATTATAGTCAATATATCTAATAATAATTCCCACTATCTCGTTGGAATTCCACTTCGCTACATATTCAGTCTTTTCAACTCCCACATTTGGATATTATACACTACATTCAATGCCTTGTGTTTTATTTTTTCCCTTTCTTCTTCTTTTTTATCCACATAGACACATAACTTGAGATAAAATCTCTACACTGATATACAACAAGAAAAAACTATAGAAAAAAAATATATACATATATGTACATATATATATATAGAGAAACAAGAGAAAAAAAAAATACTGGCAGACAATTAGATAAAGAAAAATGATAGAATTTTATCTCACATTTTTCTTCTCCATTTTTACCAATATTATTTTCTTTTCTCTTCATTCATCTGCTTTACCACAATTTGTTTTTTTTTTTTCCTTTTCTTTTCTTCTTTTCCTTTTTTTTTTTATTTGAAATAACTCAAAGTCAAATAAGTGAGAGAATAATTATTCTCAAACACTATTAGTGTACAATATCAGCTGTATATTTTTACATTAAAACACACCACACAGTTGTGACTGAGTGTGGTCACGAGAAAACGACAGATTATTGCGCGTTGCGTTAGCGACTCTCCGTGTCACTACTCAAGTAGGCCACCAAACTCGATGTGACGTTACACACGAAGTGGCTTTATTACATACTGAGGTAGGCAGGTAGACAGAAGAAAGACAGATAGACAGAGATATATCGAGAAGAAATTGAAAGAAAAATCATTGGTTTCTCTTCACAACATTGAGGTAGAAGAGAAAAATAAATGAAGAAAAAAAAAAAGAAAACTCCTCATCCCCTCTTCTTCTACAACAAAATATAAATGGAGAAAAAAGAAGTAAATTACATTTTACTCAATGAAACTGATTTGTTCCAATTTCACAGTTGTATACCTACATCATTATTTACTCTTGTTCATTTTCCATCCATCTGTACATATATGTATTCATTTATGTATATATGTATATATGTATTTCTCACTTGTTCCCCTTCCTCGCACATTTATTATGTAGTTGAGGAATAAGCGGGATATGTACCTACGCACAGCAGCAATGAGCAAGTGCGTTGCAATGGATTGAACGCAAAATGATCGGCCTCTCTCGTGAAAATATATAAAACCGGTTCACAATTCTCGATCCCGCGCAAGTTCTTCGCGCTGTTGCACCTCCTGTCGTTTACACATATGTATATCTCTTATGCGTACACGCATCTGTATATAAATATATATATATATATATATATATATATATATGTGTGTGTATATAAATATTCGTTGCTCTTTGGCTGCCAGTGCAATTCAAGTGCGCCCACCTTTTATTCAATACACGTTTGACTCTGTATTTGTGGTTGATATTACTTGTACATATTTATTCGAACTTGATGTGCAAATCCGTTATTCGTGTTTGGAAAATTTTCATGCAACTCTTTTTCTTTTTATTGAGAAATGAGAAAGAAGAAAAAATGTTTTTATATGAAAATATTTGATTGAAATTGAAGGAAATAAATTCTTTTGTTTTTACAATTGAATTTTAATGAGATTTTGAGTTGAGTTTTTTTCAATTGATTTTATATGTTGTTGTTGTTTCTATTTATTTTCAATGGGGGTTTTGTTTTTTTTTTTATTAAATTAATGTTTTACATGTGAAGTAAGTTGTATATGTATAATATGGCCTTTACCCAATTTGATATCTTGATTATTAAGAAAAAATATGATGAAAAAAGGGTAATAATAAAAAAAAAGAAGCTGTTTATATGAGATGGTGATAAAAAATAACGAAATAAATAAAGGTTTGTGTGTATGAATGAATTGAATAAGTGGATTCTGTGGGCAGTCTTGTACGTGTTTGAGATTTAACTTAATCATTTTCTTTCTCGGCTTTTTTCTTTGTTTTTGTTTGTGTTTTTTTTTTTTTCAATTTTATTGTTCGGGTGGGTTGGGCGTTTGATTAATCAATGATTTACCACAGGCACACGACTCGTGTCACGATTATTTTATGACGTTACTTATATACATATATATATATATATTCATTTGAAAATGGAAATTGATATTGTATTTAATATTGAACAAATGGAAATTATCGATGAATGTATTTTGATATTTTTTTTTTGTTTATCAAAATGAATTATTAGAATTTATTTATAAGCTCAACTAATTTTTCCACATTATAATTTACTTACAAGAATTACAAAAATCATTCAAATATTTTTCATTGTTTAATTTATTCATTCATTTATTTATTATTATTTTATTCATTGAATTGATGAAAATAATGAAATTCAGATAATGTTAAATAAAAAAACGTTTAAAGACACAACAAAATATGAAATGGTGTGATAAAATAATTTTGTTTATTTCAACTATTCTGATGGAAAGTGTAACAAATATACATTCTTTATATAATGCATTATTATGTAGTCGAGACAAAATCGAGGACGCATTTATGCAAAGAAAAAAAAGAAGAAAAAAAAAAAATTGTGATAGCTCACTGGCAAACCCATTAAACTGATTGAAAATTACCCTATTTTATGTGTACATGGATCTAGCCATCAATATATAGACAAGGATAATAATAAATGAAGGAGAAAAAAAAAGAAAAGAAAATAAATAAAAAATAAAAATTTGAAATGAAGGAGAAATAAGAATGAATGAAAAATGAAAGAAAAATATCCGTGAGCGCATCATTAACTGGAGTAACCATGACGATGAAGTTGCAGCCTTGAGGTGGGTGGGGAGAGGGGAGGGGTAGGGGGGGGGGGTATTTTTTTTTCTTTATCATTTTCTCTCTCGCTCTTTCCCTCTTTCGATTATCTAATCCAAACCGCGCTGATATATATGTATGTATGGATGTATTTATATATATTTATGTGTGTAGATATGTATAGATGTATATATAGACACGCGCTGACGCGCGCGCGCTCTCTTCCCGTAACCGCGACTGCACCTGCACGCGAGCCTCGCGCTCTTTAATCCCTTAACGGGTGAAACGAGATATTGCTGACAATGTATATGTATATGTATAGTTTCTTATGCTCTCACTCGACTTTCAACGTCATTTTATTATTTAATGATTGGGTGAATGAGAAAAGAAAAATTGGGGAGGGTTAGAGAGGGCGAGGGGTTAATGATGATTATTTTTATGTGTAGAAGTTTATTTAGGGAGTGAGGTTGGAAATGTTTTTTTATTTTAATTGGCATTGAGAGTGAATTTTTTCTTGGAAAATTAAATAGAAAATGAAATGATTAAATTTATTTGTTGGATGAAATATAAAATTTTTCTGTCTGTTGATGAAAAATATTTTGTTCATTTTGCAAATGTAAAATATAAATTATGAACATTAGAACAATCACATTATTTCACTCTGCATCACTACATGTTCTCTCAATTTTAATATATATATATATATATATATATATATATGAAAGAAAGTTTGCTACATCGTCTGTAGAGAGCCAAACGGAAATTCAATTTCCCGAGCAGACGTAGCGCTTGTGCGTGGTTGTGAAAGAATTTCATCCTGGATTCCAGGGGTGGAATATACGAATGACGATCACAACGACGACGACAGCGACATTGCAAATAGCAGATGAAGGAGATTGAGAGAATAAGAATGAGATGGAACATTTTAAAGTTCATTGACTCCTATATATATATATATATATATATATATATATGCATCTATCTGTTGAGATATCACTCTAATCTCTCACACTCATGTGTACATATCAATTAAATTCTTTAATTCCACTTCTTTATTACCAATCACAATTTTAATTTTTCTTTTTTGTCCCCCTTTTCCCATTCAACTTTTTCAATGATTTCCAATCACTACAATAAAATAAATTAATTAAGTTTTAAGTGTGTAAAAATATTTTAATTAATAGACAGAAAATATATTTGCAGTTGTGTAGTGGAAAAAAATTCATTTTATATATTGAAATGTTTCTTTATTTTTATTTATTCGTGTTGTTTTTTTTTTTT
>JAPYZH010000144.1:0-180761 GCA_030523085.1 Meteorus colon | reverse complement strand
TCTTGTGACTGAGGGTGACTTCCAAACTTACAGATCTCGCGACGATTATGTCGATTTTGTTCATCGCGAACGTGTTGAAATTACCAAGTACGAAGATAATCTTAGAATGGAGGGCGATTTTATTGATATGCGGACCAAAGACGATTTCAAAGTCACCCGTGGTGAACGTGTGGATATTGTTCGTCATCCTGATAATCTCAAGCCTGAAGGTGAATTCGAGCGACCTGTTTGTAAACCAGTTGGTCCCGGAGAAAGACGTTCGCCTATCAAGCATCCCGATAATCTCAAACCTGAAGGAGATTTTGTAGGTCGACCAAAAGAAGAAGCGCCCAAACGGGGCGATCGCGCTGAGGTTAAGAAACCGAAGGACAATCTCAAACCAGAAGGAGAATTCGAAAGACCAGACAAGAAACCAGTTGGACCTGGTGAGAGACGGTCTCCAATTAAACACCCAGATAATTTGAAAACCGAAGGCGAATTTGAACGTCCTGATCATGAAAAGTTTCGCCCAGCCGAGCGACCAGTTGTCAAAAAGCCGAAAGATAATCTCAAACCTGAGGGTGAATTCGAGAGACCAGATAAAAAACCAGTTGGACCTGGTGAAAGACGTACGCCAATCAAACACGCGGATAATCTACATCCAGAAGGTGATTTCGAACGTCCCCAAAAATCGCCTGTTGGTCCTGGTGAAAGACGGAAACCAATTCGCCATGAAGATAATCTACATCCAGAAGGTGATTTTGTTGGTCGCCCAAAAGATGACTTTTCACCGAAACGTGTCGATCGTCCAATTGCAAAGAAACCCCAGGATAATTTGAGACCCGAGGGTACATTCGAGGGTCGGCCAAAAGAAGACTATAAACTAACACGTGGTGATCGTTCAGAAATCATCATCCACAGTGACAATTTAAGAATGGAGGGTGAAATGGATATTCATAGATCACGCGACGATTACACAACCACCCGTAGAATTGAACGCGTTGACTTAATCAAACACGAGGACAACTTGCGGATGGAGGGCGAATTCATCGACGTACGTCGTCGTGACGATTATAACATTACTCGTGGTGAAAGATCAGAAATTATCAGACATGAAGACAATCTCCATCCAGAAGGGGAATTCGAGCGACCAATTTGCAAACCAGTTGGCCCTGGCGAGCGTCGTAGTCCTATCAAACATCCAGACAATCTCAAGACCGAAGGTGAATTTGAGCGTCCTGAACATGAGAGTTACAAGCCGGGAGAGCGACCTGTTGCTAAAAAACCTAAAGATAATTTGAAACCCGAAGGAGATTTCGAGCGTCCAGTTTGTAAGCCAGTTGGTCCAGGTGAAAGGCGTTCGCCTATCAAACATCCGGATAACTTGAAACCAGAAGGTGAATTTATTCGGAAACCAAAGCCTGAAGCACCTAAACGTGGTGATCGAGCAGAAGTTAAAAAACCAAAGGACAATCTCAAACCTGAGGGCAACTTCGAACGTCCGAGTCCCGAACGAGTTGGACCAGGAGAACGTCGAACCCCAATAAGGCAACGAGATAATCTTAAACCTGAGGGAGACTTTGAAACACCACAACGTCCGAGTTATCAGCCTGGTGAACGTCCATCAGCGAAGAAACCGAAGGACAATCTCAGAACTGAGGGAGAATTCGAACGACGTACACCAACTAAAGTTCGTCCAGGCGAACGTCGAACGCCAATTCGTCATGAGGACAATTTACATCCAGAAGGTCAACATCATTTCCCAACTCGCGATGATTATACTCCAAAACGCGGTGATCGCGCGCCAGTTGTCAAACCTCATGATAATCTTTATCTCGAAGGCGGAATGGAAACATGTGTAACATCACATGATGACTATTCATCAGTGACAAATGGCAATCGTGTGGAGATAACAAGACACGAAGACAATTTGAGAATGGAGGGCGAAATCGATATGCGTCGTACACGCGATGATTTCAAGAAAGTAACAAAAATTGAACGTGTTGATATACGAAAGCGTGAAGATAACTTAAGAATTGAGGGTGAATTCGTGGATAACAATCGTCGTGACGATTATACATATACAGTTGGGGAGCGTATGTCCATAAAGAAACATCCTGATAATTTGAAGCCTGAAGGAGAATTTGAAAGGCCCGAACAGCGACCAGTTGGACCTGGTGAAAGACGCTCCCCAATTAAACACGGCGATAATTTGAAACCTGAGGGTGATTTTGAGGGCCGACCCAAGAATGATTATACAGTAAAACGAGTAGATAAAACCGCTGTTGTCAAACGAGAAGATAATTTGAGAATGTCGGGTGATTTCCACGGTACGACATCACAAAAATCGACTTATACAGTTGTTAAAGGTGAACGTGCTGAAATTAGAAGACATGAAGATAATTTAAAAATCAATAGTGGAACAATGGAATCTAGAACAACTAACAATGATTCATTCTCACCAACGAAACGCAATGGAGTGTCCGGTGGGCCGACAGCAGTGAGACGTCGCAATCAAATGGAGTCATCATTTTCTCTCGGCGATGACAGCACATCAATGACAACAACTAATCAGCGCAATTACAATACTTATACAAAGAAAACGTCCAAGGACATCTCCAAACATGTCACATCTGCAACTTCACATCGGGTCACGAATGTAAATCAGACACATCAACATCATACTCAAACAATAGACAATGACCGATCTCCACAAGAGCCAGGTAGAAGATCAACACCAACTGGTATCGATAACCGTAGCCATGAAGAACGTCATTATGAGTCTCACAATGAACAACATCGCTCACAAAATGTTCGTCATGCCACCGAAAGCAGATCGAGCACTGATCATTCACGTCACTCAACCACCCATACCATCAGGGATGTTGAACGCCATTCACCATCAGGTCCAGATGGACAACGCCAACAACAAAAAACCGATAGAACAACTCAACAGCAACAATTGCAACAACAGCAAAATTCCTTATGCAAACGTGATTATGTTAATTCTCATCATCATACAGAAAATCAACGTCAAGTTCGTCACTCTTCTTCTTCCTCATCTATAACACAACAGAGAATGCAATCAAATGAGAGTAAATATTCAGTGAATGGAAAAACTAGTTCGGAATTCAAACAAGCAATAAGTGGACACCAACCGTCTGATCATCATGTCCATATGGATTCAAATGTAAAATCAACCCATCATAGGAAAAACGTTATCTCTTCATCATCAGCAGATGTTAACAATTCAGTTCTACATCGCCGCGGTGTTGTTACATCAACTGAAGCACTTCATACTATTTCATCCACTGCAGCAGATCAGAAGAAGAGCATTTCAAACTTAGCTGAGAGTGGTCAGTATATCAGTAATTCATCACAGAGTTCGGATCGTCGTAGTTTGACATCAATGCATCGTAATACTCGCGATGGGAATCCATACGCCTCATCAACATATGAAAGACCACAACGAATTGTACGCAAAGACAATTTAACAGTTGGTGGTAAATTTTATTCTCACAGTGACTCAAAAAATTATGGAAACTTCGGTGGACAACGAGTCGAAAGAATTCATAAACAATCAAATGAATCTCATATCAGTCTTGGCGACACCAGTAGTCATGTTTCATCCAATAGTATGTACAAAAAAGAATTTATACCACGTGTAAGAGGACCATGTCCAGCTGCATTGCTTGAAGCTAAACAAGCGCCATTCAAACACACCAGAGATACACCCAAACACAAATTTTACATGCCACTTGTATCCAATTAATTTTTTTTCAATTAAACGTCCTAACACCCACATGTAACTTGGGTAGACTTCAATTGGTAAATTAATCAGCTACACGTAGAAGTATGTATGTGATATTCAAGTTATCATTTCAAATAATTATTTCTTGTCTTTATATTTCAAGACAATAAGCATAATGGAAATTTTATTATCTTATTAGATATAGGTAAAAATATATATTTACAATTGAAAACGCCATATACAGGAAATATATTTATATATATTAAATTTTTGTTATTCAAATTACATTTATGAAATCAAAAGGAATGGATGTGGGTAGTTTTTAGTCAAGTTGATGATATAAAGATATATATCATTATGTTAATTGCAAATGGAAAAATTTATCTGCATTATTGAGATTAATATTAAGTATCATGCATATGGAAATGCTTATATGAGGAATTCAATCCTCCGAAAAATTTATATATTATATATATTACGCTGTTTTTTCTAATTACAATACAGTCTATTGTTATTCATTAAATAGAGAATTATTTATATGCGAATCACATTCATCAGAAGAGGCGCACTAACAAGTTATGTTTAATATTATTTTCATTATATTTCTTTCTTGATTTTTTATTTGCCATATTAATTTTGTTCGAGCTTTGTTTTTCATACTTGTATGTATTTTATTTTAATTCACTTTGATCAATATATTTTATTCGAATAAAGACTTTTCTTTTTTCAAATTGTTATTTTTGATTTATTTAGTGTTAATATTTTCAGACTACTTTGAAGATATAATAAAGTTGAAGCAATAAATGATATTTAATGTGGTCATGAGACTATTCACAGAGTTGTGAATACTATTGAGCGTTTGCATTGACCTGGATCATAATTTGGCTGTACTGTGGAAATGATTTGTGGTAATGACAACGCCCAGGAGGCCAGCTCGATGATGTATACTGGCTTATACATATAAAAATTGAATAAGCGAAAGAAGAAATGTACAAAAATCATATCCTGATAGATAATTATTGATATCACTAATTTGTTTTATTTTTATAAAATAAATTGTATGAATCTATGTTCATCATGTCGAGCTTATTAAATTGATTGGATATGTATACGACTTTTGAATAATATCGAAATGATAATGAATAAAATTGATTTTTCGTATTTTTATAAATCCTGAAGAACGCGTGACTGAACCTTCAATTTTTATGTTCAAAGTTCTGTTGTTTTCCGTCTTTTTTTTTTCTTATAATCGTCCATCAAAAAAACTTCATGTGAAGTATGAAAATTAAAAAAATTATTCACATTCTCAATCGATTGATATGAATATTCACCTGGGGATTTGTTGTCAGTAAAAAGAAACAATGCCTCACAATTGCCTTATTAAATATTTATAACGATGAAATTTCGTTTTTTATCAAAGTGGAGCATTATCATCTTGTCAATATTCATTAACCTACTCTCCATTCAAGTTTCATCTGTCAATCCAAGGTAAACAAAAAAACACAATTTTTTATTAAACTAGCGTTTAAATTACAAAAAAGGAAATGAAAAAAATCTGTTGAATTAATTTGAGGTCCAACAAAACACTCCAAACGGAAAATTTACAAGCAGAATTGGATTTTAATGACGATATTGATGATGAAGCTCAACCAATTGGTGCTACGAATGATTATGAAGAAACTACAGATGTTATCAAAGGACTTATTTCATTAAGGAATAATGAGAAGAGAAGTGATAATTCATCCCTTCATTCTCAAAAACACAATGGTGGAATTGTAAAACGTGCAGCCGATCTTGAATTGGCTGAATTTGAATTGGAGAAAGTTGAGAAGAATGTTGAGAAAGAAATAATTAATCTTAAAAAACGTTATAATAATAAGGAAGACAATCGTAAACGAGGAATAAATAGAAATCATGGGGATCCATCAGCTCCAAGATTGATGAAAATTCGCGTTGAGACATATGAAATTGGCAATGAACCAGTTGCAGATCAATCAATCTCAAACGGGCGAAAAGATCGGTCATCATCATCGAATATGGCAGCATCTTCAACGATAGAAAAAACAACAACACATCGAACGGATATTGAACAAAAAAATAAAAGTAGAATATTAATTGAAAATGCAATTCAGAAAAAAATTAATGCGATAAAGATTAAAGTTAAGCGCTTGATAGCAAACGAACAAAAGCATAATAATATTAGGAGGAATAATGCAAAGTTCAATGAACTGCGAAAAGTTAACAATATCGATATCAGATCACCAAATCGTAAGAAATTATCCATGTCATCGGAAAATACTGCATCAAACCTGAAAAACAAAAGCATAAGGAGAAGATCAGCATTGAAAAATCAGCAGCAAAAACGAATCGCAAAGAATATTCTTAATCACCATGAAGCAAAAAAAATGATCCACAGACGAGAGAGAACTCCCATCACTTCTAAAATAGTATCCTCAGTCGATCTTGATTCACAACTGCAATCAACTTCACTAAAATCTGAGGTAATTGGTCTAAAAAACATTTCAATTGAAAGGAATTAAATTATAACAAACAAAATATAATAATTCATTAACCAAATATGATATGATAGGGATCAGATAGTCGGAGATTCACTCGGAGATTAAGAAAGCCACCTGATGATTCTAAACAGCTCCATCGATCTTCACGCAGACTAAGAAAACCACCTGATAATCCACAAAACCTACATCGATCTTCTCGTAGACTAAGAAAACCACCGCATCATCTAGAAAGACATCAATCTCCACGTAAATTGAGAAAGCCACCAAAAAGCAAAGTCACGATACCAGAAAAAGTGCAAAATAATAAAAAAAGTCGTCATGTAACGAATGCACAAAATATTACGACTAATCCTAATTTCTTATTTCATGAGAAACCTTATCATAAAAATCTAGTGATACGTTCTGATCCAGTGAGACATTTTTCTCCACCCAAACAAAAACCTGAAGGAAGATCAAAGCACAAACGTGAGGTAAGAGTTGAAATAGATCATGAAATAAAAAATATTTCAGTACAATTTTTCTTGATTGCAGGAACGAAATACTAATCGTCGAATAAATAATGATTTATTTGGGCAGAGAA
This sequence comes from Meteorus colon, assembly GCA_030523085.1. NCBI lineage: Eukaryota > Metazoa > Arthropoda > Insecta > Hymenoptera > Braconidae > Meteorus > Meteorus colon. Next base: position 173,932 of record JAPYZH010000144.1, on the reverse strand, counting down.
AAGAACGAGCTGTGGGCACTCCACTTGACCCGACAAATTCTGATCAAGCGGCAAGATCTATTAGCCCGCATGTGGTCAATTCACACGATATTAATTCTCACTTAGTGTCAGAATATAGTGATACTTTTGGGGGCTTTCCAAGTGATTCCGATGACACGTCTTTGCTACGTTACAAAAGAGTCAAGAGGTCGTGAAACAAAAAGGGAAAATGTTCTCGACCTTTATATTTTAACATACAAAATAATATTTAGAAGTGAAGAAAAGTTATCTTCATCAGTTGAACTGACATTCGCTTCGACTTTAGTGGTATTAAGATTTAAACTTAAGGCGAGATAAGTATAATTAATGAAATTAAAACATCTAGGCAATAAATTGTATGAATAAACAAAAAAGACGAGATTATTTGTATTCCTGATTATTAACGACAATTTAATAGAGCCTGATTATTTACAAAATTTCCTAAAAAAACATTAGATCTCTAACGATATCTTAGCGCTATATGTATTCCTTGCCTGAATAACTACGGGAGATGAATTATTTTTTATTGATTTTCATTCTTTTTTTAGAAAAAAAAGTTAAAGTAAAAGATACGAAGGGCCTCTCTTCTCGTATCCGTCGGATATATATTCATATTCATTCACATATATGAATTGTTTATATAATCTTTCATACTAGTAATTATGTTTAAGCGTTCAATAAACGCTGTCTCTCTTGTACTTTCACGACTAGAGAGGTCTTCCGCACAAAATTCAATTGCACACATACAATGCTCATCATTGGGGGATGTTGATACTATTATTTATATTCATTTATTCAATTTATTTATTTATAAACTCTTTTTTTTTTCACGAAGTGAACACGAAAGACGCAATAAATAAAAATGATTGGTAGTTGAACGTTTTTCTCTCTTTTGTTAATCTCATGACTTTTCTCATTTTTGTGCGCATTTGCAATTGTCGGTATTGTTGGTAAATATTTTTAATATTAAATATTTTTTATCAATAAATTTTTCTTTTTCCTTCTTCGCGCACACAAACTGATGATACAATTTTCTTTCAAATTAATTAATTAATGTATAAACTATTATATTACATAATGCGATGGGAGGCAATTTATTTACAATTTTATCGATTATTAATTTCATTTTTGAATCAATCACACAATTTTATTCGGTGGTGTTTTTTTTTCCTTCTTTGTGTGGTTTTGGGAATGAAAGGGGCAGATTAGAATTAATACAAAGAAGACGACGGATAATTATTATTCATATAGAGAGCTATATATAAATCGTACGATGATTAATTATTTTTTCTTTGTGTACTATCAAATCACAAAATTGTTTCAACGTCTTCAAGTCCATAATTGTTTCCCATGCATAGTTTTATGCATGATTGTTATTTATCTTATTTCATTATTGATAAATTTTCTTTTTTTTTTTTCTTCTTTTTCTCTTTCAGTTTTTCGCGCTTCTCATATATTGATAATGAATCGTTGAATTATTGCGCATTGCTATATACGTCAACACCGATTGACTTTACTAGATTGTAAGAAAAATTTGGAAAAATTCTTATTTGTTAATTATTCTTCATCGGATCCGCTTCTTTTACCCCTTTTCAATTTTTTCGTTGATATACAAGAATTACATAAGTGTGGAATTCGCTTTTATGAGAAGAGAAACAAATCGCGTAAATCTAATTCTCCATCGCTTAGCTTATCTGCTCCAGCATCTTAATCTGTCTTTCATCCATTTTGCACATTATCGCGGTGAGTCATCAAACAATGTTTGTTCAGTAGGCATTCTCTTAATTGTTCATCAATCAATATCTAAGAAATGGTGTTCGCAATTGTATACAGCAAATAACATAAACGAGAAAATTGAATTATCATGACAGTACGCTATTTATTTCTCTTCTCCTGTTTCCTGTTGTCTCAATATTTTTTTTCCCTCTCTGTAGACCACATGCATTATTCAATAAATGTTCATATAATTACACCGTCGTAATATCGCATTCATTTCCGCCTGGTTACTATATTGTAACGCATTGTTGGTTGAAACTTGCACATTCATCTATCTCGTCCATATACCGCTCAATTATATACACACGCATACACATACATACAACACAACTACAATTTTCATGTTCATTTTCTCATCATTCGTTTTTTTTTCCATCGTCGTTACTATTGCCCTGAATGTCTTTTCATTTTGTATTCTACCACACAACTTTATGAAGCAATAAATTATTGACAGTCTACTTCAAAAATTCTTTAGAAGAAAAAACAAAACGAAGAATGGAACGACTAGTGTTTCCGTGACTCGTCTGTATCATTGCGAACACATAATTTTTATTCCATACTCCTTCACTCATTTGTCAGTAATGCCAAATATCCGCTATCGTGAAGCAAAATATGAATGTGAAATTTCTCAAAAGCTATGCAATAAAAAATTTTTGATACTTATATTGTTATGTTGTTGTTAATAGTGGGAATAATGAACGATAACTGGAACAAGAATGTATAGAAAATTACGTCATTACTGGAGCTGAAAAAAGCCGATGTAATATAAACGCAATGTAATGAATAACAAATATGATATTGTATTGTATAATTTGTTGAGCTCATCTGCTTATTTTGACTGGACCAGGATTACTTGCAAGTGTTACTTTGTAACAGAACATTGTTAGATATAATACATAATCATCTTCAAAATTGTTTTAAGTACCGACCTTTGTAGCGAAATAGAAAAACAACAGAAACAATACAATTATAACTCAACTATTGCAAACACAATTTTGTCTTTTATTTATCCCCTTGCTCTTTTCCACCCACACTATATTCCCAAGTCCTCGACAGTGCTTTGGCACTTCTCCATTTTTTTCTTTTGTTTATTTTCTACCTTTTCTGATTTTCTTCAGAAGGATCTATATAATTCAATCGCGAAAATCTCCTCAGACTCGACCAAGAATGTTCGTGTCCCGCTTGTCGATGATTCAGGTGCTCGATGGAATTTCAATGAGACGAAAGTAGAAGTATTGAATGAACGTGACTCGGGTAATCTAGTTTTTCTTATTTTCATTATTATTAATTTTTTTTAGCAAGATTGAGTGACTCAATTCTTTGTCTAGTCATGGAATAATTCATCCATGCTCTAACCGTTCTCACTCTTCCTCTTTTCTTCCACGCGTACTACCATTCTCACATTTCTTATACCTGTACCGACTTCTTCTATAGAGTATAGGTAGGAATTTTTTATTTAACTTGGATTTTTACATATATATTTTGTGTCTAGTGTTCAAAGATGAAAAATGTCATTGTTTCATTTGTATTTTCTCTTATTTCTCCGCATGAGAATTTTTTTCTGGTTGCATTAATAGTATTTGTATTTTTCCTTCAAAAGTTACTTGTCGAAACACAGTCATTCACCTTCATCCATTCATTGTCTTAATCTTTTGTGTTTCTTTTCTTCTCGAATTTAACAACTAGTCAATATATATTATTTACAACATATTACTTTCAAAAAACAATTGACAATCGCGGAGGGTTTACATGCAAGAGCATTTAAATTTCTCAATCCTTTTTTCAATTATTCCATACTTCATTTTCATTTTTTCCTATTTGTCAATACTTTTCACTATTTTCTCATGAACACATCAATGCCCAATTCATTATTATAAATGAAAATCGTCTCACCAATAAATGACAAATTAATAAGTACAATTTTACTTATTGTTCAATTAATTAAAAACGAGAAGTAAAATAAAATAATAAGATACTCCGTGACTATCTGATTGACACAATTAATTATTTAAATTTAATGTGCGAGATTCGGTCCCCGAATTTTCGTTTATTCAATTATTCGTTTTTCCGCCGCTTGAACATTTCTCTTCACCCCATTTTCATATGGGTACGTTATTTTTTCTTTTGCTTTAAATGATATGCAGAGAACAACAAGAAGTATATATATCACAGCATAATGAAGATCTGATGATTCATATTCATAATATTAATATATTCGTCATATAATAATGCAAGGAAAAGGCATAACAAACAAAATTAATGAGATAATATAACAAATAGAGGCGAATTGAAATAAAATCTGTAGTGTAATCGGCACGAGATAAAAGAACTTTTTGTTCAATTGACTTAAATATATGAACTAATTGATAATTCATCGATGGATGTCCTGCCTCAGTCCCATAACATATACATATTGATTTAAATATAATTTTCATATTAAAATGTTCTCTAAGAAAATCTCGATAAACAACAATCAAATCTCATGTTTTCATTTTGATAGAAAAAAATCTTTGTGCCTACATGGTAGGTTGAACTATTGATATATTATATATGTCCAACATTTAACTATACCGAATCTTGTATATGAAACGGTAAACCCTTTATTCCTCATCCATATTTTATCTTTTTTGTATCTTTTTTACACTTATTAATTTTTTTCATCTTTCCCTCATATTTTCTTTGTGCTTGTCAGAGATCATATGTATTTATGTATGTATAGTAAAAAAATGAAGATAAAAACAGATTAATAAACTCTTTCTTATTATTTTCATAGTCTTCAATAAATGGCAACGTCATTTTTTCTATATTTATGTTTGTTACGATTATTTTTAATTTTTTATTCTTCCTTAATTTGTTTCCATTAATTTATCTTTATCACTATTATGCGCCGTAGCGATATCATTTCGACTTATCGTAGTGTCCAAGGATTGGCTGTAATCAAATTAAAAATGAGAAGAAAAAAAATCAAGGGTGAGATAAAAAAAGGATCGAAAGACGAAAATTCATTTCATACAGAAAGACGAAACAAATAAGAAAAGCAGTCGTTCATGTTCCCTCCCTTGATGTTGTTCCTATTCTCATGTCAGAACATTAATCCCAATAATCAATAACGACAGACCAAACAAGAATAATAAAATTAATTCCAAAAACGTGGGTCGAATTCTTGACCTGAAGTCGAGGGTGAGTTCATTCTTTATGTCCCTTTCACTCTTTCCTCTTCAATTTTTTTTTCTCGATCGTATCTTTTTCCTTTTTGGATTACTTCTCCTCCCAAACCTCTTCCCGTATTGAATGTACCTAATTATTCCGTAAGAATCTCAAGAATCCTTCTACTTTTTCTTCGAGCGGGTAGTGATTCGCTTGTATATATAGAGCCATATTTGAATTCGATTATCCATCCAATTTTTTTACGCGTAATCATTCCTTTTTTCTTATATAACAAATTCTCTTAAAATTATCGGTTCAATAGTAATGTATTGACTTTTCTCTGATTTGAAATTCATTCTATTTCAGTTCTCACAATTCATTTGCCTTGGCATGAAATCAAATGTTCGTCTATCCATCATCATTACACCTCCCAGCATTTTCATACTCTCTAACACATCCATTCATATTTATCTGTCCTTGTTTTTTTTGCCTTCATTGTCTGTCTTTATAGACAATCTAATCTGAATACATCTTCAGCATTCGCATCGGATATCGGTGCGTCGGGGTCGGTGAGCATTTGTAAACCATCCAAATCTATTGGATCTAAACCCTGTCTAAGGGCATCATCAGAAGTAAATAAATCCGGATCAAAGTCACCTGATATTGTTGAGCCTAAGTCTTTAACGAATTCAGAATTCGTTAAGTCGTCCGTACCCGAAAAGTCTATGAAATAGGAATTTTTATATTAGTATTACTGTTGGAATTTTATTACCTGGATAATTTTATTATTTGAATTTTTTTTATATCATAGAAATACCGGTTAATATTATGGTTGGTGTATTGGGCGTCTGCGGCGTCAATTGTTGCGTCGTAGTAGGCGTCCTTGGTTGATAACCCATTTGAGGACTTGTGCTGTAATAGCTCGTTTCAGTGCTACCAAGCTCGCCACCAACATTGATCATGTCATTCTTTGAAACAGGAAATAGAAAAAAAAACGTCAGTACAATATATGAAATGAAAGTTGTTATACAGAAAGAAAAAAGCCAAACTAATAAGATGACTGTTTAGAAGCTGAACGTAATTCACCTGTGAATAATTTGACGTGTCATTTGACGATCCGATATACGATCCTATGGAATTTGGGTCCACATTCGAATCCATCTGTGGATAACAGAAAAATAAGAACCTAATTTTACATTTGAATGATCATCAACGCGTGATGGGTTTTCGAGAATCGAAGTATTATAACGGAGTAAAAATAACGATGAGGAAAAATGAGAAGGTAAGGCAAAAAAAGGAACATAAAAGGAAGAGTGGGAATTACACGATGGCATCGATCGATCGACCACACATTCTAGTTGCCTTCCAGGCGCGTTGGAATTCCCTTCAGGTTTCAAAACTCTCATGTTCACTTTTTTTTTCTCCTCAAACACAACTTTGGACACCAATCAATAGACTAACGAAAATCTGAGATTATTTCACCACTCCAAGAAGAGAACTAAATGAGTTAGGAGAAAAAAAAACCCGAAGTAAACCGTGACGAAGAAAATAATTGAAAGACTTTTTCTTAGTTGAAGTTCTTTTATCATTTGCCTGGCATGCCTGATTTCATTTTGATTATCTATTGTCGAAGGGATTGTTACAACTACCTGCGTGGTCCAACCAGATTCCATGAGCTGTTGCACAACTTGCGCCCAATCCTAACGTCACGTGAGCAGTTAACAAACAAATAATGCGATTTTTTTCAGCACAAAAATGACAGATTGTTTGTATGATTTGATATAAAATTCTACCCATAAATTATCTACAGGCTCTTTGATTCCGAAGCGAAATTTATCAACTATCCTTCATTTTAAACATTTTATAATTAATGAAAATGAACTTACCACTTCCTAAATTTAATATCGAACGATTGAAAGAAGAAAACAGAAACAAGAATATTACAACGGACAAATATTATCAATATATGTTCAAGAAATAATACTTCACATACATGAATGAAGCTCATTAACTCAGGTTGTTTACTCACCACTCCCTTCCGTGTGATAGCAGATACAAAAGATTATAGAAAGGTTTAGAATTCGATCTGGTAATTAAATTTATGCATGTAGCAACTAAATCCCTTTTCTTTATATTGAAATTACCCTCACACGAATACCCAATTATGGATTCGTATAACCAATCAAATTATAAATTGCTAATGCAAAGTTGTACTATATTAATGAAGCAAGATATTCAGTACTAACCATATTGAATTGTTCGAAAGTCTGTTGGAGGGCCGCCGCTTGTGCTTGGTTAATGAAATAACTATTTTGATCTATACTGTCAGACGTGAGGCTTGGTGGTCCTGGATGGCCTGTGGGACTCGGAGGTGCTGATGGGTTATTGCTGTAACTCAAAGGACTACCCTGTAACAAGAATCAATTGAATAATGTAGCCATATATTCAAGAATAGTCGTATTCATTTAATAATTTTTCTTTTTCTTATTACACATAGCTAAGGAAATAATATCTATCAGTCTAGAGATAATTTACAATGTTCTATTATTTCGTTCAGGTTGAATATTGGAATATTTGTTATCCGATATAATGGTAGGAATGTGGAAGTATATTTACTTGAACAGTTATACTAGGTGACGATTGTGGTGATGGCCTGTTAACTGGATGACACGTCCTGTATGAACCCAATGAATTGATCTGTTGTTGCTGTTGATGCTGCTGTTGCTGATGAGATTGCTGCTGTGTCTGTGACGCTTTCTAGAAAATCAATGATAGAATTATCAAAGTTAAGAAATATTGATTCCACTCTTGTTACATGTTGATGGATAAATATAGATTCATTCATTTACAGGACTTTGCGGTGGCACAGGACTGAGTGGTTGCTGATAAATATAATGATGACCAGGACTGTGTGACGTTGGTGGTTGTTGATTTGTCTGACCATACGAACGCAAATCCTGTTGCGAAGTACTCGTATTGTTATCCAGCATCACACCCTGCTTCAATAAACAAAATAATAATTAATGCATTAAATCAATTTCAAACTCATTATTTTTCACTAAACTTTTTTATTTACTTTCAATTCATTATCTACTGCTTTTTATTTGCATGTTAAAACCGTCACAGTTTTTTATCATCTTGCAGGCTTCAATTTCACAGGGGATCGATCGATATTTACTTTTGGTATTTTGTTTCATAATTGATCACGCCATTCATTATAATTGATATGGTCCATATGATAAAAAAAAAAAAAAGAAACGATTGGATAACATACTGAATGACTTATTATTTGATTTTACTCCATCACATATTTTATTTCATCGTAAACGAGACTATCTTTAATGAATTCAAGGTTTATTTTTCAACTGTGTGAAATGTTATTCGATGATTTGACATTTATCACATTCAAATTATAATTCATGATCACATCCCGAGAGAAATTGTCATCTATCTAACACAAGACTTTCTATAATATTCATACAGTTAAGGGTTGCAATTTCGAATAGAATTCAAGTGTTGAATGTCTCCTAAGCCAATCACTTTCAGCATTTACATCATTTGAACTACATTATTATTCACACAGACACACATAAACGCTCAACCCAAACTTATTCCTAATCTCTCATCTCACATTATTCGCATATTTCTAAATTTGACTTGACTAAATAATTCACACACAATTCACTACATCGATGAATCAAACATAATAATAGTGATGGTAACAAAAATGTAAGTAAAAACTGAAAAAAATGAGCGAAATAAATTTTTTTTATATATTCTACTGACCTTACATGTATGTAGAAACCTAGAGTTAACAGGCACTGATAAATGATTCTGCAAAATAACAAAGACAAAGAACCACTACAAAAAAGGCAAAATAAAAATAATAAAAGTGAAGGAAACAAAAAGAATATGTTTATATATATATTATTATTAAATAAAAATAAAAACGCTGATGAAATGACATGTGAATTAAGAGACGTTTTGTGACAAAATTTCCAAAACTTTAATCTGTATACATAAATGACATTTAATAAATGAATAAATAAATAAAAATAATGATAGAAAAAGCGAGCGATAATCGATCAAACGACACTAATCTCTCTCTCCCTCACTCCCCCCCTTTTTTCTTTCATGCTGTCAACTTACGACCTTTCCCTCTAACAATAATGACCTCGACGATGCCATCAAAAATGTGGCAATGCTATGTACAATTTTCCTCTCCACTCTCCTTTCCCTTATCATATCATAAGGGTGATAACGAAGCGGAAATACTGACAGTAAGAGAGAGTGAGAGAGAAAAGTTGAAGCAGCTTGTCTGCACATATATCTGTGCACGCGATAACAACTCACGTGACTCACACACACATTTTTTGTTTTATTCTTTTATTTTTTTTCAGTACACGCGACACACTGAATTTTCAAACCTGGGTCTACCATGGGCATCTATATGTACACGTTCAATGTATAAATATAAACATATCTATATATATATACTTCTATTAAATGTATTTGTGCACATGCAATTAAGCGGTGCATCTCACATGCATAATAGCCGTGCATGTTATCAGCAGGACCGAAAAAGAAAATTTACGTACTATAAAGAACTGAATGTAAATGAATTTTTTGATTTTGCGAACGTCGTCTGTTAATGGAATTTATATTTCAAAGGTAATTAAAATAGACTTGTATATTCTCAATAATTGCATTTGCAAAGTAAAATGAAAAATTAAAGAAGCAAAAATGAAGAGTGTGCGACGTTTGTGTTTTGTTTTTTGATGTTTTGATTGAAAAATAAAAGGAAGAATAATGTAAAGAAAAAAATGATGTTTATTCTTCTGCGTTAAATTTTCCCAAAAGGACTACAGCTAGCAACGATCTATATATAATACTATAAATTTCACAAAACAAAGGACCACAAGGATATTTACTTGGGCGCCTGGCGGGCTGTGATCCTGTGAAAAGGATAGCCTTCCAGCTTGCGCCAAGCTGGTTGGCGACAGGTTTGTAGGACTGCTCGTTTGAGGACTCTGGAATAAATCCGTAAAGCATATTGCCTTGTTTGTTTTGTCTTTAGTGTTTTTTTTTGTTACAGTATTTTATTTCCTCATGTTTCATTAGGTCTCTTTTTTTTTTATAATGATAAATTGAATTGATAAATCACTACTTTCACTATATATATTCTACTGTTGTTTATTTTCGAATCAATAATGAAGACTTGAAAAATGTTTATACAATAAGATTGAGAGAAAGAACAAAAGGAAGACAGAGTGTTGTATCGTTAAATTATTCCGTTGTTGTATAATTAATGCATAAAACAAAAAGATTGTCAGAGAGGTCCATTATCCAGCGCTAATCCCTGCGGGACCAGTGAGCACCGGAAAATTTACCGTTGATTAAATTACCTCTTGAATATAAACTCAAAACCTTTCTACGTAAACAAACGGTTCCCAAATTGCCTCGACAATATCTCCCACATTTTATTTTTACATCCCCATCTCTTATGCTCACTCGGTCTTCCATTCGTCCAATTAAAGTGCCCTGCAAAAGCATTTTTATATCCACCAGTGCAATTGTAGAATCGATGAAGAAAAAAAAAGAAAAGATAAATATTATAAATCGAAGAGAAAATGAATAAAGATATAAATAACATCAACTTTGTTAGACCATACCTTTAATGTCAAAAAGGTTTCACAGTAAGTCGTTGCGTTGAATTGTTTAAAAGCGATTCATAATGTGTTCAATTACACATAAATAATTCGATGAATAAATTTATTTTTGAGAAGCAAAAGATGAGAAATTCATATGTAATATAAAAAGGGAAATTGCTTGGACAAAAATTTCCAGATCATTTGATTGAATTTAAATAAAATATTTGATTCATATAGATTTAACTCGCCTTTTTCTATTGTACAATTCAAATTTATTCTTTGTGAGTTTTAAAAATATACTCAAGCAAAAATTTATCTATGCATATGTATATATACAAATTTATACTTACGTTACTATATTGCGTACTGCTAGAATGATCTTCTTGGTCCAATGGTGTGTGAAGAGGTGACGGAAAATGAACAGTACTGAGATCCGGAAGTGAACCAGTATTATTACCAATAGGCGTTTGTGGTCCTGGCGGTTGTGAGCTTGGATATATACTGAAATAAAAATATCCCAAATGAAAAAAAAAGGAATTATCACTTGAATATTCAAGACATTCCGTTTCTTTTTCACACAACTTTTATTTCCCTCAACTATCAGAGGTCATGGGAACTCTCGCGAGGAAATATTTATTTTTCTTTTAATTTTCTCATGCTCTTTCATGTCAATATCTTCAAGGTTTCCACGTGCGGATAAATAAAGAGAAGTCAATTATGGACTGTCATCATCAAAATTCAACTAGAAATGAAATAGTATTTTTTTTCCGTTTGCCATTCGTTTTTCAGTGGTAATAGAAAACATTTATGCATTTTGTACACTCAGGTCGACACAATACGACTCTCGTTTTCTCATATATGCGCATGATTCTTTACATGTATGTATATATGCAACAATGCTCTTGAAGCAGCCCAACAATATTTTTTCTGCTTCTTTTTTCGCTATTCCTCTGCTTTTCTCTCCCTCTCTCACTCGCTCTCTATCGTTCTGGCATCGGGTGCGGCACTTTAGAAACGTTTTATTTGCGAATCATTGACCGAGCGAACCGTTATCAGACTTGGCCACGGAAATAACTATTTGCCCACACATCTACACCTACACATATGTATTCAAATATATATGTGAAACGGTTATAGATATATGGAAATGCAAGGAATGTACTATTTTCAAACGGGTTCAATTATGCAGGCAAGAAACCTCGACGATATTGTTGGACATGTTAGTGACTTGACTCACAACAATTTTATTTAGAAATGTTTCTCTCTTTTATTATTTGGAAACTCACTGAATGCCTGGTACTCTTGGCATTTCGCAGGAAGATCGTGGTCTCGCAATGAGACCATGGTGTCCATCACGATTATCATTTGATGTATTCAACATTGCATGTTGATCTGAAATATGATTAGAAAAAAGTGACTATTATTATTTTCATTCGTGTAAAATTATAATTTAATTTATTCTTGTTATTTCAATTGATATTACCTCGTCTATGTGGTATTGGTGATGTTGATTGACACGCTTCATTAGCACTTTGATGTAATGCCGAGTCAGAATTGGTTCTTCGCCATGTATCAGGACAAGGTGGTGATAAGTATGTACCACTATACGGCGATGTGTCATACCTTTTCTCCATTGGTCTCGAACGCATTGGACCAACACCCACACTTCTTCCACGTTCATTGCCACGATAAATCATCGGATTACTATGTTGCATTTCCTCTAAATTATTGAGCGCCGTCTGCAATAATAAATTCACATAATATTAATTCCTGTAGTTGATATATGAGAACAATTTTAAATAAAAATAGTGTTATGGGGAAAGATAATTTTTCTTTTATGTGAACTCGATTGTGTTGAGTGTGCAAGGGGTGTTGATGTTCTTAGGTACTTTACGAGTACTATTCTCAAGTGTGTGTATGTGTGTGTGGTATTCAAGCAGTAATTGAAGTGGAATTTTGTCGTCGTCTTGTGACTGTTTTATAATATCACCAACCCATTGAAGGTCGCATTCGCCTTTACGTGCCATTGGAGTCGCATTAAATTGGCTACCGCATACTAGCGAGACTTGAGAGGGAAGTTTTAGTGCGGTATGAAGGAATTTAATGTTGGCATTTGATCGTCGTTGTCGTCAGTTTGAAGCAAGACTGCAGAAATTCTTCTCACGGGTTAATGCACAGTAGTATGGCGTGAGTATTGATGAAATGAGATGCAGAAGAAATAACATAAAAGAACATTCTCAAATGTCAAATTTGTTAATTTACAATTTTTTGCAATGTTTTACTGCGCTCAGCAATTTTTAATTGTCATTCATTTATTCTTCATCACCAGAATTTATTTTTTTTCTTTAGTGGAAAAACTTTTTATCCGGTTTGTTCAAGAGAATTTGTTCAGGGTGTTGTCGAGTGTACGTTGGAATTTTTGACAAATAGACTGGTCAATTCTACAGTTAAAATAAAATTCGAATATAAAATATTTGACCTAATTCTTATCTCCTAAAACGTTTGAAAATTAAATAAAAAAATAAAACTTTTATTGTAATGAATATAAACTAATTAGTACCGAAACTTTTATCAATATAACAGGAGTTGTCATTGTGAAATAATCATGAATAATCGAACGCCTTATCGTGTATGTATTCACTTTAAAATATAATGAACCTTATCTAAATGATAATTCAAACAATGAAGTTCAGACTATTGTAAAAGCAAGAAATTTGTATATCCTACTATAAGTTCAAGTCAAAAATAAATGTTCACATATTTATTTCTTAATCCCAAGATATCCGATTGCTTATTAAAACTGCCAGACATCTTCACTGCTCGTCACAGTCATCAATTTACTCTCATGTTGAATTCCTCAATACATAATTCAATAATACCAAATAATAACAAACTTCGTTAATATTTATCAATATAAATTGCACGATATAAATTTAATTTCCACATCAATTTGTACAGATTCAAATTTATTGCAATAACACACGTGACAATTATGAATAAAAATTTAAATACACACTTGACGCCGACATTGTTGTTTAAATGGTATGCATGTACAATCGATAAATTGATTATTTCTATTTCCACACATGACTTTGATATATTAGGAATATGAATAAAATATATCACCAATGATTCGCCACTGTGATCCATTTTTGAACACTTATTCACTCGAAAATGAAATTTAATAAATATTCATACATTCATAACAATGCAAAATGCATTTGCGCAAATAAATAAATGAATATATAAACGCATAAATAAATAAATGAGTAAATTCATTGAATAGTTTATTCATTTATTTATTTATTTATGAGTTGTTCATGTGTAGCGATGCATTGTAAATTGATCATGCAATACGTGGCATAATCCATCCAATTATTAATTAAATATATAACCAAAATAAAAAACTTTTTTATTCACACTTCCGTTGTCGCAACTTTTGCATACGGCTATAGCAGTCATTAATAATTGTAAATGTGTCCTCGTATTCATGCTCGTCTCACGCATATATAAATATAAAAATATTTTTATATGTATATATACGTGTATATATTTATTTATGTGTGTGTTGTGTTTACATAGACATCACAACGCGACAAGGTTCAAGGAAAACTCCTTTGCTCGATGTTTATAACACGCGCGCATGCGATGCGCGCGACGATAATCGACCGTGTGCGTAAAATTCTGCTGCCATGTGCGTTTGTTTCCCTTTTGGTTCAGTTATATTTTATTTCCCCATGTTATTTCATTTTTAGCTTACGCTTTTGTTGATTCAGCACCACGAAAATATGTGTACAAGAAAATCTTGTCTATTTTAATCATTTAAATATTCAGTTAAAACGAATGTAATGTTTAATAATACTGGCTCATTGATTCCTGTATTTTTAGATATCGCTTTAAAGTAGATAAGTAATTTTCACAGCTTAAGGACGAGTCCTAGGTCATGAATTCATAGGAACTAAATTGTAGTCGCAATTCTCGTGCACAAAATGATACTATTGTCTGATCAATTCCTAATTTTTGTTGGGTAGTTATTGCATTTTAAAAAACAGATTTTTGTTTCGTATTAGAAAACTGAATAAGTTAGATAAAATTAGTCATTCAAATTATTTTATTATTTCAACGTGGAGTCCAACTGTAGGTTTTCAATTCTTTAATACATTTTATGAAGGTTTCAGCAGTGAAAAAAAAAACAGATTTGTTATTAAAAAAACAAGGAAATAAAATATAGAAAAATATGATAAATTATTCATCCAAGAAAAACTATCTTAGCATAAATATCACAATATTTCGATGTTTGAAAAGAATTTCTTTCGTGATGTGAGGTATAGTTGAAATATAAATTCATGTATTCACATGTGTATATGTGTGATAAAAGTATATATAGGGAAATGAAATAGTTTTCGTTCTCTCATGCCATTGGCGCAATTTAGGAGAATGAAACTGGCACGGGTGAATGGCGCGAGTGTTGGCGAGGTCAGGAACCGATCGACTGTCTCTTCCTTTGTCTCACTCACTATCTCACATATATATATATGTAGTTCGTAACTCACTTCGTTCTTTCGACGATGCCGATTGCGTTCCGCCCACGCGACGCTAGGAGCACACAACGACGCCCGGCGTCCGTCATGCCGACCCGCTTTCACGGATTTCCACTGAGTGTCCATTCAAGGCTACTGGCCCTCTTTTCCTCAAAATACCTCAGCCCAATTCTCTTTTCGATCCATTTATTTTCTTCTACGTTTATTCAAAATTATTCTTTTATATATATATATACAACATTTAACAACATCGAATAATAAAAAATTGGTAATAAATGTTGTATGAAATGATTCGATTCAGTGAAATGAAAAATTTAATTTTCTAGTAGGGACAAATATTTTTTGTTACTTCTGAAACGAAGTTTATGTTAGTTCGAAATTAAATGGAAATATTTCTAAGTAATTGTCGGCAATGGAAAGATAAAAAAAATTTATTGATTCAATTGTATGATAATATTTAAGTCATTTGAGTAATTATACGTTCGATTAGTCATCGAATAAAATATTTGAAGTCCAGAATGCAGATAACACTGTTTAAAATGGGTCGATAAAATACTACCTCGTTGTCATTTTTGAAGTGTACTTGAAAAAAATAAAAAAAAAAGGAACCAAGAGAATTTCCATTGCGTAAAAAAAAAATATTAAAACAAACAACTATGGACACGTATCGAATTATTTGAAATTTCGATTGTATGAGACTCGAATATCACAATTGAATTTATCAGGTTAAAGTAGTTTTGTTTAAAACTTCTATTTTCACCTGTGAAAATCATTATTTTAAATGACAATATTTTTTTTAATCAAATCGAATAATTATTGTCCTTGATAAACATTGTCATTGATGATTTTTTTCGGTTGGTCTATTTAATCCCAGTCTTCATCATTTTTCAAGGGATCAACAACTCTTTGGGAAAAAACTAATTTTGAAAACAACATCGACGATAGAAATCCTCAGTTGACCGAGAAAGGGTTCGATGCTCCTGAGATTATCACCCACTTTATTTATATAAATATATATATGCCAATTTCTATTCCCCAATTATTTTTTGCATTACATAACCGTCGTTCTTTTTCTAAAAGTTTTTCACTATTATGATCTAAAAATTCATGAAGGGATTTCTTCAGAAAAATTTCATTCATACATTAATAAATATTTTGTGTGATTGTCATCAACACGAAAGTCACAACAAAGTAGATAAAAAAATTAACAACTTAGAGTTATTCTCAATCAACTAAAATGTTGCAGAGTTATTAATAAATAAGACATAAAAAATAATTTTATTCTTTTTCTTTCCCCCAATAGATTTGAGTACAGGTCGACAATAAATAATCGAGTGCAAATTGTAGAGCAATTGAGGTGACTGTGATCGATCAACTCATTGCATTTTTATTCTCATTTTCTATTCAAAAATCAGCCCTTGGAATGTTTCTATATCGATGACAATCAATTATTGATTTGTATGCACTTAAGTTTCACTAATCTTCATCCATCACTTAATAAAAATGAAAGAAAAATGATTTATAATATTAATTCAGACTTTTTTTCCCAACAGATTTACGTTCAGGTCAACGATAAATAATCCAAGATGAATTGTAGAGCAATTGAAATGACTAAGATCGATCAGTTGCCACCTGAATCGTAGATAAACCATCGCAGCAAGTTCTGAAGAGGGTTGATGAGAAACAGCGAGTTAAAGGAAGAGGAATAAATAAAAGAGAAAAAGTAAAGAAATGAAAAAAAAAAGAAGCGACTTTCGTTACTTCTTTGAAGGAAGTCCTGAAGCTCTATCGGTCTTCACGATCGACAAAGCTCTGAAATCGATTTCCCATGCGCAAGTTGAAACAGGTTAAAACGAGGAAAGTGAAGTGAGTGCGAGGAAGCACGCGAGGGAAAGAGGGTGGTACATCCGTTGATATTACAAAGGAGAGAGTGATGGACATTGTGTAAAGTAGAACGTGAAAGTAAAACATTTGAGAAAAGTTGAGAGAAAATGAAGACGAATAATAAAGTAAGATAAAGAAAGAAGGGAAGAAACAAAAAAGAAAACAAATATAACATCGAAAGAGATTAGAAAATAATGAGTTGACGACAGGCAAAAGTTTGTTTTTCTAGAGACATTGACAGAGCCACTTGTGGAATAAATGGAAACAATAAAATCTTATTCACAACTTCGTAACAGAAAAATATATTTATGTACATGAGGGAATCACGTAAAGCCGATTAAATGAAAATATAAGAAAAACAAATGATGAATAAGAAAATTTGTTATCAAGTCTGATTTTCCCTTAGGCCATTCGATCATAGCAATTGAATATTCAACAAGAATGTTCACAAGTATAAATGTAGATGTGACTCGAGACCAAAGTCAGTACTCGGATTTGAAATAGGATGTGGCAATTTCGTGGTTTTTCTTCATCGGAATTATGTAATAAGAAAGGAAGAGAAAAGGAAATACAACGACGATAATTGCTGCTGAAACGTATTTTTAAATGAAAGACGATTACGAATATTAACATTTTGCTTTTTTTTTTGTATTTTTATTTTACGTGATGCATCAGCTAATATGATTTTTCTATTTGATCATTCTATAAAGAGCAAAAAAGATCGAGGAAACAATTCAAACATAAATTGTTCCTATAAATAATAATGAAAAATAAATTTCTGTAAGTTTATAAAACAAAAATTGATGGATTAATTTTATTCAAATACTTTTGGCCATTGAAATTTATTCTGAAATAATAATTTATTAGTAAATGTGCTGAATCAAGTAGACATTTGGGTTCATTCGAGTTCATTCAAATTAAATTCAATCATTTTATTTGGATTCATCTCGACCGAGAGTGGTGTTCAAACATTTTCATAATTTATCATTCCCAATGAAATTACATTATTCATACTTGTACGTTTAATAGTTTAACATATAAATTTTCCATAAATCTCGTTCTCCGTCAAACAATGAAAATATCAACATTAAACCGATAATATAAATTTATCGAAAAAAAAATATAACAAACAATTCCAATTGTAAATCAATCCAAGAAATTATTTTGCAACATACAAAATATTCATCATATTATTTTTCTTCTTTCACAAAATGTCTTTATAAAAAATGCAAAAGCGGAAATTTATAAATGGAGGATCCTCAATGGTGGGATCGCGCGCGCGTTTGTGATGATCGTGCAGCAGCAGGATGCAGCGACACGTAGCACGCGCCCGGAACAAGCGAATGAGTACCCGCAGTCGCGATCAATACACCCTCTTCTTTCCTCCCCTTCTGCGTCCATATCACCCCTCACCACCTTTTCTCACTCCCACCTTTAAGCCTCAGCTCTTTCTCCCTTGCTTTTACTCTCTGAAGTTCCAGTCGTGTATATGCCCGATAACAACACATGCCTTCATGCACACACATGCTTCGTTGTTTTTATTTTATTACTATTTTTCTCTTATTTTTTTTGTACAACTTTCATATACCGATCGCTTGTTTTATAGTTCGCTTCTGTTGAGCGCACTCGCTTGCTGTATTTTTCTTCCACCTACTTTTTTTTTCCTGTTTTTTTTTCCCCCACTCTTTCTCCTGTTCTTCTTCTTTCTCTTCTTTTATTTATATATACATTTTTTTTTGTTTTACTTCCCACAGGCCTCATTCACACAGAATATAGTGGATCATGGTCACGCCAATGGCAATTTCAATGCCTTCAATTTTATTCTTTATCGTATCTATGTACATACACATTAGCACACAAATCGATTTTGCTTTGGATGAAGAAAAAAAGAGAATACAAAAAAAATTGTCAAGAGAAAAAATTTGTACAGAGGCAAATTAAATTGATGAGATATTAATAATTTTGTCAATGTTGAAGAAAAAAGATTTCTCTATTTTTTTGAATTTGAAATGGAATATTTTATGGTTTTTTAATTTAATTAAAATTGACAAGAAGTATTGAAGAAAAATATATAATTATGTAGTAATAATGTGAACTCACAATTCATCGTTAATTTGAATTAAATGGAAAACATGACGATATGAAGTGAGCATCGATCAATACTATCGCGCAAGAAGTATAATATTCTAAACACGTGCTACAACTTCATTATATTCGTGCAAAATTTATTTATT
The DNA here is from genome assembly GCA_030523085.1 of Meteorus colon. Classification (NCBI taxonomy): domain Eukaryota; kingdom Metazoa; phylum Arthropoda; class Insecta; order Hymenoptera; family Braconidae; genus Meteorus; species Meteorus colon. Next base: position 154,681 of record JAPYZH010000144.1, on the reverse strand, counting down.
CAGTTACATCTTACATTTTTATTTTTGTCATTTATCAATTATTCAATAGACAACTTGTAGGTGAATCTTGTTGGATGTTAATTGCCATGGCACCACTATTTAATCATTATCTCAAGTAAAAATTAATTTGTAACTTCAACAAGACAAATGCTAAGGGAATAATTTAAGTTTGACAGCTTTGCACCATGACATTCAATCATATTAATCTATCTCAATATTCCACCGTCAATAATTCTCTACATATTGTTTTTTCATTTTTCTAAAAGCTCAATCACTAATCTGTACGATAAACCTGCCGACATGTCGAAATAAGTGATAATTCCAGGATAAAAACTTCCTAATAAAACAAAAAAAAAGCATTCGTTTCATCATAACGCAACATTTCTACTAAATAAAACCTGAACTGTTACAAATATCCAATAACTCCACGAACAACTTATCAAAATTTTGAAATCACCTATAAAGATAAAATACCAGATTTCCAAAAAAATAATAACGAAATTCATAAGTCGTTAAAATGAAATTTGTTTCAAATATGACAAACAAAATTCCAAAAAATTTTCAAAGACTCACTGTATTACGACAAATCATGATAAGATCTTATTTCTTATCTATCTTGAATAGCCCATTGACATTTCAATGAAATAAAATATCATTTTTGAGAAAAGAAACTTGGAAAATCGAATGAAGAAAAAAAAATCGACATAATGACCAAAAAAAAAAATTCAATTAAACTTTGTAATCGCTACAAGGAAAATAAATCTATTTTCATCGCATTGAGTGTAGCAGACATGAATCGTGTGGCCAAAAGTAAATGCTGTATCTACTTGTGAATTTATATATCATGTGTGAATGTATATACACATACACCTTTATCGCACGCATTTACCGGCGCACGGCTCACAAACCCAACCCTCATCCCACTCGTCACATTACTCGCTCACACATATACAAATACACATAAATACATACACACTATATTGCATAACCTCGAATGCCGGCCGGCGAAACAATCAAGGCACTGCTGCTTTACTTGCCTGTGTGTTATCCATCGCGCACACAGTCAACCACACGGTCAATCCAACGATCTTGAACTTTGCGCGTTCGTCGCACTGAATGATAAACTGCTTGCCGGAAGAGACAAGGAGTGTGATGCAAAAAAAAAAAATAGAGACGAAAAAAGAGGAAAATAAATAAATAAATAAGTAGGGTCAGTTGAATGGAAGAAAAATAAAGAAAGAAATTCACTGACATATTTCATATTTCATTTACTCTTCTATTCATTTTTTTTTTTCTCATTTTGACCCATTCTATTGATACAGATTGAATTTTCTGCTAAAATTCAACTTCATGGATAAAATTGGATAAATGAGAAAGGGACGAGAGTTGAAGATATTCGAACATGAAGATAGATGAATAGATGAAGAAAGTGAAAAGATAGAAAATTACTTCTTTGCCTTGCTTGCATCAGATATAAACACGACGGGGCGACATTCCAATGGATAGAATCGCTGCCTTCCCTACTATTTCTTGAAAACATTCTCAAGCTGGATTCTCTTGATAACCAATGGGAAATAGAATATAACCATAAAATGTTTCATTGAAATTCCATACGATGGGTTGTAGGATTTTTTTCTCAAATTTATTTGAATAAGACATGAGGAAAGAGATATTGTTTTGAATCTATTTGTTATTATGAGCATTCTATTCTTGTTGACGCTAGAGAATAATGAAATTATAGCGCACGAAAGTAAAATGAATTGAACTAAATTTCATTACATCCACATTTCCTTTTTTTTTATTGATATGAAAGTGAGAGGGAGTTATGATATGGATTGAATAAATACAAATTGAGAACAGCTTCTACTTCGATAAACTTTATATTAAAGTAAGTTCCACCCTCTTGGATTATTTGAATTGAAAAATATATTAATATTGGTATTATTACACCATAAACAATCAGCAGATATTGAATTTTTATTGCTCGAATGATTATTATTCATGCCATTGGTATTTTAGTCATTTGTGTTCATTAAGTTTCACATTGATAAGAATATTTTCAAGTAAAACTGACGAAATGTGAATATGAATACAATTAAAAACGAAGAATTTCTTTTGTGTTTCGAAAACCACAAAAATTACTAACGTGATGTACTAATTGTATGCAGATAAAGAATTTTCTTCAATGAAGTAATATTGAAATGACAAAAATGACACACGATGAATTTTCTATTTCAAAAGCAATATTGATAATGTGCACCACCTGATTGATTATGAAAATTCTAATACATATTTATGCGGTCATTATGAATTTTAAGTATAGAAAATAACGTTGAAATGATAACGATTTTATATGACAATTGAAGAAACATGTATACATATATTCTGAAGTGAAAAAAAAATTCCAAACTCAAAATGCTGATAACTAAAAACAGTAAATGAAAATTTTACTGCAACGTTGACTCATTTTTCATTATTTTTTCTACTTCCGCGATGCGTTGGAATAATTTACAAATTCTTTAGCATTTCAGTATGATTATAAAGACTCGTTTTCAAGGTAATTGTCACGTAGCACCGATGATAATTTTAATCACTCAAAGTTAATAACACAAAGGATGATACTTTTCTTTATAAATTTTCTCACCATTTCATTATCAATTTCATATGACAAACAAATGTCAACTATATTTCCAATTAATATATATTTTTTTTCATCCAAAAGATTTTCCTTGTTCATTTCTCGGTACACAATTACAGACATCCATTTAATTTGACCAAAGAAAAAATAAAACGAAAACAAAAACATTGACAAAAAAAAGTATACAAAATAGTAAAAGACTTTTTGACGAATAATAATTATTCTCTTTCCTTTCTGTTATTTTACCTCACAAAATATTTCTGTAAATAATAAAATTGTCCAAAGTAGTTAGAAAAATATATATGCAAAATGAAACAAGAGAAAAACAATACTCAATGGAAATAATTTACGTGAAAAACGTCAAGCGGAAATGATAAAGGTCAGTGAGATTATGTGGACATGGCGGGTAAAGTGAAGAAGTGAATTGAATGGCGAGAAAAAATTAGAGGTTTCATTGTTAAAATTACGTGTATTTATGTTCAATCGACGTAAATGAAAACTGCATGGATATAATGAAAATAAATTGACGTATGTATTTATTATGCATAAGTCCAACGAGATTTCAAGTATTAGACAGAATTTTTGAAACGCCCACATCCCGTGATATGTCTCTATATAACATCACATAACATTGCATAAAATTTTTAATACTCCTGTATTGGTCAACGACAAACGAACGTGTCCTGCTAGAAAAATTTAAATTAATTCCAGCAGAAAAAAAACTCAAAATAAAAATTATTACAACGTGATTGATTAAAATTGAGTAAATAAAATAAATTGTAAATATGGCGCGATTTGTGTTTAGTTGTGTGGTCGTTGGTATTTTAATGCAGACTTTTCTCGTTTCTGCTAAAGTAAGACAAACATATATATATATTTTGTTTTCCTTCAATAAAATAAATGAAAATAAATATATATATATATATCAATGAATTAATTTAATTGCGTAGCTTCCGGATTGGGTATCAGCAGATATGATAGAAATCGTTGCAGACGATAAAGAAAGGTGTATGGGAGAAACTGGAGCGACACAAGGTGATTTTTATTTTTTCATCAACCCATTTTTACTTATAAAAAAAAATCCAAATCAATTCACTCTAATTTTCTTCATTGTTTCAACTTTTGTTTCATCATTTAGCTCTGATTGATGAAGTAAATGAAGGCAAACTGCCTACAGACAAATCTCTTGCTTGCTACATGTATTGTTTATTCGAATCATTGAGTTTGGTAAGTTATTTATGAATTTAATAATATTTAAACCACTAGTAATAAATATAAAGTGAATAATTGTTCGATTGGGATTTTAATTGTCATCAGGTTGATGATGATGGTGTTCTAGACGCTGAAATGATTGCCGGATTTCTTCCTGAAGACATGCAAGCTACAGCTTCTAATATTTTAGGAGCTTGTGCAGCACAACGTAACTAAATAAATTTAATATATTCACATTTTTTATGTGTATTAATTAAATTGTGAATTCTTTACAACTATTTTTGCATTGCAGCTGGTGCAGATAATTGTGAAAAAATGTTCAACATTGGTGTATGTGTACAAGCTAAAGATCCAACAGTGAGTATTCGAACGCAATAAAAAAAGAGAAAAATTGTTATTAACTGTCTCAAATAATCGAAATTAAACTATTTTTTCAGATGTTCTTCATGCTGTAAATATAAAATGATCTAATGGTGAATAGTGATAAATTAAATACGTGAATCTATTCATGAATAAATCAAAATTGTAAAGTCAATGGACATATTAATGTCAAAGAGAAAGAAATAAATATTAAATGAATAAATAAAAAGAAAAAAAATATGAAATCCTAAAATTTCCATCGAAATAAAATTAATTTAATGAAAATATCTCTCTTTAATTATAACACGACATAAAAAAAGAAAGAAACGAATAATAAATAACTTCGTAATAAGCTCTGAAACATTTAAGTATTTGCTAGAGAAAATTCTGTTACTCGAGACAAACAAGAACAAATTAACGTTAATTAATTTTAATTTACTGGTTGATTCCCAAAACATTTCTTTTCCATTTCTTCACAAACTGTAACAACATCATTCCTATTTTATCAGGACATGATTACTACTCTCGTTAATCTCAATTGAATGATAAAAACGAACAAAAAAAAAAAAGAGAAGTTATCAATATTATTTCCAATTAGTTTTTTAATCAAATAAAATTCATAAATCGTAGCTCTTCTGTAGAATTTTCTTTATATACTGCCAATAAATAATTACTAATTACATAACAGTAGATTTTCTGGAGATGAAAATAAAATTAGCTAGTTGATACGAACTCTACTAATATTAAACATGACATTTAAAACAATTTATGAATTGAACTACAAGACCAAACATAGATTATGATGATGATAATTGAATTTGCATCAACATTGAATGCTAAATTGAATTGACAATAACGAAAAGATTGAATAATGTATGAAACCAAGCATGCCATATGTTTTTAGAATAAATAAATTAAAAGACGCATCAAGACACACTAACGACATCAACTACGTGATATTATAATAAATCAGAAAACTGTAAAGTGACTAATGTAATTTCATATAATTTTCATCATTTTTATTGCTCATCATTCCACTGATTATTTTCAAGTGATCAATTAATTTCCTTCACAGTTGATTCTCATTTCATTATATAAATAACTGTTTCCATTCTTTTTTTTTATCTCAACTACATTTGTTGTGATTGCAAAAAGCATTTTGGAATTGATGCATTGCTGTACCTTGAGGTCGATAGAATGAATAGCAGCAGAGTTCGAAGTGGTAGGTTCTTTAGTTGTTTCCCTGTTTGTAATGTTGTTGTTAACGTTGGGCAATGAACCACCAGCTCTGAACTGATTGCTCAGATGTATATGGAGGTGTTTGCTGCCACTCGATTGAGGAGGACTTGCACCAGCACTCTTCACACTCAATGGAGTCTCTGGGACACCACCAGTGCCAGTAGGACTTGCACCTACTGAGCTGCTTGAAAACGCCACCTATACAAATTTATTTCAAAATTTGTTTTTGTTTCGTTTTCATTATTTATTTTTTTTCACCTTTTTATCATTATTTCTACACTCAATCAATTATTTTTTTTCATTTCTCCTTCTAATAGAGTAAAATAATTTTTCTATACAGTGATAGGATGGAATATAAAGAAAATAAATAACAAAATATGCAATAAATCGTGCACATTTCAATTGAAAATAAATTAATAAGTGTCATATAAACAATTTTCAAATAAATTCTATTTATATAACTCTTTCTCTCCTAATTTTCGTTGTAGAGTTTGAACGTTCACTTTGACTTCATGTGTGATTAATAATGTCAATCACAAATTCTCCCTGAGAGTATTCAATAATACTCTAAACGCATCAGAACCACCAAATGTTAAATTGTCTGACGAGAAATAGGAATTATTATCATATAATAATAATGAATCACAAATTATTCATTAATTTGATTATATAATGAGATTCAAACTATCTTAAAACCAAATTTCATCTCTATATAAAATAAATCCTGGCAAATGACATTTTACATTTCCTCTTTTCTCACATTTTTATTTAATTTTTCTATCTTTGCTCTTTTCACTTTTCCCTTTTATCCTACAGTCGTATTTACTGTAGAGTTTACTGCAAACTCCGTGGCGTACTGTTTATATACATAGACATGTATATATATCTATATATATATATTTACAAACGTACTGGCGGCATCAACAAATTCGATCGATGTGTGTGCTCTTTTATTTCGTGAGTGTATCGTGAGTGGACGAGTGGAATACGCTGCTATAACCTTCAGTTCAATAAGGCGATAACAGAGTTTATTGTTTATTGCAAATCTTCTAGACGTATAATGAATAAATATGTATATACGCACGGGAATAACTATTGAATGGCACCAATTTCCGTCTTTTTTTTTGTTATTTTGTTTCTATTGTACATAATTCAAATGAGTTTTTGGTCATGATGATTAATTATTTAAATGGAATAACAAACGAAGGAAAAAAAAAAATAAATGATGAATTGTTGGGAAAGGAAAAAAAATATTAATAATAAAAAAGAATGTTCAACAAGCTGAATATTGATTAATGGTATGATAATTGGCTCGCGATAACGATCAACAACGGGCTTGTTATAAAATTCTTCTTTACTTTTTTTTCCTTTGATTTTTCGATTATAAAATATTTTTTTAAATAGGAAATAATGTGAAGAATTATTTTGGACGTATTGAATGAATGGAATTGATTTTATTCAGCTAATTTTCTTCTCAGTCTAAGTTGGTGTAATGTATTCTGATTTATCAAGGGTTACAATTTTAATGCGTCCCATTTAGAAATCAACATGGAACCCTGTTGAATATGGTAATAGATTTTGAAGAGAATTAAAAATAGTCAAACTTGGATTATCTGAATTTTCGAATTTCATTCAGAATGACGTAATACAAACCAACGATAAGATAAAAATAGAAATGAATGATAAAAGTTCTTCTGAAATTGTTAATAGTCATACTGAAAAAAAAATTTTTTCATTATATAATTGTTTGCCCTTCGTATTTTCTTATAAACAAAAAAAGATATTCATCAAATAAATTGACAATGAACACAATGAACTTGGAAAATAATTTGTATTTACATAAACTCGTGTTTCCTTCATGGCCGAATTGATGTTTTATTAATATTCATTTTTGAATTACCAAATGCATGAATGGATCTAACAAAGTGTGTTTATAATTCTTATCAACACTTGAAATAACTTCGCTATCCAAATAATAAGAAGAAAAAGAAAAAACGAACAAAGAATTAGGTTCGTATATATAAATAATTCACACAAATTATTGGGAAACCAAATAAAATAATGGATGAATTATATTCATGGCAATAAATAAAACGTCGATTTTGAATGTAAAGTATTGATATTCTCTTGAAATTTATCTCAAGGTTGAATACCTAATTCTTTTCTCATTATCAAAATCGAGACTCTTCAAACAACTACATAATAATCTAATTTTCAATTGTTTTTTTTGTCCTCCTATCTTTATCATTGTCACTGTCTCTTGCAATATCATCGTCCTTACATATTTATTCGCGTCAAATTATATTTCGCCGCCACATGTGCACGAGCATCCGGTTAAATACCTCACTGGCAACTCCATATTGGTGGCAAAAAGTCAAATGTGGCAGAATATATTTCGCTGTTTTACTCTGTCATGTCTGTCCTGCTGTCTCCTTTTTTTTTTTTCCTAGTCGGGTGTATTCTCTCACATAATTCATCAACGAAATGAGAAAAATTTCCCGCGTGTAGCAATTGCGAATATTTCTATACATCTGTAGCTCTCACAATTCTGTTATATATTCGTATTTGTGAATGTACGTGGCAACTCAATTCTATCTTTCACTTCTCTCTTTATTTTCCTATCAATTCACCTCACAATTCCCTCATGTCATTCTTCGTTTTCTATATACGATATATCCAAGGAGAAAATATGCGTCGGAATGAATTGGAAAAATTTTTCATAAGTGAGATATGAAAAAAAAAAGACAGAAAATACTTTTCTTTCTTTTGTTTAATTCAGGAAAAATTTAGAACATTAAGACTAAAATAATTCGATGCTAGTTGCGCGAAATAAAAAAGATTGTTCCAAGAAAAAAGTGTTTACAGTTCTAGGTATGCCGATCAATTACAATGTTAACGCCTAGTATTTTAAAGTAATCACTGCCCCTTAATATATAGTGAAAAATATCTTCCCAATTATCTGCAATAGAGCCGCCGCTCAATACTAAATTAGTGACTTTATCTATGATGATAAATTCCTCATTCATCACATTTCAAATTCATATTCAATCACCGTTTTAAAAAAGTTCTCACTTTGGCGCAGTGAATTTCTAATATGATGAAGAAAAATGCACCACCACCGATGTGTTCAATTTCAACGCATTGTATTGATGCAGTTGCACTCATCAACCAATATTTCAAAAGAATATTCGTTATTGAATATTAATGATCTCCAATACGAATATAAAAATATTTATGAAATAGAAACAATTAAATGAATGAGAATTCTTGAATCCTAAATAAACTCAGCAATCTACCATTCACCAGGAATTCACTAATTCCCAGTACATTCACAACACATATCCAATTATCCATGTGTTTTACACTCTTAAGCTCCTAAAATATACACCAGAAATAAGTATCTGTGTATATAAACGTATATATCTATATTTGTATGCGTGTCTGTTCATTTCGGAACGGTAAATTCTCCACTTATGTTTACGTTTTGTCGTTCAAAACAGCACAAATGTGTAGCAGTCCCGCGTGTCTACACATTAATAAACATAACTGAATGCAGAATAATCAAACTCTCAAGTTATAACGACAAAAAGAAAATGATCCAACGAAAAATATCATCGTGCAAAAATTATAAGAAATAAAAAATACCAAAAAAATAGTAAAACATGGAAATGAAACTATGTAAAGGAAATCCTTCATCACACAAACTAGTGAAGGATGTCAATACAGGTATTGAAAATAATATTCAAATAACTTACCCGACTTGTGACATCTGAAACCTCCCGCATAATTGCTTCGAAAGCAGCCGTCTCTTCAGCCTGCTTTTGATTGAGAAGCGCAATCTTTTCACTGAATTTCCTTGGGTTCGCCATGATGCCTGAGGGGCGAGTGCACACAAACACTCACCACACACCCACCAAAAATGCACAATAGCACACAATAACAACAACACGGTTTAAACTTTGCTTCTTTACTTTTATCCGAAAATTTCTTACTATTATCATTTATTTGTCTTTATCACTGCAGATTATCACCATTCCCGCAAATGTTTTTATTCGTCACTGTATTCACCGTGAGCTTCACCACATACACTTCAATTTTCTACTTCTAACCCGTACACCACTATAACAACTACTATATGCTACCACTACACTATCAACTACTACTACTACTACTACCACTACTACTAACACTACAACTATTTCTCGCCACCTTCCTCCTCCCCTTTCTCTTCTGCCAGTTTGCCAGTCTATCTCACTCCAAATTTTCTACTCGCCCTAAACACTTTTCCACTCTCTCGTTCTTCCACCTCTCTCACTTTCGTGGTTTATATTTTGTTTAGTAACAATGAAATAACTAAATGCCCACAACTTGTCATACAAGTTAAAATATTTATCTCAACAATACGAGTAGCATTTTTAATCACGTTTTCTTGCAAGTGTTGTGTTTATTTCATCTCTTTACTTCTATTTCATCACTGTTACGACCTCCTCCGTTTTTCGTCGTCTTACTCTTTTCTTTTTTTTCTTTTTTTCTTTTTCTTCGTTTTCTCCGTCCTCTCCGTATTGTCTCGCTCTTTCTCCCGCGTTATCTCATTATTTTATGAATTATCATCATACTCAACACGTTAAACCTAAAGGAGAATTAACAACAACAACAAATGACGACGAAGATGATTAAATGAAAAACAAATAGGAAAAAATGCGTAAAAATAAATAAAGAAGAAAATTATTTATATGTTTCTCAACACACTTTTTTCCACTTTGCTCTTCCGCTTTCTAGCTCCCTCTCCCTCTTCTTTCTCTTCTCTCAAAATTCTTTACTGTGTTGCGTTTCTATTGTATGTTTTTTTCACTCTTCTCCTTTTCCGCTGTTGTATCACACACGTTCTTCTTACACACTTGAAATCATTGCGTGTATACAAATTCTTTATGTGAAAAAAAAAAACACGAGAACGTGTGTGCGGAGATTTTTAACCACACCACTGCCTCACACAATTGAGTGACGGTCACTGATACGTAAGATTATACGGCGCAGCGCGCCACGCGCATCGCGCAGAAACTGTTTCTCGTTGAGCCATTGGTCTGCCTTTGTTGCTCTATCTATTCACGCTTTACTGTCTCTTTCTCTCACTCGACAACACGACGTGAACGACCACTACGTAGTCGTAATGAATATATCATAAATACACACATACACACGCGCTGTGTTATGGAATGACGGAGAACAATAATAACTCTTATTTCGTTTTTAAGTCCTTTATTTATGTTCGTTCTTCTGGTTTCTTTGTAGATTGATTCAATAAATATCTCCCATCTATAATAGCATATTATTTTCAGATGATTCAATATGAATTTCAGGATAATTTATGAATTCAAAAAAAGTAAGGTTATTTTATTTCATTTTTTCTCTCTACGTATACTTACTTTATTGATGTGAGAAAATTAATTAAGCACCGTTTTGCGCGCGCGACGATAACAGACTGCGGATGCGTGCACAATGATTTCTCAGCTGATGCCGCAACAAATCTATTTTATCGACAGTGCGACAAATCATTAGCAGATGCTGTTTTGGTATGGGATGTTAATTCGACGTTATTGCGCAATTTCAATGGGTTCACGAGGGAATCAATCATAGAATACTACTCATGGATAATTTATTATTGTCACCTCTTATCATTTAATCTTGAAGTAGTCTGTATACAAATATTTACGCGGGAAATTTAAAATTAAAGATGGTTCAGCTGTATAGTAGGGGGTCGATATTTGCAGGTGTATCTTCGTAAGGCCGATCGAGCATCGATAGAGGTCGCGACCGCGAGATTTGACCGTGAATTTATATTTGTTGAGGAAATTGTTCGCGGGAATTTTGAAATATTGAATTTGAATCTGCTGTGGATGAAAATTAATTCCTCACTGGAATAATGGCTTTGAATTATTGATTGTAAATTCAATCGCCGAAAGCAGTTTTGTTATTGTTTGCAAGGTTTTTTCATCGATGAATGATGATATAATTATGTGCGACTAGTTTTCATTGAGGCGTATGATATGACTCAGTAAGTACATATGCACAATCGGCCTTGATAACACTCAACTTGTTTATTTTCTGCATATATTTGTTTATTCCGCGACTGATTGCGTTAATTGCCATGAAATTTATGCCGTAGTTAACTATTGTAGATAATAATATGTTTTTCTTGAATGAACGTGTAGTCGAAGTTAAATTATTTGAAGTAAAATGTACAAGTTTGACGAAGACATGTCCATTGATTGTCTTCCAGCTGTTGTGCACAGGCAGTTGGTTGAACAATTGAATGAAGGATATTGTTGGAAACAATTGGCAGATCATGTTGCTGAACGACTGGGTTTTATTAAGTGAGATGAAAATCAATGTTGAATTTATTTTGTGACTAGAACAATATCTTTTTATCGATAAATCATTTCCAAGGTCTGCCTGGTTGAAATCATTGGAACGCGATGGATTGGATAAATCCGATAAATTACCTGCAGAAAATTTGTTGGATCAATTGAATATACGAATGTGTACGGTTGGAGTTCTGTGTGATTTACTTGATGAATGTAATCTACTTCATGCATTATCAATTCTACATCAGCCGAAGCCATTAATTATTACAAAACAACCGAATTCTGATGGAACAGATATAGGAATTGGTCTATTAAAAATTCTAAAATTGAAATGTCAAGCGACGGGATTGCCACCCCCTTCTTACACATGGTATCATGAAAATCTTGAATTAGATGGGCAAAATGATGATGAATTGAACTTACTAATTGATAATGTTGAACGAGAGGGAGAATATAAATGTTTAATAACCCAAATTGATTGCGATGGCTTAATATTGGATCAGATATATTCAAACTCGGTTTATTTGACAGTGAATCCCACACCAGTTGTAATTAAATTACAACCACTGCCATTTGTTGAAATTAAAAAAGATGGTCTTCTTCATTTAATATGCAATGCTGAATCTCACCCACCACCAAGGTATCAGTGGTTTAAGGACAACACTAAATTAGAATCACAAACATATAATGCACTGAGGATTGAAAAATTCAGCGAAAAACACGAAGGAAAATATTACTGTCAAATCACCAATGATGTCAGTGAAGTTTACACTAACAAAAGTAACGTTGTTGTATGTAGAGAAAAAAAATTATATTTTATTTTGTTAGTGATCTGATTTAAGTTCGATAACAAATTGGATTATTTCTTCTTGATCTTATTGCAACGCTTCAGATTGATTTACCACGAGAGAAAGCTGTCGCAAAGATCGCATTACTAATTGCTAATGAAGATTATAACCATCATGCGAAGCTGAAAACACCACGACACGATGTAGCTAAACTCGCTGAACTTCTAGAACAGATTGGATTTGACGTTATTTGCCTGCTGAATTTAACACTCGTCGAAATGAGAAACGCTATGAAATTATTCGGGGCAGTTTTGTCAGAAGGAGTTTATGGTAAAAATATTTCTCTTCTGTTGATAGTTTCGTTTCATCTAAGAATAATTTTCATCATAGGCAATCCCTCCCTTTCACTTTCTTCAAATTGTAGGATTATTCTTCTTTGCTGGCCATGGATTTAAAATGCAGGAAAGTTATATGTTAGCGATTGATGCACCAACATCTTTCTTACGAAGTGATGCAATATGTGAGAGTGAATTATTAGCAATGGTATTGCCGAAGGATCCTTCCCTTATCGTTGTAATATTAGATACATGTCAAACAGTTCCACCAAAGTAAAAAAATCCCAGATTTATCTACTTTGAATTGGTCTAAACTTTTGGTTGATAGAAACCAACGATTTTTGCTTCTTGTTTTCTCAGAGAGTCAAATCCAAATATCTACATGGAAATTCCAACCGTTAATGAATACAGGAGTCGAAAAAATCTGCGAAATTTGATACAAGCTTATTCAACATCAAGCTATCGTCCTAGTTTTGAACGGTCTAATTCTGAATGTGGTCTGTATATAACTCATTTGAGCAAGTATATTACACACGACATTCCGGTTCAAAGAATATTTGAAGAAACAGGAAAATGTAAGTATGCAACTGCATATACTGCGCTTCACTTTCTCCTCATAATCATTTTAATTTCACTTCCATCTTTGTTTGTTTCTCCTTCGCAGCGATAGACGTTTGGTTCAAAGGTAAAGAAAGAAATCAGATACCTATGTTTGCGTTGACCATCACAAAACCGTTCCGACTCACTGATGCAATTTACGCTGGTAATTCACTTATGTCAACTGAAATATATCCATCAAGTATGATTGAATTCACAATTTCAGTTGATTACAATCTTGCTTGTTTTTTCTTTCAAGGGAATCGGCCAGAAGCAATAACGAGATTGAGGGATCTCATAGCATTTCCAACTAAAACCTGCGATTTGATCTTTAAACAAAGTGAAATACAGTGCAAATTATTTGTCACTCAACTGATGAAGCCGTATTTAAATATGATTAAGCTTAAAGTTTCTGGTATGGATGAGTTCATGATTAATTTCTATAATTCAGTTGCAATAGAACGAAATAATTTATTTCGAAGCCCAATAAAAAATGAATGTCACGTTCACAATCCACAGATGAGTAAAGTGAGTTATTAATATTGATTATTAATTAACCCTCCAATATTCAGGGGATGGATGTGCTATTTTTGTTTCAATAATTCAATTTTGTTTCTCAGGGACCTTTGGTGATATCGATTGACCAAGACGGAACACCAATTGGTGCCACGATATTCCAAATTATGGATCACGTCCCAGATTTACTACGTAAATTATAATAAGAGCAAATTATTCGTTCTCTCTCTTCCAATATCACGTCGATCTTATTATTAAATCACACTTCTTATGTGAAGAAGGAAAAATAATTTTTTTCATAAACAACAAAACGGTTTTATATATATGCGGAACTCTACCTTCCAGGCTCTGATATATTATCACATCATCAATCAAATTATACACTCGTTTGAAGTTTATGTCCACGTAACAAAAAGCGTTTATTTCATCTTTAAATTTTCATGATGATAAAACTGTTCACTTGAATCAATACTGCAATAAAAACAAATCGAAATATTGGGCTTTGAATACAGACATTCAAGATGTTTCATGTTTGTTAACAATCATATGTATACTTACTGCTTAACTTGCTACCAGCATGAAATGATTACACTTAGTTATCACCCAAGGTTCGTTGTTGCCATTCGTATAATCTCTTCTAAATGTATAATTACATAAAATAATTCTGTATTCGAATTCGGACATGGCCATCATTTTTATTAAAGATGTTTGGTTTTCTGCTTCCAATTCACGTCGACCTCTCAAGGTTTGGAACACCATTTCGATCTCAGCAAATGTTCTTACATTGTCTGAAACAAAAGAAATGGCAATGAATGTATATGTATGGAAAGTATGCCAACAAATAGCTACTGAAGTAATATCATTATCTGATCGGATTTCGCTCACTCACCACCATCACCTTCGCGGATCACCCTAATGTCATACGGAAATGTACCGTATATATCATTTTCATGCACACGTATAAGATCCCTCTGTTGTTGTGATAGTGTAGAAATTTTTCTTCTCAATTTATCAATGGTATCTTCAGCTACCAACCCGTTCAAACTATCGTAATCTTCGCGTGCTAAAGCATCAGAAACCATCATCGCCGCCTAAAATAGTCATAAAGTCAGCAACATATTAACTGTGTATGAAACATGCGAAACAGAAACAAAAATTGGTAATCACACCTGCGTAGCCCCTTTTCCAAATTCTGACATATTAAACTCTGGATCTATTTGCATTGTAATCACACCATGGAGATAGTACGCACTCCGTAGTGCCATGAAAAAATTTGGCATTGTACGCAACACATCGTCAGTCAGTGGTGGAAGTAAAATCTTGGGTGCGAAACTTTCATCCATTCCATCGGCATAAAATCGTTTGATATCATGATTTATTTTCATTGATTTTGTTCTCGTAGACAATAACCTCTCATCTTGAATAATACAACACGACTTCGATAACTTTCTCATCTGATTTTGTCGATTGGCAGTGACTTTTCCATAATAGACCCTTGATCTAACGGAGTATCTCATGAGATTACGAAGCAACATTGCAAAACAACTCAAACGTCTGTTGCTAATCTTAACTAAGCATGTTAAGAAGACCTGTACTACCCAAAACCGTACAAGGGTTATTCTAACCTCCAAATTTTTGTATCAAATCAGACGAAACCATAGTTGAAGTGTTTTATTCCATACAAATATTAGTTCGAAGTAATTATTCGAAGAATATGATTGAAAAATCATACCAATTACTTTATTGTGACATTATTTGGCCGCAATAATTCGCTTGTTCCGAAATTGGCGCCATTTTTGATGAAAAAAGGCAGAATTTTCACTCAAGCGTCGTTCAAGATGGCGACTACGACTCCTTGGTGCCGCGAAATTCTGAAACAAATGGAACATAAAATCAAGGTGATCATTTATTCCGAATCCTATCAAAGGAAATAAAGTGAATGAACTAAAAATGTCGATTTTAATGTTACATGATAGATGTAACTATTCGTTCTTGCGTTGCGGAATTCATCAATTTATTTTCTCTGAGGAACTGCATCAATTCAATTATGAATATAATTGGATGCTCTCATACAATTCATTTGAATTCTGTTCCGCTACCTTTGTCATTGGTCCGGTTCCTGCATTTGCAATTCATCAGCCATGAACTATTCTTGATTTCTCGGCTAGATGGACAATCGACCTCATCTTTCTGATTATCAACATCAAATTTTGATCGTTAGCGAACTATTGTTCCCGAGTGTGTCCGAAATTATCCGACACAATTGTTGTAATGGCGGTCTGAGATATAGTGAGTTGCAGTCAACAAGATGTCGATAACCAGGTTTGTTATATTTTGTTAAAATAAGTAAGAGTTCTTTTAATAAATTTCTGAAAAATACGCGTTCAGTGGTTTTGTTTTTATTTCCATTATTGATCGCATTTTGTGCCACGAAAACTTATGAAAGCTGTGAATTATATGAATATTATTCGGAGGTTATCTAGCATGATTGATTGTAATTTCATTTAATGAACGCTCCACTTATGTATATGCATTTTTGTAACGCAAATTTGTTCGTTTCTGCATCACTTTCACAATATCCAATGTTAATCTTCTTGTTACAGTGTACTACCAGCACCGAGTCAGGTTGTATGGGATAGAGAAGATGAAGCTCGTGAACAAAAACTTCGTCAGAGACCTGTATCGGCATTGGTGAAGGCTTTCGTCACTGCACCACCGTATACCCAGAGAAAAGGATGGGTACCACGAACACCAGAGGTATTTTGATCCAGTTGTAACATAAGTAATTGATTCTTTTGTTTACACACAATTCTTTTCTTGTAGGATTTCGGAGATGGTGGAGCATTTCCCGAAATTCATGTTGCGCAATATCCCTTGGGGATGGGTTTGAAAGGAAAAGACACAAGCAATGCCCTTGCCGTACAATTAGATGCACAAGGAAAGATAAAGTACGATGTTATTGCTCGTCAAGGTCACGGCAAAGATAAAGTTGTCTATAGCAAATTGTCAGATCTCTTACCATCAGAAGTGACAAGTGAGAATGACGCGAGTCTTCTCCGACCGGACGATGAAGAACTTGATGAAATCACAGAGAAGACACGTCGTGCCCTTGAGACAATTACACAGTCGAAAATTGCAGCGGCAATGCCAGTGCGTTGTGCTGAAAAACAAGGGCCAGCACAATACATTCGGTATACCCCATCGCAACAAGGTCAATCGTTCAACTCGGGTGCGAAGCAGAGAGTAATTCGCATGGTTGAAGCTCAAGTTGATCCAATTGAACCACCAAAATTCAAAATTAATAAAAAAATTCCACGGGGACCGCCCTCACCGCCAGCTCCAGTAATGCATTCCCCTACCCGTAAAGTCACGGTTAAAGAACAGAAAGAATGGAAAATTCCACCATGTATTAGTAATTGGAAAAATGCAAAAGGGTATACGATTCCTTTAGACAAACGTTTAGCCGCAGACGGTCGTGGATTACAACAAGTTCATATCAATGAAAATTTTGCCAAACTGGCTGAAGCGCTTTATATTGCTGATAGAAAAGCACGTGAAGCTGTTGAGATGCGAGCGCAGTTGGAAAAAAAATTGGCACAAAAAGAGAAAGAAAAGAAGGAAGATCATTTACGGCAGCTAGCGCAAAAAGCGAGAGAGGAACGTGCCGGATTGAAGTCGGCGGCTGCGTTGGATAAGTCCGAAGAATCACGGGAGCGAGATCAAATGCGTCAAGAACGACACAAAGATCGTGCTCGTGATCGAAATTTAGCTCGTGCCGCACCGGACAAAAGATCGCGATTGCAGCGTGAACGAGAGCGTGATATCAGCGAACAGATTGCACTGGGTATGCCAGCGAAAAGCATCTCCAATTCCGGTGATGCTCAGTTTGATCAACGTCTATTCAATACGACAAAGGGAATGGATAGCGGTTACGGACATGAAGATGAATATAATGTTTATGATAAACCTTGGAGGGATTCTAATTCCATCGGTTCACACATTTATCGACCCAATAAAAATATCGACAAAGATACATATGGCGATGATTTGGAAAAATTAGTAAAGACCAACAGATTCGTCCCTGATAAAGAATTCAGCGGTACAGATCGAACCACCACACGTTCGGGTCCAGTTCAATTCGAAAAAGATGAAGAAGATCCATTTGGTCTTGATCAATTCTTAAAACAAGCTAAACGTGCGAGTGGTGTCACGTCATCATCAACATCAACATCCAAACGTAGGAAACATTAAACCACCATAGTTTCTACAAAGTCTTATCACCCATGTTGCTACTGTAACATACTCAATCAGTGAAGCCCGATGATGAAAATGAAGTTTTCAACGATCGTGATCCAAGTAAATCTGATTGAATGAACATTGATGTTTGAGCATACAAAAATACATGAAAATTGCAATTCAATCAATTTCTTTTGGTGATTCAAGTCCTAATAATGTAAAAATAATTAAATGGAATATTTGTGTAATGTTAATTATATTGTGTAGAGATGGAATATGCAGAAGGATATACATTAAACTGAATGAGAAATCATAATGATTCATTAAGAATAATTGATTTGCTTTCAAACTATTTTTAAAAATCATAATAAAAAGTAATAAAATTAACTCAGTTCTTTTCTTGTTTTTTTAATATTCCAATTTAAACGTTTATGAAACAATCAATATTTAATATCAATAATCATCAGAGGCACAATATAATGTATGCTTTAACGAATTTTTAAATAGATTTCTCGAAACAAAAATTTTACAAATTAAGATAAATATACATCCCTCGCTTATCTTTGCGAGAACAAAATAACATAATGAAAAGTGAAGAAAAACGAAAGAAAAATGTGCATAAATGCATCGTAATTAACATCGATGCAATAAAGCTATAGTTATAGACAATTGTGTTTTGAAAATACGAAAATATAAGGTAAACTAACAATAAAACATTTCCTTTTTGTACAATATATTGTTGAGACATTAATCTAGAGCTTTAAGATTAAATCACCTTCATAATCATGTTGTTTTTAGCTAATCGTTTTTTTTTATACATATGAGTGTCTCGTCCAATTATATAATTTAAATCTTGAAAACATTAGCAGAGTTTCCCGAATATTGCATGATCTAGCATAAATACATAAGTTTATTCATTTATTTGTTTTTTTTTTTCATGAAAAGAAAAATTAATCCATGCACCAGCATCGATAGCAAAACAATAAAGATAAACACATTGTTTATAATTTCAGTTAATGCAATTAATGATCTGAACGGCTTTCGTGAAATGTAATAATTATTTTCTTCCCTTCGTTTATAAATCATCAATACCACTCAATAATGGAATGACGTTGACGATTTCTCTCTGCAATTTTCATCCATTCAGAAGCGAAATTCAATAGATTGGTGCTTCGTCCGCAGACGCTGACACATCCTCGTCACTCCATTCACTGATGCCAAGGCTGCTCACTTGTCCATGGAAGCTTTGAGATCTCAATACACTGAAATAACAAATAAAAAAACAAACACCGGAAATGCATGAGAAAATATTTATGAAGCATAGTGTGATGTAAATGAATTATAATCGGAATATCGTTGCAATATGACCCATTTAGAGCGTCTTTCTTTCTCATGTCTATACAAAGCGCAAGTTTACAAATAACACACGTATTAGATAAATAATTATCTTTCAGTGGATTTTTTTTCCACGAAACAATGAGCTATAGATATTACACAAAGCTTATTTTTTTATCACACGTATTGTATTGACTAATTTATATTGCTGGAAAAATATTGAAGCAATACATAGTGTTTGTATGTGCTGTGAAGCAATTATAATTTTCGCCTGGCAAATAATTATTCATATTTCTCAAAAGCGAAAGCGGAACTGAACAAAGGGGAAAAAAATACAAGAGAAATATCGGAGCAATGATACAAGACAGTGAGTGTACAATAATTGGTGTTTTGGAAAGCCATTTTCATACCACTTTACCGCATCGATCGACGTCTGTTCTATCACTATTTATCGATTGCTATAACAATCCTAACGACAGAGTGAAAGTTTATTACTATTCACACACATCTACGTATGCACTTGAATTTTTCTGCATTAACAGAATGAATCATTGTAATATATGATCAACATAAACATAGATAATGATATTTACCTGGAAGACTCGGAATTAAAAATTTTCTTCGTCATTTCAGCCCTCCTTTTTCCCTCCATCGCTGCTTTCATTGGATCATAACTTTTTCGACGTTTCCAATTTTGCATTTCTTGTTCGCGCGAGCTTATACCACTCGTTTTTTTCGTTTCTTTCGGTTTCGCTTTCGACGATGCATTCGTTGATGAAGATCCTTTCGAAATGCGCATGCTGAATCTTCCGGAATCTGTTCGTGCAATGCTGCTCGTTGTCGTTTCAGGCTTGCGTCTTGAGTTGGCAGACGTTGAAAATTTAGTTCTTGGTTGTAATTTAACTTCTTGACTTTCTCGTCCACGTCGTGAACCAAATGATCTCATGAGTTTGATTCCGGTGGAGGCTTCAAGCGACGATGGCGGTGGCATTTGACCATCATCACTCGATTCTGTGTCACTGGGTTCATGTGTTTTATTTATCTGCCTTAAACTATGACTCGTATCTTCATCGCTCTCTCCACCAGAATCAACTGCAGGAGTTTGGTGAACAGTTATTCGTGCTGACATTGCTGACATAACATTTTGAGTTGTTTGTAGATACGATGATGTATCTAAATCACTGTCACTACCTAATGGGCTGCATGGCGGTGGTACTTGAATCACTTCTCGATGTTCAATGTAATTCTGTTGCTCATTCTCTGACCAATCATTATCAGCCAGTGACAATATTCCTCTCGTACCGTGAAAACTCGCCGATCGTAAAACAGAATTATCCCGACTTGAACAATTATCTTCGATGCTATGATTTTTACGTGAAGTGTCTATTTTCTTCTTACCCTCAGCCGCCGCTTTCATTGGATCATAATTTTTCCGTCGTTTCCAATTTTGGAATTCAACCTCTTTAGACGTGAGCGTTGAGTTACTACGTCCTGAATTTTTCATTTCTTTACTATTATTATTCATTTTTGAATTAGGCCGTGATGATTGTGAGCCGGACGATGTTTTTTGTGCACGCATACTGTAACGTCCACTTTCATTGCGTGATAATGATGGTACACGCGGTTTTAGTGCCTCAGGTTTCTTTGTTGTATCTTTGTTACTTGCTCCAACACTACTTGTTCGCGCTCGATAATGACTGGATTGACGCGCAGATGATGGTGCGGATTTTGTCTCGATTTGTGCTTTACGTCTACGTTCCTCTGGTGTTGTGTCCGAATCATTGCATCCAGCACGTGCACGACGAATGCTGAAGGTACGATTTAATTTTATTCCTGATGATATAGGTGGTTGAATTGAATTTGGAATTTCTCCGGCCTCGCTACTGCTATCCGATACAATCACTTTTCCCTTTGCCATTCTGTCACCGCCATGATGATCATTGAAACTGCTTCGTCGCGATAATGAACTCTTTGTCTTGGTGTTTCGTATACTCGTGTTACTTGTAGAACGTTGTATACTGACATTTCGGTGAAGATTGGAGCTATTATTAATAACAGGCAATTCCCTGATTCCCAATGAGGTGTCTTCACGATAATTCGATGTGCTATTTGATTTCCTCAACATGTACGGACTATTTTCGACACAAGTATAATAACCAATATTCTTCGTTTGCGAACTTGATTTAATTAATTGTCGAGGTCGCTCAAAACTTGGTGAATTAACAATTCGCGTTTGCATATTGACACTTTTATGATTAAGTATTGGACTGTTAGTTAGTTTCGGTGTGGTCGATCTCAAGCGATTCAATATTGGACTATTTGTATGTTTAAAATTATCATCAGGATGATTTTTTAAACTGCTTCTCCGTGATGAATTGGATTCGGCAGTGTCAGACTTTCGATCTAATGAAGTGCCACGCTCGAGATGAAAACGTGCAAGCACATGGGACGGACTTTTTGGCACATCAAGAATCATATTATCTTTTTTCTTCATATCTGAATATTTACGCATACTCCGACGACAATCATTATTATTAACGCGCTTAAATAACGATTCAGATAAACTACCACGTCGCATCAATGCGCTGTGGGTCGGTGTACGTTGTGAGCTGTGAGGCGGTGTATTGTAACTATTACTTGTATCTTCATCGGATTCACCGCCTGAATCAAATAATGGCTGTTGATTTGATGATAAGTTAATTTTATCACGCATTTGTTGAACATCCGTGTCCAAACTGCTGTCACTCTGCTCATAACGATTACGCGTGCCTCTTAATGGTGTACGTGAATAAACTGGCGACGGAATTTTAGACGGACTTAATGGAGGTGTGCGTCCCATTGTGCCACCAATTGTTGACGGAAGTGAGTTGTGCTCGGCGACTTGAGTTGCCCATTCAGAGATCCATGTATTTGTATCTCGTGAACTTTGCATTTTAAAATGATGAACATAAAGTTCGTTGCTTTCTTCTTCAGTTAGAACTCCAACGCTAAATGCTTTATCGATGTCCATTCGTGCTTTTTCTTCATCCGTGTAATCTTTATGAATTGTGTATGTACCAGCTTCACTGACTGTTCCATCCGATCCGGCATCAATATTACTTACATTAAATACATCCAAATTCGTCTTTTCGATATCTGTGCAACTGGTTGAATCACCCGTATAACTAACACTCATTGTTTCAATAGCGTTCGCATGCCTGCTGCTACCGCTGGCAAATCCATCTAATGATGGACAATTATCAGACAGATAACTCATGTTTGATAATTTTTCTGTTGTATCCAAAACCGATTTTTCCATAGCTGTTTCATCAATGTAATCATCATGATTTATTTCAATATATTCAATATTCTTTGTGTATTTTTTTTCTGGTGAATATTGTACACGATTACGATCCTCTTCAATATTGTTTTGTATCTTACTTAAATCATTCAATGTTGATGAATATGTAATTTGAGTTGTTGATGATGTTGTACTATCATTCGTAGATTCTTCGTGATATGATCGTCGTTTTCTATTGGTGTCTTGTGATGTATTTTCCGGTTTAGACATTGTATCAGGCTTCTTCGTAGCACCTTTTGAATTTGTTTTTAATCCTAATAAATCAGAGAAAGAAGAAAATTAATAAAATAAAATTATGCACCAGATTGATTAGAATATTAAATTCGAATGTCGGCAGGAAAATTTTCACATAGAAAGGCTTTGTAATGCCGTTAGAGAATATGAAGGATGCGATTCACATACGGGATTATACCTGTAGAATATTAATGAACTATCTTCATGAATTTTTCTGAGCAGTGGCGGATGACTTCACTATGACTCATCTCAGTTAGTTATAGAATTTAACGTGCGATTCCATATATATATACTTTCGTTCAAGAGCATTTTGTAAGTTCTTTTTCCTTCAATTACTTATTTTTCTCTCCCATTTATCAAGGACAACAATGATATAAATTCGAATATAAATGAAATCTAAAATACTCACCTAATTCTTTCAATTTTTGTGACAATCGGTCGACCTTTCTTTTTGTGTCGTCCTCACTGCTGAAATATCCCTCCGAATGAATACTCAATGGCTTATATTTCTGTACAAAATTTGCCGATAAATCTGCAACTACTGCGGTTCTTTCCTTTATCTCTATCTACCCAACAGAAAAAAAAAGAAGAAAATTGAGAAAAAGTTCTATCAAATGGAGTCGAGGAATAAGGTCACGTATTTATAGATAACCAATTCAGCAATAAACACATCACTGATAAATCTTAATACATTCAATTGCCCATTTATAAAACCATATAAACCTATTTATCCATCACAAAAACTTATTCACTCACCTTGGATGTCGAAAGATTTCGTTTATGCCTGGCATTATATCTCTGAAATAAATTCTGATATCTACCAGACTCCACTGGTTTTTTATTATCACTAAAATCAATGGTGAATGCTAGAGCACTATGATTTTGAGCACCTTCACTTGAGCCAACAATTTCTCTCTCTAGTGAGTCTCTATCAACTTTAGATTCTACCTCCTCTACCTCATTATTCCTCGCTTCCACATCCTTTTCATTATTCTTTATTTCCTCTTGCTCATTCGTTGGATGACAGTTGGCCAGTTTCGACATTTCTTGGACGATCTCCAAATGCTCAATGCCATTATCACATTGCACTGAAGGAACTTGGATTGTCGTTCTACTACCCGGACAATCATCATCACCACCGCCACCGTCACAAACATCACCACCATACTCCACTTCGTGCTTGATATCGCATGTCTTCCTGCACTCCATTCCTGTTATAGCTGCACCCTCCTGACATTCCAATTGTCTTGATACTCAAACAATGCTTTTAACCGAATGTCGAAGGTGATAATGTATACATCCTATCTAAAAGAAGACATATACCTAATCACTTATAACAAAAGTCTTCATAATTGTGCAATATATATAAATAATTTTGCCATATTATCGCAACGTTTTTCTCGCTATTCTCGCTGTGTATTTTTAAGTATAAAAAACCAAGCGATTACAACATTTAATCTTTGACAAGAGTGTGCGCGCGAGTATACAGACAGGTTTGGAGTTGAGAGACGATGGAATGAAGCAAAACGAGAGACGGCGGCACATCCACATGTGTATTCTTCTATCTGTATTTGTGTATACAGTAGAGGTTTGTTGTGTGTATTGTGTAGAGGCAACTGTACACTTGTCATACGGTGTCAACATTCGATTTCTACTTGACTTTTCTCTCTTTCACCATTTTACAACTTAATGGCTTAAAGGCCGCTGCTCATGAGACGACATTTGCGAATTGATATGTAGAGTTCATTCATTGAACTCGTTATCTATTCTCACCATATTGACGTTATCCAATCCCGCAACAATTATTGGAATAAGCCAATGATTATGTTGAAGTCGGAATCAACTCGAACGGGTGGAAACCTAACCTATATTGGCTATAACTACTCTTTGTTGTGTTTCTCTAATATATGTGACGACACATATATAAATAAATTTTCTCTCAATGTGCTCCAAGTCCATCCGTTTCTTTTATTTGAATTTGAATTTTGGACAGATGAATCTAATTCGATTACATTCTAGTAATTCTTTTTTGAGATATTTCTATTCTTATGATATTTTCTGATAATTTTTATACAATAATTCCATTGTTTTACTGTATAAATAGCATTCCGGTATGAGATATATTAATAATGAAACATCACGAGAGAAATATCAACAATGAGGAATAGGCAGATGGGAATTTCGTCGCTGGCCAATCACAGACTAGTTTGGGGTAGTTATGTAGTCGCTTTCTCTATGTATTTTCATGAAAATGAAACTTCAACTGGTACATGGCAGTTCCATCCACGTTTAGGAACCAAAAAACCGGCGATACGATAATCTGTCTCTATTATTGCATGATAAAGGGCAATTTCTTGATATATTGTATTCAGAACGATTATTACATTGGAATTGAGCGAAAGACTCATCCCTGATCTACAAAAATATTAAGAATTTTCAATGGAGGCAGAATTGGTTCAGAGCCTCCAGGACGTTGGGTAACGTTTATTTGTTATTTATATTCATTGATTAGATTGAAAATTTTGAATTGCTAATATTTTTTTCTGAATGTACAGTTATGAGGGACCTTTGACGGATTTGAAAAAATTACAAGAAGCCCTAGAGAAAGGTGCTAAGTCGGTGGATTTTACATGCCTTGTTTCATGGATAGCTGAACAATTAGTTCTATTTGGAAATGTTGATGAACATGTTCATGCTACAACATCACCAGATGATTCGAGTACTTTCCTTCTGGAATTGAGCGCATTCTTGAAGGAACTAGGATGCGTTAATAGTCAATTGATATCTGGCAATGTTAATCAGAGAATAGCAACGAAGCAAGAACGTATTTTACTTCTCGATTATTTGATAGTAGAATTGATGGCGAGTAAAATATTTAATGTTACAAAGCCAGACACTGCTCCAAAACTTCAGCTCAAGATTGTGAGTAAATACGAATTGTTGTATATATATACAACTATGTTTATGAATTAGTAAGCTAATTGGTATTGATATGTTAATTTAGCGTGAAAGTGAAACTGCTAAGAGTCTGAAAGACATGCTTATAGCTCTACAATTTGGGAAACCACCAGACAACATATCAGTACAGCAATTGTTCGATAAGTTGGAGAATAAAGTGAAAACAGTTGTATCATCAGCACCATCTGATCTTTTAGGTAAACCTCTGGTCACTGGCGAATTGTCGCCAGCGCAATGGGAAAAATTGGATAAATTGCAATGTGATATGCTGGAAGATTACAGGATTCGTCGAGAAATGTTGTTGCAACGATTAGATGTCACAGTCCAATCATTCCTTGTAAGATAAATAATTATTTCTTTGAGCTATTAAATTTTTCCGCTCACATAGATTTCGATATCTGATTTTCATTTTTTTTTATATTCTCTTTCCAGTGGTCAGATAGAATAAAATCAAAAGAAGATCAATTGAATAGCTGCTATCGCTCTAAACGTGATGTGATGAATTCAGAACCAAATGTCACAATCGCTCAATTATTGGCAGCACGTGATGATCTAGCTATTATTGAAAAAACTAGTAATGCAACTGTTCGAAAAAATACAAAGAGCAGTGTTACAAAAGTGATTATTGGTGATGTGCCTGATAGAGGTGGACGTTCTAGTGAACAAACGGCACCACCACCTGAAATGCCATCATGGCAAAAGCGAGTTCCGGATACGTCTCGAGGTGGTCGTGGTGGAGGACGAGGTGCTGGACGAGGTGGTGGTGGCCGTGGGGGATATAAAGATCACAAAGATGTAGCTTCAAACTTCGGACAAAATCGTGAATATCAACACGATTTACAAAGCGGTGGAACTTCCAATTCAGCTGACAATTATGGGGGTGGATATCAGAGAGGTCGAGGTAGCGGTGGCGGCGGTGGATACAATCGTGGACGGGGTGGAAGAGTTCAAGGCGGATGGGCGCAAAGTGGCAGTAACAGTGGTGGTAACAATCGCGGAGGTAATCGATTTCAACATTATTAATTACTCATTTATATATTGTTAATGTATTCGATTGGTCGCAGCATAATTTTATTTAATATATTATTGATGAATAATTGTCGAACTTTTATGAAGTTATTCTGGGATGCATCATGGATGCAAAAGTACTCATTGATTTTTTATTTATCGAGATAAGGAGCACTAATATTTGTGTTTAAATGATGCAAATACTTGAGGATTTTTTCAAGTAATACTCAAATTAAAGACTGTGAATGATATACAACAGCTATTTATGTAGATACATGATATGTTGATCTGTTTCTCTTTCATTGTTTCCTTATTAATTTATTGCAATGGGCGTAGAATTATAGAATGATTGTGGAACTAAAGGAAATATGAGAAAATACGAGAAAAGATTTCCACAAAATCATGTGAAGAATTTTGTTATCAGATGTATGTACACATATACAAAATATATAAAATTAATGTAATTTATTACAACGTGTGTTCTTATATCCTTTTTTTTTTCGTCATTTAGAAAAATACGATTCAATACCTTTTCTTTTTTTAATTGTTCTTGGTGTTGAAGTGTTTTCACGATTTCGTTTAGTGGACGATTCTATACCTTTATTCAACGATTGGTTCATATTTTTTTGCAAATCGTGTGCTACGTGGAAATCAGTGTGCTCCAAATATTTATCTTTCTCAATCATTTGTCCACAATGTGAACAAGATACGGAAGACGATGCATCAACATTTCTCTTAATCAAAAAATTCTGAATACTATTTTGCGGACTTTGATTTGTAGATTTGGATTTCATGTTTTTTGTTTTTGGACTATTGGTTTTGGATTTATTTTTTGGCGATGATGAGAAGTTCAAAACATTATTTTTCGACTTTATATAATTTTTCGCTTCGCGTTGCAATTCTAGAGGCAACAATTCAACAACTGATAGGTCAATATTATTGAGGTCGGGAAAAATTTCACATAATTGCACTAAAGTATTTTCCGCATCGACTTCTGATGTTGCATTATTGCAATTACTTTCTGTCTCTTCCAATGATATATTGGCTATTTTTTCAATATCATCAATTCTGTCATGAACATCACTCACAATTAAATTTTCTTTATGCTCTTCATCCACCTCATTATTAAACTCTATGTCATCTTCTTGCTTCAAGGTTTTCATTTTGAAATAATTAAGAAAATTTCCATTATTTTCGACAGGTACAAATTTACTCGTAGAAATACTCAAAGCGGCAATTGGTTTATCTAAGGTTTTCACTACGTCCAACGTTTGGTTTATAATTCTCTCGGATTTGTATGAAGCCAATGGCAAAGTACGTGATTGTGAAATCGATTTATTATCCCGATAAAGTTGGTAACTAATTGTTATTGTTGTTGCACGTCGATTATTCACCTCCAGATCCTGCAGCAGGCGATTACTAACATCTGTCGCAAGTATTTCCACCCATTTTTTCAACTGAAAATGAATTAACAGATTAATTCACATATAAAATTCTAGAGAATACAAAAAAAAGTACAATCAAAATCTCTTACAACATCAATATCTACAATGACTTGATCGCCAGAAAAATTCTTGCTCGCGCCAATTGATTTGCAAATTAATCTTGAGATCACAGGTTCATCATCATTGCCTCTGGCTATATTATACAGCCAAAGCCCTGTTTTTTTATCGAAATGTTTCTGAAGTTCTTCTAATGAGAAGTTCAACAAGTCTGCCATTACATTGCATTTGAGATTCTCTGTAACAGATTTACCAATTTTCCCACCAAGATTTCGTACTTTGTTTATTGGTAATGATGAGAAAAGCGCTGGAACACCAGCAAACGTTAGAATCGTCTGTTTATTCGGTTTATGGAGACCACAAGCCAACTTTGCCAATACTTTATTGTATGAAATCCCAGCTGAACATTTAAATCCACTCTTGTTGTATATTTCTTCCCGCAATTCTTCAACGATTATTCCAGCGATAGCTAATCTCCTGGATTGAATATCACCTAATTCATCAAATGTATCTTCAACCCATTTACTCGCACCGTGGAATCGTTTCTCTTCGTTGTTGTCATCGTCGCAGTACCCCACAATATAAGTATTTGGCAAAGATGACGTTATAACTTTTGATGAACAGTTCATATTATTCATTCGTTCGTCAACGAGACTAGTTATCTCAAGATATGCCTCATCAACACTTGCACGTTCAACAATTGAACAATGATTTCCCAATATTTCGATGACTTCTTGACCTGCAGTGCGATATCTGTGAATATCACCGCGAATTTGATTTGTCAGTTGATTTTTCATAAGGCTTACGAATATTAGGAATATCTAAAGATACAATCTACTATTCATTCAAATAACACGAGAGTAGATTTAATAGACAGTTTCACCAGTGGATTACCAATGTGGAATGAAATTTTCCCGCTTACTTAGAAACGTCTCCTTTCCCACGTTGAATTGGAACACTGATTACATTTACTTCCGGATATTTTTCTTTTACATCACTTCCACGGCCAAATCTACTGACTCCTAGAGCTCGTGCTTCATAACTCACAGCAAGAACTCTGTATCGTATGGAGGAGGAGAAAATTTAGTTTTCAGTTGAGTCAATTCAGGAATTATCTATTAATGTTTTTGCATGGAAATTTACTCACAGGTTAAATTGTGTTACCACCAGTGGCTTTCCTTTCAATTCTGGATTATCTCTAGCTTCTACTTGACAGAAGAAACAGTCCATGTCAATGAGAGCTACTATTCTTTCATCAGAATTTTCCATGATTTTGTTTCTTTGATAATTGTTCTGAAGAATGAAAGAAAATTTATCTCGCTTTGTGTTTGAGCTGTGTTGCCACCATTTTCGTCCCCAAACAAAACAGCATGAGATTTTCGGTTCATTAGATTCTGTGTTTGTTGGCGCCAATAGACGAGAGTTTCAAATATTTTCGGGATTTATCGACCGGGAATGAATTGTTGATATTGTTATAAAACAGAAGGTGAATAAATTTGTGTAAAACATATCGCTTTTATTCCAGCTGTAGGAATAATATATTATAAAATTTTGTGCATCGTTCATATATATTTACCGACTAAAATTTATCCTAATTTGAGTTTATTTACATCAATACATTTGATTATAGTCTCTATGTAAAAAATGACTGGATATTTCGAGATTTTTTGTTCGATTTCGGACATTCTGGACTCATTTTCCGCTTTGTCGGTGTATGAGATTTTTTCGCTTCATTGGAATTACGAGTTTCATTGATCAGTGATTGATTGATGACCCTTTGTAAATTTTGGGCAACGTGAAAGTCGGAATGTTCTGCAAATTTTTCTGTTTTGATCATTTGATGACATTCTGGACACCTTTTCATTGACGTTGAAGCAGTAGTATCAGTAGACTGCTTCACGAAAAAATTATTCATGAAGTTATTGCTTGTTTTCTTCGACTTTCCAGGTATTGTTTTTTTACTCTTCGTTGATTTCGATCTGGTGGGGGAGGTTTTTGTGGTACTTTTGATATTGCTTGCTGATTCCACAACTTTCTTAGCTTTCAAATGAACATTCGCTGCTCTTTGAAGTTCAATGGGTAATAATTGCACAATGGACATATCGATATCATCGAGATTCGGGAATATTTCTTGCAATTTCGATAACGCAGTTTTCTTGCCATCCACATTTGTTTTCGCATTTTTTGTATTCTGTTTAGTTTCTTCTTTCTCTCCAGTCCTTTCCGGCAGTTCTGAATCATCAAATAAATCTGGCGATTCAGTAACCGCATTTTCTAATGCTTCATCATTGATTTTATACACTTTGCCATGATTAGATTTATTTGTTTCATCAACAGTTGGGTTTCCCTCATGTTCAGATACTACCGGAGCACCTTTGGATTCCTTCAAAAAATTCATGAAGAAAGAGTTCTTAAAGGTTTCCCCATCAAGTTTTTTGCAAAGATCTGTATCGATTATCAAGCTACTCGATTTCTTAGTTGCATTTACATTCGGTTCACAGATCTTCTCACTCACTTTGTTGTTTTCACCCTTTGATTGGTCGGGTTTATCAGTACATACTTTAGCAATTTCTTCTGTAGGAATTTCCACGATTTCATCATAACAATTTGTGGAGTCAGTAACACATTCTTTTTCATCCTCAGGCTCTTTTGAATTTTTGGATTCTATTACACTTCCAGTATCATTATTATTAGAAGTTCCTGGCTTGAAGAAGTTGATGAATGTTCCAACATCTTTTGCCGGAGCAAATTTACTCGCTGATAATCCTATGAATGCAATCGGCTTTTGTGTAGCCTTTGTAATAATATTTAAACACATCTTAGCTATTTTTTCTTGCTTATATGAAGACAACTGGCAGACACGTGATTGTCCAATTACTTTTCGATCTTGAACAAAATGATAACTGATTGTTAACGACATTGCACGTCTCTGATTCTCTTCCAGATCTTGTTCAAGTCGTTCAACGATTTCAGTTGTCAATTCATTAATCCAATATTCCAATGTTTCTAATTTAGTTATTGCTTGTTTGCCCGGGAAATTCTTCGTCGAACCAATAGACTTACCAACAAGTCGTGCCTGCACAGGCTCATTATCGATGCCACGTGCAATATTATACAACCATGATCCAGTTTTCTCATCAAAACGTTTTTGCAAATCTTGCAAAGAATAGCGTAACAAATCAGCCATAACATTACAGCCAAGTGATTCCATCACAATATTACCAAATTTCCCACCAAGATTTCTCACTTTTTTCACAGGTAACAATGAATAAAGCGCTGGTACTTCAGAGACTGGTAAAATAGTTTGTCTATTTGGTTTGTGCAATCCACATGCCAATTTAGCGAGGATTTTATTATATGATATACCAGCTGAACACCTATATTCACATTGTTCATATATAGCCGCACGAAATTCTTCAACAATCGCTCCAGCTATTGCCAATTTTCGAGATTGCAAATCGCCTAGATCATCAAATGCTTCGTCCACCCATCTGTCAACACCCTCACGACGTTTTTCCTCATCATTACTGTCGTTGTCACAGTAACCAACAACAAACGAACTTGTTAACCCTTTTTTCAATTCATCAAGCGCAAATTCAGTCATTGTTTCTAGTCTTTTTTCAACAACATCTGTAATATCCAAATAAGCCTCGTCCACACTAGCTCTCTCAACTACATTACAGTATTTTGCGAGGACTTCAATTACTTGTTTTCCCGCATTACGATATCTGTAAAAGATCAATCCATTGTTTCCATTAATCCCGTTTTGATGTTGTAACAAAAGTCATTAATATACACATATATAATTCACACCTTGAGGTATCAGGTTTATTTCTTGATGGCGGTACAGTAACCAGTTCGATATGTGGGCATTTTTTTCTGGCTTCATCACCTCTCATATGTTTCGTCACTCCAAACGCTCTGGCCTCATAACTCACTGCAATAGTCCTGTGAACCCATAATAACAAGAGAATCAAATGGAGAATCTTCTTGATTATAATTAAGAAGAAGTTTCAAATGCTACTTTTTAATCAAGGTAAATAAATTATGACCACGTACGAGCCTGGACCAAATGAGCTGTATTGAACTACTGCCATTGCTTTTCCTTTTAACGTTGGATTTAATTTTGCCTCTACTTGACAAAAAAAGCAATCCATATCAATAAGAACGATTATCCTGTTACCAAAGTCAGTCATGTTGGCGTAATAATATTAATGTTATTTTAACCTCTAAAAACAAAGTAATAAAATGATAGAAAACCCTAAAAATATTGTTTACATCAACTCGAAACAATCGTAATTTCACTATGTGTTAGAGGAATCAATTTTTTCACTTGAACGTAGCCCATAAGTTGTTTATTAAATTGTAAAACTGTATTGTTATTGCATGAAGAGATAAACACAACTGAGCACGACGATTCCCGCCTTATTTCTGCCATTCATTCATCCATATCAACTTTGTGGGTCGAACATAACCTCAATGTATCATTTCGAACAATGTTATCTCGCAATTGAGGTTATGTTAATTACTGGACGCATAAATTTATAGGATTATCATCAAAATACGATGATGTTTCCTTTTTAGACAGTGTGAAATATGAATTTGATAATGTTTGATACGAACATGTCATTTATTTATGAGATACTTTCGCGCCATTCTCTTGCGA
This sequence comes from Meteorus colon, assembly GCA_030523085.1. Classification (NCBI taxonomy): domain Eukaryota; kingdom Metazoa; phylum Arthropoda; class Insecta; order Hymenoptera; family Braconidae; genus Meteorus; species Meteorus colon. Next base: position 121,355 of record JAPYZH010000144.1, on the reverse strand, counting down.
ATCAGCTGTTGAATGAATTCATCTGATTGGAGAAATTCCAACATGCTGCAGTGTGAACAGCTGTTATTTATTTTTTTTTCTCTGCTGCATGAATGGAATTGTAGCATTACGTCACGAATGCTATTGACGCCGGTAGAAAGGATTGAGCATTAGAAACAATCGAATTGATATATTTGAAAGCTGGCTGCACTTTATCACGATTGGAGCAAAAGTATGAGGAACTTATGTAGTGTTCGAGTCGCAAAATTTGTAAATAGTATTCATGATAATTTAATTCCTAATAATTCGAGAGCATTGCTTCGTCGTTTATACGTATCACATGTTACTGTGGGAGCTGATGAAGAAGCAAAATCTCTCCACAGATATATATATACGAAAATTAAAGCATGTGGTCCCATCAGCGTTGCTGATTATATGAGAGAGGCTTTGACGCATCCAATAGCTGGATATTACATGAGTAAAGATGTTTTTGGTAGTAAAGGTGACTTCACTACATCACCAGAAATCTGTCAACTATTTGGCGAGGTATATAAGATGCAGATGGGTTGGACGAATGAATTGGAAATAACTGGAAATTTGTCTTGAACACTCCACGTTTTCAATTTTTTTCTTTTGCTTGTAGATGATAGGAGTTTGGGTGCTTAGTGAATGGAGGAAAATTAGCAAGGACGAGTTACAATTAGTAGAGTTGGGTCCAGGTAGAGGAACATTGAGTAAGGATATTCTAAAAATATTCAAACAATTTGGAGCTATCGACAAAGTATCTATTCATTTCGTGGAAATAAGTCAGGCTTTGTCAGAGATTCAAGCGAAGAGTTTGTGCAAATCGTCCGAGTTGGTTGCTCCGGTAATTAATAAAGAACAGAAACATTCAGCAACGCACTATAGAGAGGGAGTTACTGAATTTGGCCCGAAAGTCTTTTGGTATCATTCGATTGAAGATGTACCTAAGAAATTCAGTGTTTTTATTGCACATGAATTTTTTGATGCCTTGCCCATACGTAAATTCCAGGTTTGGCTCATACTCTTTCCTATGCAAGTAATATGCTAGTGCTTATTCAGTATTGAGGAGTATTTTTGTTGCAGAGAAATGATAGCACCTGGCACGAAGTTTTTATAGATATCGACCCAACAAATGATGAAAAATTCCGTTATGTCATTTCGCCATCGCCCACATTAACTGGCAAACTGCTTATATCTGTAAGATTATCCATTAGAGCAATCGTTCAATTGCTAAATTATAATAGGTGTTAACTTTCTCTCAATTTTATAGGAAAATGAGACGAGGGATCATGTGGAGCTTAGTCCACAAACAATGACGATTGTCGATCATTTGGCTAATTTTTTGAACGAGTTCGGTGGGTTCGCTTTAATAGCTGATTATGGTCATAATGGAGATAAGACTGATACGTTTAGAGCATTCAGACAGCATCGACAGGAGGATCCACTGCTCAATCCGGGAAAAGCAGATTTAACGGCTGATGTAGATTTTTCTTTGGTGAAAAGAGTAGCAACGAAAGATAACAGGACAATCACATTCGGTCCGGTTGAGCAACGAAGTTTTCTGTTGCAATTAGGAATCGATGTCAGGTTAAATATGCTGTTGAGAAGAATTTCTGATGCAGAGAAAAAAGAATTAACGTCGGGTTATCATATGATTACTGATGAAGACAAAATGGGTAAATGTTTCAAAATGCTTGCCATATATCCATATGTATTGAAAGAACATTTAAAAATGTGGCCATCAAGTGGTTTCATAGATGTTACATCCATTGAAGATAAACAGAAACCAACGATTGACAAATAATGAATAAATATTTACAAACGCAAAAAGAATTGAAAATCAATTTGATATAACGTATATTATTTACAGTTATACTTAGTTTAAGTAATCAAAATCAATCATTATTATCGATAGTAAAATCATACTTCTTCCATTTATCTGCGAACAATAAAACTTTTTGTTTCTGAAGATCAAAATTTTCTCGTCGCGGTTTTCGCCACATATTCGAATTCAAATCGAGCATTCCGCCAATGATTTCTTGTGCAAAATTTCTCGGGAACATTCTCTCATCCTCAATTACATGAGCAAAGCCTCCATGATCTCCGAAATTGACTGCAAAATACGGTAATCCTTTTGGAATGGCTTGTCTCACGTTTTTTTCACTCAAATCTACAACTTTTTTATTTGTTGACCATTCCATCTCACACTCTAACAGTGCTTTTTTAAAATACATTGGCGCCATACTTCCCACTTCTTCCGGTAATGGGACACACTCTAATTGCATATGAGGGAATCGATATTGACCCATGGCAATTTCAAAAAATACTGGATATTCTTTATTATCCATAAACATTTTAGTCAAGGCTTTTTTGAAGGCGGTTATTTCTTCCCAAACATCTTCGTCCAGCTGTGTTTGACATGGGACATGATGGATAGGCGCGATAATACAATGACCAGAAGTCAATGAAACATGCGATGGAAGACTCAAATATACTTTAGCGCCCATTGCAACAATCAAATGTTTCTGCATCTCGTTGGAGTCAACGCACCAACGACAACTCTCCAAACTCTTTTGCACTTTCTGGTGTTCTTTGATCGCTCGCATTTTATCTCTGAGATCTTGTTTTGCATCACTTTCTCCACGAGTGATACGTTCTTCAAATAATTCATCCATATCCATACTTTTTGAGGCCATTTTAACAAACATTGCATCATCATCGTTAGTAGATTGACCTTTCTCACGTTGGAACATATCTTGCAGTGAGAGTTTATCATCATCAGCAAAGTAACGAACTCTTTCACCACCCTCATGGGTATCAGTTTTCTTATTTCTCCTACGTCCACCCTGTGGTTCCTCGTAACGACTTCGTGGCTGTATGGGTCTTGAAAGTCCACGAGAGTTTGTCGTTGTTAGGATCACATTCTTCTCTACTTCTTTCCTCGATTCAACAAGTTTCGGATTATTCTTCCGTGCCTCACGAGCATCTTCCAATTCGGCTTTCAATTCTTTTGCCAATGCATTATCGCCCATGATTTCTGCTTTTACTATCCGTGCGCCCAATTTATTCAACTCATCATCAGTCAATATCTTCGTTGATATTGACGTTGCCTTCTCATCAGATTCGGGCTCGCTATCACTCTCCGATTTCTTTTCTGGCTGTTCTAAATGTGGCGATTGTAATTGTTCTCGTTGCCGTGCTATTTTTTCATTAGCTTCTGGCTTCCGCCAACTTTTTGTCGATGATGACAATTGTCGTGAATGAGAGCTCGACGCGTGATTTTCTTCATCTGGTTTCCGGAACGCTAATTTTTTTCTATTCGTGAAGTCAGCTTTATAATCATCGTAACTGCGCCGACCATAATCTCTACTTCTTGAGCGGGATCTACTACGATTTCTAACGTGTCTTTTATAATTTGATTGTCGCCTATCATCGTGGTTATTTCTTCTCGAAGAATATGGATATCCTGATTGTTTCTCTGCTTCTGCTATCTTGGATTTGATTTCTTCTAATGAGCCCCATCTCTCTTTTGCTATTTCTTCGAGACTCCTGCCCTCTTCCACTGCCTGTTCTTGTGCTCGCTGCAAACTTTTCTTCAACCATTGAACGCTGGTTGGCACATTCGATTTTGTTATGGTGTGTTCATCTTCAGGCATGCCAGTCCCGTTATTTCTCCAATGAGGGTTCAACTCTCTACTACTCTGCCCAGGCTGTTCTAAAATACAAGTTCCTTTTTTCTTATCCTCTTCTTTCCTAGATTTTTTTTCTCGCGATGAGCATAAAAATGATCCAGATAAATTCATCCATTCATCTCGTTGCAATTTCTGCGGCTCAATAACATCTGTTGATAGTGGAGATTTGGTTGAAACTTCACCCTTCTCAACCCATTGCATCTCTGCATCGTTAGATGAATCCTAAAATAAATAATGATGCATTTAATACACAATTGAAGGAAGAGTCAACGAAAAATAAGTAAAAAAATATAAACAAAGAAAAGAACAGAAGGTGAACGAGGTTCTCACACTGTCTGAACTAGATGAGCTGCTTTTTCGTCTCTTCTTCTTTGACTTCTTCAGTTTTTTCTCTTTTTTTTCTTTCTTCTTCTTCTTCTTCGATTTATCCTTAGACAATTTCGCGTCAACAGACGGCAACATCCATTTGTCATCACCTCTGAGTCTCGCCTGCTCTGCTTGAGTTTCTCTCCTTCGATATTTCTCTTCAGCCTAAAAAATATCCAAATACGTCTCAACTCTACTCACGATACAGTTCATTATAATTAAAAATAGTTATATGTTTACATCTGCTAGAATTTTTTCACGTGCTTGTCGTATCGCATCTCTTTGTGCTTCCTTCTCTCTACCACTTTCAAATTGAATATACGACATTTTTCATTGAATTATGCACTATTTCTTCAGTTATTTGATCAACAACAGCAACAACAATATGAAACGTTCATCCTTTCTTGGATTTTTGAGGTTATACGAAACTCTGCGAGTCCGCCCAATGTTTACAGGCAGCGCTGTGTTCGTCTCTCTTTTTTCATGACATTGATTGGCGGGAAAAATATAAAATCAGAAACACCATTTTTTGATTTTACCATTAAACCCAAGGAACTGATTCCTTTGACTACTAAAAATTAATACAAATAATTTCATCAATATTTCACAATCAATTTAAATACACGAAATCGGGAGTATTTGGTTGGTCTGTAAACGAATGAATATTTTTCCTTTTGGAAATGGCCTATTTCACTATTTTCAATATCAATACATAATAATAAACAAAAGAATAAAATTTACAAACTTCCACGAATATAACCTACAATATTTCACATTTTTTTTAGACAGACACATCCATGAATGAATGAATGAAATAAACAAACAAAACTTTATCATTCAACAAATATTCCCTGACTAAAACATTCAAATTGTCGCAAGCGTGACCAAAATTACTCACAGACTCATTGCGCCTGCGCATGAATACACAAACCACGTATGTATATATTTCAACATGCAGACTCATAATTTCATGTATATACGTTGCTATCATCTGTCACAACACAAAGTTGTGCACCAAAGTTTATATTCACCAATCAATCAAACACAGAAACGCATTACTTGTCGGCATTGTATTAAAATAAATTGACGAAATTTTGCATTGAAATTCCGGAGAAATAATCAATATGAATTGGTGGATCGATTATGGAATATGCCGTCGAAGGAACTCTCAGAAATCTTGGTAATGCATTTACCGTATGAATACACAGTTCATACGCAACTTATCAAATTGTTGACAATTGTTATCAGTAAAAAAAAAGGGAGTTGAAACAGAGTCAATTGTTTCTGAGAATTAATTTTTCGTCGCTAATCACATGATGGTTGAATATATAGAAATTACAATACGATGATTGATGAACTTAATATTATTTATTGACTGTAAATGTTTGTCGTGTGCAGACAATACTGTGGCAGCAGTTGGAATTAATTTATTTCTATTTATTGAAAAATATGAATGCAGAGGAAAATCGACTTAGGACATTCACTGAATGGCCCGAAAATGCTGCGGTAAATGCATCGCGTATGGCCAAAGGTGGATTTTATTATACTGGTCGTAACACTGAGGTACAATGTTTCCTCTGTGGTATTAGAATTGCAGATTGGAATTATGGTGATCAAGTAATGGCACGTCATCGTCAAGCACAACCTGATTGTCCATTCGTTCTGGATCCATCCAATACTTGTAATATTCCAATTGTTGATATGTCGAATGATATCAGAATTCAGCCGACTTCGTCGTCGGGTTTATCGACACCGGCACCACAATCGTCTTCGTCATCACGACCAGTTACTTCGAATGTTGAGGCTTCATCACGGAACGACATAGTCATAGTTGAAAGTCAAAATCCACGAGTCGAATATGGTACATATCAACAGAGATTGAGGTCTTTTGAAAATTGGCCGACAAGTGCCCCTATTGCGCCAGAACGTCTTGCCAGAGCTGGGTTTTATTATCTCCAACAGGAGGATATAGTAAGATGAACTTATTATTGATTTTTCTTCTGCTATTTATGATCTCAAGGAATTTTACATAGGATTTCATATGTTTTCTCGTAGGTTGAATGCGCATTCTGTTTAGGTATTATGAGAATGTGGATGCCGAATGATGATCCAGATACTGAACACAGACTTAGCTTTCCTCATTGTGATTTTTATACTCACCAAGCGAATAACAATTCAGGTAGTGTATAGTCATCGATTGTTATTATTCATTGGATTGAAATATATGTAGAATATATGTGCATGATTTTAGAATAAAATAAGATATGTTACTGCAACCACTACTACTATCTAATGTTCTACATATATTGAAAGCTAAATATAATACAGTGTTTGGCAATGACAACATTTTGTGCCACTCATGTCATGCGACGTTTGTGAATTATCGATTATTATCACGTGCGAATCTGTTTAATTAGTGTTAATGGGTTCAGGTATCGGTATCAATGCCATATTAGGATGTCCAGTATATCTCTGATTTTATAGAATATTCAGCCAATATCCATGCGACAAAATCGTATTCAGGGCTATTTGAATATTACTTTTCAATTTCATAATCAAGCTTGCATAACTCAGTGATTGTTCTTCCGATGATCTGTCATTATTTTCCATATAAGTTAGTTGTTACTTCATTTTTGTTTCATTTGTAGTGTTAACCACAGAAAAAGATGACTTGAGGAATGTGAAATTTCTCTCAGGATCAACATCGGATTTAAATAAATTAGGAATACAAAAACATACTCCACCAAAACAACCCAAACATGCGACGTATGAAGGTAGATTGCGAACATTTCAGGCATGGCCTGAAAACCTGCGACAGACACCAGAAATGCTCGCTACTGCTGGATTTTATTATGTTGGTAAGTTCATCCAAATCAAGGAAAAAGAAGAGGAAAGAAACTAAAATTGATGGCAAGTAATATGCTGATGTTTCGAAATATTTTTTTGTTAGGTTCAGGCGATCAAGTGAGGTGTTTTCATTGTGATGGCGGTTTGCATAATTGGGAAGCTGACGACGATCCATGGACAGAACACGCACGATGGTTTCCTAAGTGCGGATTTGTTTCCATTGTGTGTGGACAGGATTTCATCAAATATTGTATTGATAATAGACCACCGCTGGACCCAATGGTAACAATAGAAATTTCTTCGCTTTCCTTTTTTTGCTATTGGATAACACAATTAATGCTTAAATGTACATTGTAATTATAGATATTCGTTGGTGTACCTGAAGATGGAGAAAGTAATATTACGGAAATACCGGCCGCTTTACCATTACCTACTCAGTCTAATTCGAATGGGAGACATCATGCGGAAAATACGGACTCCGAAGTACCGGTATCATTACAATACCTCAAAAATTATTTTATCGTCTCCAGGGAGAATTAATAATTTCATATTTCTTTTATTTATGTTTTACAGCGAGTCGCGCCATATACTCCGAATTGCCTCACAAATAATGAACAACTGAGACATCGCATTCAGGGAATCAATGTAGATGAATTTCTCGAACATATGCGTGATATACAATTAATAGAAGGAAATAATGGGTGAATATATTTCCTTCTACATGCTATGGTTCTTGTCTAATTTTGTCAAAATGATTATGGGCATAAATTCAACCAAAATTTTTTTCGCAGAAGTGACAGCACTACGGAAATGCAACATATGTCACCGACAATCTCACATTTCCGAACATGTGGAATACCTAGTGAATCTGGGGAATCACAAGGAAGCACTGAAAGAAGTAACGGTGAGAGATGTCCCATAATGAATGTCAATAATGATGATAACGAAGAAGAACCGCCGGAACCCACAACAAAAGAAAAGAGAGTTGAGAATAAGTCAGAAAACGGATCACGTGAGTAATTGAATGAATAATTATTCATCATTGTTTATGAATCAACGTTGATGATCAATAATCGATTATGCGAATATTAATAACTTTTTTCCTTCGTTTAGTTTCTTTGGAAGAGGAAAATCGCAGATTGAAAGAAGCTCGACTTTGTAAAATTTGTATGGACAGAGAAGTTGGTGTTGTATTTTTACCGTGTGGACATTTGGCCACGTGTGTACATTGCGCTCCATCACTATCAGATTGTCCAATGTGTCGTCAAGAAATCCGCGCGACAGTTCGCACATTTCTCGCGTAACTTCTCACGTTACATTATAGAAGAATACAATACGAACAGAATTTATGATTAAATATGATATTCCATAGGATAATGAAAATGTGCGCGTGTTAAAACAATAATTTTTCTGTCTGTTCATTTCAATTTATATCAATTGTCACATTTGATTGACCGAAGAAATCATTTCCTGTTTTGACACTAGAGCAACCTAGGGCAGTTATGAATAATGTAATTTCAAACGAAAAAAGCTAATCGTTGATACCTGATTTCCATACAACCAACAAACCAAAAATAATTCAAACGGAATATATATATATATATATATTTGTTTACAATATTTATTTGCCATTATTATTATTATCACTAATAATATCAAGTCAGAACTGCATTATATAATACATAAGATATGTATAAAGCCTTAAACAATTTGTTCAATGAATTATTTTTCACATGATATTCATCGAGTTTGGTTTGTTGGATAGGACAAAGTTTATAATAGGCTGTGTAAATATGTTCACTGTTGATAGAAGTTCGATGAGAAAAAAAAAACAAAAATGAAAACGCTAATATATATGAATGAGCAATGCATTGAAATTAATTTCTTTGTGACATGTTGAAACTGTCATAAATGTCCAAATAGACTCAGAAATCTCCTCTGAAAGAAAAAGAAATGATGTTTCTTCCTTTTTTTTTTTGTACTATCGTTATCATTAGATGAAATTGATAACTTCATGACACTCGGTCATTTGCCTGATTATAAAACCAAATTGGGTGGACGAGAGTAAGCAGTACATCCAGAAGAATTTATGAAATGTCGATATAATATATTGTTATCATGAAACCTCCCACTGCGACATATACTGATAGTGTCGTATAAAATCACGAGTGGCCCGATTGTAACTAGAGTAGACCGACAATAATGTGGATATAATGCTAATGGAGACAAAATAATGGATACAAGACGACCCTTTTGTCGACATCAGAACATTGATTTTTCTCCTTCTTTAGGTGCAAGACATCCACAATCAACTTATCAAGAATTTTTGTTAGAAAATTCATTGTCAAGTTTTGCTGATGGTTCATAATTAACTGAAATAACGCGATGACAAGGATAATGTTGATTTCCCAATGGGTGTTTCCCGGAAGTTATTATCGCAATAGAAATAGTCTTTCATAGAAAACATTCCAGCTTTTGACTAGATTATACTCGGTATATATTTATCTACTGCGATGACGCTGAGTATGACTTATGACATATGCTCTGACAGATTTCGTGGAATTAATTGCAATGGTTTCAAATGATCAGCGAATAAATCCAGCAGCACGCATGGACTTTGCGATCGGAATTTATTCCATTGCATTTATTGTATGTATTATTATTCTCATTTTATCAGTCCAACTGTCTGTCGCTGACTAATCGACATTGAATACCATTGCCATTATAGACAATTGATTTAATGTGAAAGAAAATTTTAAACGCTGCTGAGTCTGAAAGTCTGGTAAACACAAAATTGTTCCAATTTTTTTCCTAAATTAATTCATTTTGCCCCAACCGATCGATGAGAATATACGGGGTGTACGTGGCCTGCGTCACAGAGAAGCGCCGTAGAGCAAGTTCAGAGGGGTGACGCTCGGTGGTGAGTTTATTATCGTTGCAGGGCTTCTCACGAGCCCTTAGGAAAAAATTCGGTCTAGTCCAGCATCAACGAAAAAGTGCGTTCTACGTCTATATTGAAAGTTCCTTGTTATTTTCATTATTTTCTGTTTTTGGTTTCTTGAATGCCTATTAACATGCAGTTATATACAATTATTTTGTGTTCGTGCAATTTAAATTGATATGAGTGAACAATAACAATACGTATATAAAATTTATCAACCGTTAACGTTCTCACTGTGTATTATATACACAATTTCGACACGGTTGGCTGTCTATTTCACGCGGCCTTCTCTGCAACGTAGTCCGTGTTGGATTACGTTGGCTTGGCCGCTCTTACTAAAAGTGGGGAACGTTTGTTGGTGGTTCGTTCTCTCTTGTATTGCAGCTGGTACTGATATTACCTCGCGCAAAAGCCTCTGTGGTGGTTCGACGCCATTACCAAAGCGCTCCATCGTACAAAGTGAAATGTGCGACGAGTTCGCGACGTTCAACCTAGAGTTTCGTTTCGTGTGAAACGTACAAAATTATTTCCCATCTGCAAATTACAAAAACACATTTGGGATACATCAAAAATATATAATACACTACTGAAAATTATTACAAATAAACGTCATTCTATCGACCAAGTTATTATAATTGGCACACCATTACTACTACAAATGACTGAAACAAACTTCAAACTAAAGTTTTTATAATAAATTAAACGTGAATAGTATATACATTGACATTCCGTTATTGTTTTAAATCGGGTCGGCAAGTACGTCATCCAAGGAAAATATTTATTCACAATATTCAGTGCAGAATAAAAAAGGGAAAACAAAACCGAGACTTTAATCAGAGAACGGGTTAATACGGTACGTCTCTATACCAATACATTAATAGGCATACTGATCACAATTCACAGATGTTTGCTTGGTATTTGGGTTTAACTGCTATTTTTATGATTGTATATTCACTCATAGTCTGGCATTTAACTTCATACTTTCAATAAGTATGAATATGAGAAGTGAAAAAAAATTATGAATAAAAAACAGATAGCTGTGTATCGCACTTCTTCTGACCGCCCCAAATATTACTTATTGTTGACTCTTTGTTTAAGATTAGATTAAAATTCTGGCGGCTGTGATAAAGTATTACAATTGCTTGATTAATGATAGCCTCACTGTTGAGGACAAATTAAAATGAAATGAAATAAACAGAATGGAAAAACACAGAGTCAACAGAAGAATTTTTCTTCTCAACTTCCCAACATTCGTCATGATTGTTTGATTTAATTCCCGATGACGTCAATGATTATTTTTTATTTCAAGCGTAGTAAGGCGGCGGCTGACATTTCGAGCGTGACGTTTTGAATCACGTTCAGTTGTAATACATTTCCAGAAATATAAATGCTGTAAATTATAATGAATATGAGTGAATTGATAGAGTCGATGAGGCGCAGAAAAAGAGAAAATATGGCGCGGGAATGATTTTTAAATAATGGACTGATTGTGTTGCATTGCTATATATGCGTAGTGGTAGTGGCTTTATGTGTACCTCACCTCCTCATCATTTTACAAAGAACGCGGGCTTTGTGTATATGTAGTCGAGACTAGTTGGTATCTTTCCGCCTCTCTCTCTCTCTCTCTCTCTCCGTATATGTTTCATTACATCTTGCTTCCACTCTCTCGTGTATAGGTTCTCATTCTATCTTTTTCGCTGTCGATGTACGCTGTTGCCACGCGAGAACTCGAGAGGAAAAAACAGAACGGCATATGTGAAAGTCTGAAATAAAAATGCCAAACGATGCATGAATCATTTTGAAACAGGAAATGTCGGTTTTAAAACCTCATACGATATCTTACTATTATTTTCAGTCTATTCGTACAATTATTAATAATCGGCGCCAACCATTCTTTTATCGGCACATCTAAAATTAAAAATAATCTTATCAATACCACATATATACAAAACCATACTAGTTCAAGTACGAGCAAAAAAAATGTATCAATCTGAATGAATTCTTGATTTCACATGAAATAAGATAATCAATTATATCGCGGAAATGTTTCTCTGTATAGATTAAATGTTAAGCGTATTCTTACTATGGGTGAAATTCCAACGTAGGACACACAGACCGTTAGACTAGACAAAAAAACATGGTTTTCCCAGCATCTTCTACTTCTCTTGCTTCACCATCTCTCAAACGATTTATCTCGTCACGCTTCCATCCATCTCATTCCAGAATAAGTCCCCGTCTTCTCTACTAGACAATTATAGCAGAGTGATACACCCTTGGCATTCCATAGTTGGCCTGTCTGGTGGGTGCATTTGCCTCTGTGTATGTGGTCCATGTACAAGCATACAATCTCACTGCATGAATGTCTCGACATTTGTATTTGTGTCCATGCTCGTAGTAGCAAAGCCTGAAAGGAAATGTGTACATATATATATAAATGACTGAGCACGTTTTCGTGTCGTGTACTCCATACACTTCTCTCTCTCTCTTATTATCGTCTACATGTATACATACATATATAGTATAGTATGAATACACACGACTATGAGGCGACTTTTAACTAACAAGAGAACGTCGAAGGGGCCTCCGGGGGCCTGAGAACATAATGCATAATAACTTGGCAACGTCGCACATCGCAAGTTGCCACAGGCGGACCAGGCCCGACAAAATACGTAGGCGAAGTGGAGGGATCAAAAGAGACGAGGTGGGGATGTATAAACGCCGTTTTTATGTGTGTTGAGCACGAACACAGCTGGCACAGCTGTGGCACACATTGTATATCTTTAGTTTTTATTTATTTTATACATAAAAGGAAATCGCGGCATTGTATATGGTAAGAGAATCTTTCTATTATACGAAATTTGGAAATTAAGTGAGGTTAGATTGGTTAGTTTGGGTTAAGATGGCTGCGCGGGGAAACGCGGTGTTGTACTGATCTGTAGATATTTCGTCTTTCGTATTTATTCGCCATTTTTTTCATTTTACGTTTATATGTGTTAAATTGTATGGATGTATTAAGGGTTATTAGTATTCAATTTCGCCAGTAGATGGAAGGGCGAGTTGGCGGGGCCTCGTCATTGTCAACAAATTAAACTTTGATCATCTCTTGTTGGTTGCTCAGCCCACACGCGTGGTTTCAAACATGAGGTCATTTATTTTGTACGCTACGATGGAGAATGGTGGGTTTGAATTTTTGTTTAGAAAAATGTTTGAGTGGGTTGATGGGTTTTGGGAAATCTTTATGTTGGAAAGAATGAGAGGGTGTAATGATGATTGTGGGTTGATGAATGAGTGAAGATTGATATGAGGGGTTAGTTTGTGTTCGCGCAATTTCTACGTTTTTATGAGGATATGAAAATTGTGTTTTTGATTTTGTTCTTGGTTTATAGTTGCTATTTATTTGGGTTTTGGGATTTTTTTTGCATGGGCTTCATTTGTTCTTGGGTTGATTTTGTTGGAAAATCACTCGTGGCATGTTCAAACGTTGGGATAAATTATTGAGATAATTGTTCAACTGAGTCAAATTGTATGATGCTACACGTTGAAAGTCATAGGGATTCCGATAGGGAATTAAAATTGAGAGCCTTGAAACGTAAATAGATCTGATGGCCGGCATGTTAACTGTTTGAACTCATCATATTAATAATTTATGAGAGAGACTATCGAAACTTATGAGCAAATTTGACACGCAATTCTTAGATGTTTATTTATTATTCTCCTTGTTCTTCGTGTGCACATATATGAACACTTTTCTTTGTCACGCCGGTGCTGATTATTGATTTTCTTTCTTTTCTATTTCCAGGTGGTCTTTTCTGACGATCACTTTGAAAGCAGGACTTCTTGAAATTTATGAAGTCATTGTAACATTATAAACAAGAAGTAGGCGGAAATACTCCAGGAGAATTCAAACTTTTGAAAAAATCCATATTAATATGACGGACTATATAGAGCATCGTAATACATTGAGGGATAATTTACAGAGTTTAAAATTACCAGCCAATTTACGTTCAACAACGATACAAGCACCACAACAACCTCATCAATTGGATGAAGTAGATAACAATAGTTTCCCACGCATGGATTATCGTTTTGAATCAGCAAGGTTGCAGAGTTATACTAATTGGCCATTGCCATACATGGATCCAGCTAAATTAGCAGCAGCTGGATTTTTTTATACTGGCGAGAGTGATAATGTACAGTGTTTCGAATGTGGAATGGCAATAAGTCAATGGGCTGAAGGTGATAATCCAATGGCGGATCATCAACGTTGGCGTTCCAACTGCCGTTTCGTTCTAAATCAACCATGTGGTAATGTACCTATTGGTGTTGATCCTAGTACAGTACCATCACCATCACCCCGTAGTCGCGATGTCTGTGGTCGTTATGGTGAAGAATTAAGACCGGGCGCATCGCCCGATTTCCGCACTGGGCAAACAGAATTTCAATTTCCCAGTCAAGCTAAATTAGCAAGTTTCGGATTGGCAACACCAAAGGGTCCAGTACATTCAGAATATGCGAGTTATGATGCACGACTAAGAACATTTGAGTCATGGCCAAAGTCCATGCCACAAACTAAAGAACAGTTGGCTGATGCTGGCTTCTACTATACCGGCAATGGCGATCAAACATTGTGTTATCATTGTGGTGGTGGTTTGAAAGATTGGGAACCTGAGGATGATCCATGGACGCAGCATGCAAAATGGTTCAAAAAATGTTATTATGTCTTGATGGTTAAAGGGCAAGCGTTTATCAATAGTGTGACAGGTCAACCTATTGCACAACCATCAAAAGAGGTAAATGAAAGTTTTTGTCAAATGAAATACAATCGTATGAATTTTATCCCGGCAATTTATATTAACTTGAATTCTTTTTTCTGTTCTTGTTTCAATCAGGAAACAATGCAAATGAATTTACCAAGTAAAATTGAGAAAGTAGAAGCATCCGCAAGTTCTGAGCCTGACGAGAAGCCAAACGTTGAATTGAAAGCTGTTTGCAAAAGTTCTGACGACGCGAGACTGTGCAAAATATGTTTTAATGAGGAATTAGGTGTGGTGTTCTTACCTTGTGGACACATGGTGGCATGCACAAGGTGTGCGCCAGGCATGACATCGTGCGCGGTGTGCCGAGAACCCGTAACAATGACCGTACGAGCAATTATTTCATAGTATCTTGCTTTGGTCTTTTTTTTTTATCATTGCAAATATAAAAATTGAAACTTACCACTGATAAAAACGAAGATATTGAATGAAAGAAATCACGTGCTAAATGACAGGACTCATGGAGCATATCAGGTTTATGTAAGTACAATTCTGAAAAGGAAGAAAATGGAAGTATAACAAAACAAACAAGTCGCTATCATTGGATACCACATGCAACAAAAGGTGTCTAGTTTTTTTACGAATTAAATGCAAATTTTGAAGCTTACTAAAAATATGTTCGAATAATAGCTTCAGAATAATTTAATTCAATCTTTTTTACGTAATTGCGCGGCTTTCTGCATTTATCTTCGCTGAATATAAATATATTGCGTCACGGATGTGATTCCGAATAAGGTGACTTGCATATTAATAGAATTGTACTTGCATCTGGTAATTGCTATTTTTTTATAATCAGCACGAGCCGAAGGAAATGGAAATTATTCTTTTTATTGTTTTATTGCGATTGATTGGAATAGGGGATGAAGAAAATTCGATGAGATAATTTAAAAAAAGGGTAAAACAGAAGGAAAAAATAGCAACAATGACATGATGTCTAGTCGTTCCAGTATTCGTGTACAAGTATGATATGTAATCGATAATTACATTGAAGAGAAAAAAAAATATTAGAAGAAGCGGAACTAAATATTGATGGCAAACGATACGACAAAATCAATTAGTTTCAATTATTAATCAATAAATCTCTCGAAGATTTGTTTTCGGGTTCCAATTAGAAAATAGGAAAGTAAATAAAAAATATAGTTATTTCATTCATTTTTTTTTCCTTTTTTTTCTCCATTTGTAAAAAAATTGTGCGCGTCATCCACCCGTTAAGATTACTATGGTGATTTTTCAATGTTTTGAAAATACGAATATAATATCGTGTATGAGTCACGATGAGAAAAAATAAATACGTCGCAATATGTTGGACGATTTCTTGGGTATACATAACCGTCATGGATTATAACGCCTCCACATTTGTTTATATATGGTCGCGATCAGATATAAAAAAATAAAAAAAAAGAAATAAGAACAAGTCCAGGGCCATTGTAAAAAGCTTTTTTCGCGCAGAGTGCAAAACTGAAATGCATAAACATGAATATGATCAGATAAATAAATATATACAAGCATATAAACATTTATATATATTTATATATACACATATAAATACGCTTGGAGTCATGGTTCACACAACAAGGACATGAACAATTGAACTACATATATTATATATGTTTATATATACATATATATAGATGCATTGTGATCGCGAAAAAATCATATATTTTTGTTTTAACTGCAGGGGTAACAAAACGTGATGGAAAAAAGTCACCCCCCTCATTTACTATTATAGTTGATATGATCAGTACATTTTTCTCTTTCTATCCATGCTTTTTTTTTTAATTCACAAATAATTTTTCCCTTCATGTTTTACACGCAATAGATTTAATCGGAAGCTTTGTCGAAATAGATTGACGTCTGGAAAATGATAAATTTTATTCAACTATGCGCAGAGATTTTAAATTTAATTCATGTGATGAATTTCGTGAAAGTCAATCCATTATACGTCATTATAGGAGTTTTCATTTTCAATTTCCATTGTTAGATTCAGTTGACCAGTTACATTACACTCGTGGTCAGATATTATCGTTGCTGGATTGCATAAATGAAATGTATTCACAGATATTCTGTGTGAGTTCGATTGAAAAGACGACGACAACATCCGAACATTTGAAATTACAGAAGGGAAAATGAAGTTTTGCGTCCAAATCTGAGATAATGAAGAGGAAAATGGGGAATCATTTTTCTTTTCTTTTAACAGTGTCACAAGTTTGTAACTTCAGTCGGATTATTATTTCTTTTTTTTTTCTTAATAGAAAGCTATCATTGTTTATAATATAGAGAAAACTATAATAAAGCTAGTAACAAATTGATAATTTGACGTCTACAGTATTTTGGTTTAATGTCTTTAATATAAAGTTTTATTTTTTCAAATTTTTTCTTTTCTCTTGTAAATTTAGTTTAGTTCAATATGTTCCGACATCATAAATATTCCAAAAGTGAAATAAAATATTATTTAACAAATTATATTATAGCATATCACAAATCATTTACAATTTTGACAATTATCAATGCAAATTCTAGATACATTAGATTATTATCTTGTACAGTTGACTAAAAAGATGAAAACGAAGTAAATTGAACATTCAATGTGTAATGTTTATAATGAATGGTTCGAAAACTCCATCATCCATACAACATAGCTTAACATTATTTAACTAGTAAGGAAGAGTAACACATTGGACTATGTACAGAATAAATATTTACAATTTTCAACTCATCTATGAAAAAGAAAAAAAAATTTCACTGTATTTATCATTTATATCAGTTATACTATTGTATAATACAATAAAAGGGAAAATAAACAACAAAAGGAAAATTGACAAAGTGTTGGAGGAATTATTTTTGGGATATATTTACATGAAGAAAAATTATTTCCAGCTCCCAGTATCATAATGCTGTTATCTTTCATGTGTCCTTTATACATCTGGCAATGCTGTAAAAGGACTTGAAAGGATTCTGCTGCGCTGTGAACGCCCTTCATGTTGCATTCCAGGCACGTTTTATTTTTTGTGCGATAGGAAAAACGCAACGGAGTAACCGAGAGAGATTCAGAGAGAGAGTAACCAACCGGTATCATAAGAGCACCACGAGGGACCAGTTTGATCAGCCCTTAGTGCTGCATTCCATTCTCTCGTGGGAACGAACTCAAGAGATGTATAGTGTTCTGCTCACGATGAAAGCTGCTTGCAGCCTCTCTCTTTGGTCCAGAGCACCACAATCTCTTTACTGTATACAGGTATATACATATCTAAATATATATAACCTCTTCTCCCCATTCCCCCTTTCTCGACGCTTCTCTCAACATCGAGCACACCCGGATTCATTCATGTATTTACAAGGAACGTCCGGCCACGGCATTCCATAGGAATTCAAGCATCATTGGCGCGTCATTTTCTTTTACCATCACCTTTCTCTTCTATCTATCTATACATATATATTTGTATACTCACGATATATATTTCATTTATCATTCATGAAACATAAACAAACGTGCTCTTTATACTCTTTGAATGATAATAACTGTGTGGACGTTGTTCGATTTCTTAGAAATCAGTGTCTCACTGATTCCAGGAATCAAATTGTTCATGCACATAACTCACATGGGAATATAGATTATCGGAATGTATCTAAAAATCAAATCTTTGTAGTATGAAATTATGTGAAGCATTGTTTATATTTTGTTAATTATTTATATTGGCCTTAGTGTGACCAACAAAGCAAGTTTTATGTTTGAATATTGAAGGTAACTTCATTGCCGACATGGATACATGGATGTCGCTAGCTACTGGGTGAGAAAATAGGATTCAAATGATGCTATTGGAACCTGACGTTCGTTCAGATATCAGATCAAAATAGTTGATCATCATTTTAGGCTAGTGGCGGGTCGATTTCCGAAATGAAATAAGAGAATATAACTGATAAATAAATGGACGAAATTAGATATGTATATTACAATCTGTTCATCATATCAATATTGAAGTTTTGAGAACAGTTGCAGATTCAAATATCGTCAGATTAAACTCTATACACAATGAAAATGAAGCGTTTTCATAGGCTGTAGTCAACAGCAATGCTCGCAGTTTATTGGCCACAATTTTTCATCAGGTTTCAACTTCGATTCAGATTTTGTGAATTTGATCACGTTATGTAGTCCGTTGTGAGTGCACCGACTGCACTTTACTCATAAAAATGCGCCTATATTAATGGAGAATGATGAACTACTACTAGAGGGCACCAAAATCTAATATATATAGTAGAAGCAATGGCGGCAACAATAATAATGCATGTTTACGCCTGATGTTTAAAGATTCATTGACGAGTTGATGACATTTCGCACATTTCAACAATGATTGTGAATATTTATGTGAACGAAATGAACTGAAAAATATGGCGGAGATGTTCGACATTGCTAATTTGATAACAACTGTCGGTGTTGACGCGGTAAAAATTAAACAAGAGCCTGGTTTACCTGAAAAATCATCCAATGAAATTCTCACAGAACTCTTCAGCACGTTTAATGCTGATGAAGATATTGAAACGCCGGTGAATGATTCTACGGGTGATGACAATGATGATGGTAATAATATTGATCAAATTAAAAAGAAGAAGAAAAAAAGTAAGAAAAAGCACAAACACAATAAACAAAAGAAACACAAGAAAAAGAGTAGGAAAAATTCCTCAGGAAGTGAGATTGAGGATGAAATTGATGATGGTACAAAGAAGAGAAAAAAACATAAGAAAAAGTTAAAACGAAAACGAAATTCAGAGTCGAGTCATTCATCAGACTCAGATGAGCCGAAAGCTAAGATCAAAAAAGATGTCGAGTCGTCAGGAAAAAATTGCGACACACGCGATGAATGCAAAACTATTTTCGATTTGGTTCAAAGTGTCGTTATAAAGAAAGAACCGAGTTTTCACGATGATAAAGATTTAGACGTTGAGCGCAAATGTTCAGATAGCCCAGACTTGCCACCGATACCCAAAAAACTTGATGATGAGTTGGATGAATCAGTGGTTCCACGACTACTCGGTAAATTCTTGTTAATTTTATTTGATCAAATCGAGTGAGTGGTTGTTTACTGAATAACTTTATTTGTTTGCAGAGAAAGCTGATCAAAGTTTGAAGGGAAAAATATTGATAAAAGATTTGAAACATAGTGTTGTATATAATGAGACAGTAAAAAAAGTTGAGAATGAGGTAAAGAAGAAAATAGCACGAATGGAGGATGGAGAATTATCGGAAAGTGATTATTCCGACATCAACCGCACGCCCACGTTGAGTCCTACACCGCCACGAGATTCATATGATACAGATAGGGATGATGAATCATCGAGTGCACGTTCTAGTCGTCATAACAAACAGGATTTGCGATTGGTATTAAAACATAAAGAAAAAATTAAGAAATATAAAAGCCGTGGATCATCACGTTCGCGTAGCGGCAAGGAATCTCGTGATAAATCTTCGAGAAGTCGTCATCAGAGGAAATCAAGAAGTAAAGATGATAAACGGCGTAGTAGATCTTATTCGAAAGACCGAAGAGAAACAACGGATTCATCACGGAAACGTAGTAGAAGTCGTGGACGAGAAAACCGAAGAGTGCGAAGTAACGATAGAAAACATCGGGATAGAAGTAATGATAGAAGATACGGCAGAAGTAGAGATAGGAGCAGATACCCTGCAGATTCATATGAAGAAGGAAGATCTCGCAGTGGGGATAGACGCGATAGATTATCCAGGGGACGGAGCCGAAGCAGAGAGAGAAAGTGAGTGAATTTTGCCCATCATTCTTGTCCTACTGTTGTTATAAAATGATGTAAGCTAAATTACTCCTATCATCATTCTTTAGAGACCGAATAGAAATAGACAAGAAAAAACTGTTGGAAATTGCGCGGAAAAATGCTATCACAATGATCAAACGAGGAGCTTTGCCATTGGCACAGCAGGATAAAGCAATTGCAGCGATTCAGGCGGGTGGTAAATCGGTTGACGAATTAATCGGTAATGTTCATTATTCAATTCCTCTTTGTTACTTGTTGAAAATATTCATAAATGTCGAGTAATCCTTGCATTTTTATTCTCTTCAGATTTTTGTAAATCACTTTCGAAGTCTGAAGCACTTGGTGAACTCTCGAGTGTCTCATCTGAAGAAGGTGGAAGTGAAACAGAGAAAGGGTTTCATCATCCTTTTCTTTTGAAAGAGAGACCCAGTTTAATTGTCATGAATATACGAGACTCAAAACAATTACCGACAAAAACATTTCAAGAACGCACAACTGAATCTTCGACTCAACTAAGATTACAATTCCCAGTTTCTAGTGGACAACAACATAGAAAAACTGGTGATTATTATTATAGTTTGGATAATGTTTGACATTGTATTCATTGTTTTGCATCTTTCCCTGTGATAGAAAATGAATGGATCGATGTAACTCCACCGCCACCGGTTAAAAAACCGGAGCCAAAAAAAGCGTTTGTCGCGTCTACGACTTTGCAGCCTCAAGCTTTCACAATAATACCACCGCTCAACAGTACGACAGTGGTACCACCAGCTGTTTCTGTTCCGCCTGTACCTGTGGTAACTCAACAGCCGACAATTATGCCTGTGATTGCACCGCCGCCAGTTATACCTGCAGTACAATCTGTTCCTACAGTTTTCCCGCAGCCTGCAGCAGAAGTGAGACAATCTCATCAAATTTCCCCGATTGAATATGAGAATTGTTCAATTTGCATAAAGAAAAATGTTTCCATCCACAGAATGTTGATGTTGGGACAATCGTCTCGCAGCGTTTAGCAGCGATGCGGAAACTACGCGAGAATCCAAACGATGTTCAAGCACTCAATGAAATGTATAATGCACAGAACGAGGTATCATTTCTTAGTCTTCTCAACTTCGTATTGTTTTTGGTGGTTTTATAATCAATCATGAAACTATTGCAGATGAAAACATGGGCGGAGAGTAAACAGATGCCAGGTCAGTTTACTGGTAGCACTGGTGTTAAAGTACTCTCACCAGCTGAATTAACTTCAGGCTATCAAGCCTGGGCACGTAAGGTAAACTTGGACATCTTTTTTTTCGGCCCCCTCCAATCGCCCCTATTTACGGCATCTACATTTTTTCATCCACGCTTTCCTGAAACGGTGAACGCGTATTAGAATTTCATTATTTTCATTCATTTGTTTATTTATTTTTAAACTTGATCATTGTCGAGAGAGTGGTCGCTTGTAACAAGTTTTCAGGTACAGTCTATATTGACGACTGTGTCGTAGGCATGGACCACTTCTCATATCAGAGAGGTGGATTTTATGTCTGCGCGGACACAGGAGTGTCGTTGTCTTTCGTAGTCATATTTATCACATTTAGAAATGAAAAAGTAAAGTTTAAACTTACTCGTAACGAAAACAAAACGTGATATCAATACAAATCAAGACAACGAGCTCCTGTGAGACTTCTGCTAATCATTATCAGCTTTATCGTTTTTTCGATAGAGCGATAATTATATAGCTGCAATGGTTAGCGTTAGTCTGCATCCACCTGAGGGTTTGTTACAGGCACTGAACTGCATCAGTGAAGAATCGTCAACGGCAGCGTGATGTCCGCAATTAAAAAGATTAAAAAAAGTATTGGTAAGTGATTCCTCTTGAGGATTATTCCAAACAAATCAAATTAAAAAACAGTAAAATTGATTGGCAATGATATCTATATCCAGTCATATTTCCATCTTTTTGTCCCCTGATATCTTCCTGTCCTTGCATACTTTTAACTCGACACTTTCACTTACAGTTTCTCAATTCGTGAATCTCTATTTGATTTTTTTTTTTCTATTATTTTTCATAACTGTGCGATCGTTATGAAATGAATGATGAAAGTATGGTGGAAATGTTTATTTCTATGTTCATTTTTATTCATTTATCTATCGACAGTTTCTTTTTTATTCGCGACAGTGAAGATAAATATCTTCTGTGCGTTTATTGTTGGTGTGAAGCATTTTATTCCGATGCAGGATCAGTTGACATCAGCACAGCCAGTGTCGGGTGGAATGGGAATGGCCTTACTGCAAAAGATGGGTTGGCGACCGGGCGAGGGCTTGGGGAAGAATAAAGAGGGTACTCTTGAGCCACTTCAGTTAGAAGTGAAGTTGGACAAGCGAGGACTTGTCTCTAATCAGGATGTCGGTGTTAAAACAGGAAAAGTTGTTGGGAAACCAGTAGTGCCGACTATCAAAACATTGGAAGGTATGAATGTGTTGATGAACTCTTATTTAAAATACTTGACAATATTTGTTTTATGTCAGATGCACGTTGAACAAGATGTAGAATAATTTTTATTATTTTTTGACACTTCAGGGAAACATCCAGTGTCATTGTTGGGTGAATATTGTTCGAAACGAAAATTCGGGGCGCCCGTTTATGAGCTGTGCTTTGAATGTGGACCCGATCATAAGAAAAATTTCTTATTCAAGGTAAGCTGGAACGATAAGTGACAATTAAAGAATTTTATCTCGTAAAATATACATTAATGAATAAATAATTTCTTTTTCTTTTATGATTTCGTAATGGATAAATGTTAACTTTCAGGTCAAAGTGAATGGGATTGAATATAAACCAAGTGTAGCAAGTCCAAACAAGAAACAGGCGAAGGCCGAAGCGGCGCAAATTTGCCTGCAAACTCTTGGTTTACTCCCAACGTAACGGGAAAGAAAAAAAAATAGAATGTGTATATATATAAATTTTTTTTATCAGAATACTGTGTTATTCTTTGTACTACATATAGGATTTTTCTTTGCAGTTAAGTGAATAAACAAGAAGCGGAATTGAATATACTTGTGTTACATTCTTCACTCCCTATTTCTCGTGGATTATAATTTTAATGGATATTCCACACGTTTCATTTGTGAATGTGAAGAGTTCACGCCTTTGAAACATCACCTCTTCATTTTTCTTTTTACCATATTTTCTGTTGTTTTTATTCTTTAATCAACTCGAGCAAGAGAACGAAGAATTGTATGCTGTTCACGACCGGATTATACGTCTTCAGACTATAATTTGAACACTATTTCATATGTGCAGGCCGGTATATGAATTGCCAGCTAGCATGGCAATCACGAAAAGATGTTGGCTCGGCTGGTATATTCATAACATGGTTTACCACTAGTAGATGAAGTATTTATGGGTCGGACATAAACTCTTTAACTACGAAACCGACGCCGTAGTCTTTAAATAATTATCTAATTAAATGCATATATACGATGACATAATATTTAAGTATCGCAAATTCATTTCTTTTCATAATTTAGTAAATGCGCTGCATTATTTGTTTGTAAAGGGAAAATTAAATTAATTATATTGGCCTCATTGTGACAAAATGTTGCAACCGTTTCAATTACTTTTACAGATGTTTTATATGAAGTTTAATGGATTGTAGAGTATCCTCCATAAACTATCCCAACTATCCCAATCTCGTTCTAAGTAGATGCGTTATATTTATGATGACGCTGTTGTTGAGTTTGACTACTTCCAGACGTGTGTGCAAATGCATTTGAGCAGAACAGACATGTTACATTTCCATGATCGCGTGGCTATTCTATGATGATACATTTAATGATACTGATGACGAGTGATTAAGAAAGACCGGTGCCAGTGTAAATTTATGTTGAGTTAATGGTAAGTGAGGATGAAATTATTAGATCACATCCAAATATATAAATGATGATATAATGGATTTAATTCTTGTATACTTATTGATCCCAGATGGAAAATGATGAATATTGCTGAATTTATATGACTATGATTGAGATTAGAGTGCCATCAATATACATCTCGCAGTTGAGGCCTCACACGAATACACAAATAAAGAGAGTAGAGCAATTGTACATAACGAACTGGCTTCAATTGCCGATTACGACCATCGTAAATTCATTTTAAGATCTCGCATCATCCTTGTATAGATATTGCGTGTTGATCTTGTTGAAGCAGTTGGTGCATAAAAATACTTTGGTATGAAATGTACATAAATTTTTCATGGATATGCTATCAATGAAATTTATATGACGGAAGATGAAGTAAAATATATGTGTGAATGAAAATGTGAGAATGCGTGAGAGGCATTACTAATTAAAATTATTATAGTTGCGATGATAATTATCATAGCGATATTATTATAGAAGAGTCAGGAAGAAAAGAGTTGAGACTGTACGAAAAAATAATTCACATGGATGTGTGGGCGTGCGGATGTCCCGGCAAATTAGTTTGACATATACAGTTTGAAAGATAAGAAAGTAAAAATTTAGAATTTCATCTCTCTTACTCTTTCACGTGACTATCAATTCCGGACACGATTTTGATGTTCCACGCGTCGGCCTTGACTTGAAAAAGAATAAAAAAAATAAATATATTAATAAGAAGAGAAAAAAAATATGCGTGAGAATATATTTTCTCGCTATAACGGTTGCTGAAACAAGTTCATCAAATATGATTTATTGTTTATCTTTTCTTGAGGTTCAGAAAATTATCCGAAAAATGAAACGTTAAAGAAAAAAAAAGACAGCTATGAATTTTCGTTATTGATAAAAAAAATATAATTTTTTTTCAAACAAAATTTGGGTCAAGTTGGAAATTTTTCGTCGAATACAAATTTGCTGATTAAATATTTATTTATCGATGTAAGAAACAATATTTTCGATACATGATGCACTAACTCAAAGAAAAATGAAGAAAAAAATTAAAGTAAATAAGAAAATTAATAAATTGTTGATTATACAGTGCGACAATGGCGCAATCAATCAAATGGACATTTAGAATATAAAGACGGTTAATCGAGGAAGCCCTGAAGGGTTAAAACCCACATACCTATACATGGAATAAAAAAAAACCAATATTACTTGTGTATTTTCCAATAAATCTCAATTCAACCGATCAAGAGTTGATTCGTATTTTATTTGCCATTGGCAATTGTGTAATGGACATACGAAAATTATTGCACTCTTCACTTAGAGACTTGGACTCTTCTCCACTTGGCCTTTGCGGGGGATATAATAATGCGAGCAAATATATAAGTAGAACTCGTCGTTGCTCCAAGGCAAAATAAAATATAAAAGAACAAAAAAGGTAAATAAAATAAGTCAAGTTAAAAGAGAGTGCATTGCCGTTTACGATAAAATAACAGCGATTACGGGTGTGTCTTGCAGGCTTATGGATCACGATGTTCGACCGGCCCATCGATAGAGAAGAAGTCTTCGCTTCTCACTTTTAAAGATGCATCAATCCGTATGTAAAAGACACACTTTTGGACCACAGTATCGTTCAAGTAAAAGACATGATATAAGGAGCAACAAAAATAATCCTCGACTTTGTACATTGAGGATTATTATGAGTGCATTATTCATATGTATAGACAGAACATGAGTACAAAATATATGGACATAATAACAAAAGGAAAAATATTAAATAAAACGAGGTCTGTTCAAATTGATTGACCGCAGAGTGAGTTTACGGCTCGTGCGTCAGTTATTGCCCCACGATCTCTGTAAGTGTAAGTGTCCCCTTTGCTTGCTCGTTTGCCCTGCATTATAAAATATATGTACATGAATACCATTTGTTCATCATGTAAAATGAATTGCAGGCCTATCGATATAAAGTGACGACCTCGCTTGTATATTGATAATTATATGTATATATATTTCAAAGAACTTTTTAAATGGATGGAAAAACGAAAGTTGAAGACAAATCAACTTTTAATTTACATATACAATTGGATTTTAATATTTCAATATTAAATTTTATTTTTTTTTATAGATACTCCAGTCATACAGATATCCCATGGAAGATTGGTTTGACGTTTGATATGCTTGGAAAAGACACAAAAAATTATAATGGAAACGATGCGTGGAACGGACGTACGTCATATGTTCTCACTTCGCGACGAATGAAGAGAGATGATGAAGAACCAACGAGAGAACAAGAAGAAGTAGACGAAGATGATTGAAGAAATAATAAGAATAATATAAATAAATAAAGACGATGACCGATAAATCGTGTTACTGAGTTATTTCTTGGTACAATTTATATACTGCGAATGGATTGCATTTTGATGCAAAAGCGTACACACATTATATATATATATATGTATGCAGATATATTAAATACGATTGATCAAACAGCAGGCGCCGACGATTAATATAATGAACTTTTATTAATTCTCTCCTTTGAATTGTAACACATCATTTACATAATTGAGTCTGCTTCGCACTTATCTGTCCACTGTATCAAGACAGAATTCTGTACGACAGTTCATTTGCCAAAGAACTTTACATTAATTGACTTATTGTAAGTATAAATATAAATAATTGAAGGTAACAATGAGATATATATTGATATAGAGGGTGAATATATGGACATAAATTTTATTTCAGGAAAAATCTGTCGACATCTGGATGGTTAAATTGGATTTGTCCTAAAACTGTTTCAAGTTTCGTTGAATGATGTCTCGGATGTGAGGGTGAACCAGATTTATTGAATGAATGAATGAATGAATGAATGACTGACTGAATGGATGAAGGAAGGGAAAAAAGGTCGATGGAAATCGCTTTCTGTGTTTGACACGTTTCCGTGGGCATAAGTATGAGACAATCCGCATATACACGCCCCGTTGTCAAATATTTTTTCCTCTTGACAAATCGTATATTTAACATTAAACCCATCATCATTAGAGGACCTCCTGTGGCTTTCGATGTATATATTTATATATGTATGGTATATGTGTATGTATTTATTTATGAAAATTGTCACGCGTGACATTTGACGACGGATATATCGCATTTACAATGTCCCACGTCACACTCGGTCCGGGGATTGAAAACTGTTGTCCCGTATGGCTACATAAATGAACTGGACCTTTTTTCTTTATTGTCATTGTTATTGTCTTTTTATTTCTTCTCTTCTTTTATTCGTCTCGTAAAGGAAAAGGCGGATGATAAAGAATTTTAAAGGCGTGAGATATATTTGAATTTGATAAATTACATTTACTGATTTTACGAGTCATAAGACTTTGTGGTTTCGCATTGTATTCATATGCAAACGATTTTTTTTAATGGATATTTTTGTATAATTTATGTTTGCAAATTATTTGTTTGATTCAGGTAGATTTGGAATATAATAAATCAATGTAGCGAATTATTTGCTATGGCGGAAGCGAGATGAACAATAGGAATGATAATGCAGTGGCTTCGCAAAATTGATTCATTGAGAATTACTTGGAACTTATGATTCACTGAAATTAAAATGAATGATTGACGTATACGGAATTTCATATTTAATGTCTATTATTATTTTTTTCTTGAAGTTAATATTTAATATTGATTTTTTTTTTTACAGCGCTGATATGTTGACGATGGAATGCATCAGCGTGATAATCACCGTATCATAGAATTAACGGGAAGTGCCAACTCTTGCTTGCACAAGGAATATACAAACATAGAGAACCAATGAATGTACAACAATAAAATATTGTTATTTGATGTCAAATATTATCATTTAATATTTAATATTGAACATTGATATTTAATATTAAATATTAATGTTCATTTTTGAGTATAGATTGAAAAATGGTGTTGAAAATTTGATTGGCAATTGAGCATAAAGTAGTGTTCACAATGATGAAAATTATACGTCAATACCTAGTAATTTTGAATAAATTGATTTGCTGAAACAATCTCCTTAAGCAAGTCATGAAATGCATACTTGTTCATTGCACACAGCGCACAATGGCACGAACATAAAATCCATTGTATAATTCGATATCCACACCAGCCAAGTAGTAGGATAACAGCCACTATTTTACGCATGGATATTTTAATTAAATTTTTCTTTACATTCAATTAAGAAATTCTAGGACAAAGAAATTTTTTAATTAATCAATCGATTATCTAGTTAATTAACAATATCTACTGTAACACAAAGGTATCAATCAAAACCATTCATTCACGTCATGATCTTTACCTCATGATTATTTATTAATAGTTTCTATACTTTATACTTGCAGGATCCAAATGATTCTATCAAAATGACGCGAAAAAATCCAAGCTATTGTTGATGTCATAATGGTAACGGAAAGAATGGAATAAAAATGATAACAGTGGAAATTACATTTTGCAATGAGGATATTGAGGTACTTGTAATTAATCACACCCATAATATGAGACACTTTTGTTTGCACAAAGGGTTAAACATTTTTGTTTATCATTATTTCTTACTCATTTTTGTTGCGGGTTTTTGTTTGTTTTTTTCGGGTTCAATATCTGATTGGCGATTTATATTGGCGCGTTGATCGAACCCGCGTGGATATTTCTATAGCTTTTGGGTGCGGCATATGGTCTCTTATACCAACGGAAAAGGCACATCCCGTGTTAGTGGCTCCTCTGTCAAGTGACAGTTGAGGATATACCGGGTGCACGAACGGGCGCGAGGCCGCATCGTGTGTGTAGATCCTCACCCATCCGGTCAGAATCATCGGACAACTTTATTTCCCTTTTTTTTTTTATTTATTATTATCATCATTTTTGGTTTTATTTACTCTTTCTTTTTCATGACATGTCACTCAAATATAAGCGACGGAGCCCATCAGCCCTTTCACACTACTAATTCACTATAATTAAAACCCTTCATTCAATGAGGGTTAAAAAAAATTGAAATAAAGAGGCGGAAATTAATCAACAATTGTATGGATGTTAATTTTAATTATTTATGGATGGATATATAATTGAAAATTTTGTGTCTCTTTTAATTCGTTTTATTAATTCTTATGAATTTTGTTTTTTTTTTGTTATTGTTTATAAATGGATATCTCAATAAAATACTTGAGATAGAAACTTTTGAGATTATTCGTTGGAGAATTGTCGAAAAAATGTAGATGATGAAATAAATTTTTTGTCTACTTGTAGTGATGATATTTTCTATTAAAAATTAAAGTTCCTCTCAATTATTTTCTGCTTGATAGAGATAAATAACAATCAATCAGAATTTTCACTAGAAATTTTTCCCAATGTCTAATGTGTGTATAACGCTACTTATTTTTCGTCTATTCTCTATTGCTGTGGTGATGCTGTGGTTATATGCAATCACATACTTAATTCACGGGAACGTGACATTTGGGCCTCATAAATCAATTAAAACTCGCTGTGGTATTGGAGTCTGAAGTAATACGATTTGATCCTAATGAAAAATGGGCCGTGTTGTCGCACACATTACAGGCATTGAAACATTAATATACGTACATGCATATATATATATATATTGGACATTGATGCGTGCGTGTGGTCTTCCTACTCAGTCTCTGATGTTATATATAAATTTTTCTTTTTTCTTTCTCCATCTCCAACTCACGTCCCGCGTCATTTTACGACTTATTCATTAAAATTCGAACAAAAAATATTGACATTGCACGCATTATTTTGATTTAAATGCGCCTGGGCTTTACTTTTAATCAAGTAATTGCTCTATAGGGGAAAAATTTCTAGAGATTAATTGAAGGAAAAAAAAATGAGAGAGAAAATCATTTAAAGCGTAGAAATTGTTTTGAGTGTTGGGAAAAAATTGAACAGGGTATTTATGAAAATTCTAAATTATCCTGATGAAATTGTTTTAATAATTTTTCGAAAGAATAACATGATTTTGAATTGGAGTAATTTGTCTTGATGAAATATAAATGATAGTTAGTGAGTTGTGAACAGTGTATTTATGTTTATTGTAAAAACATAATTTTGTTTTTTTTTTGTTCATTCTTCGATATTTTTCCACTAAATTTATTTTGTACAGAGGGGGATTTTGGATAAATGTATATGAGTGCGTATAAATAGTTCTGAGTGTTTGGAAAATTCGTCAAGGGGATTTATATTGCTTGGTAGACGTCAGTTGTATAGAAACAGGCGCATATACATTTACACACGCTATAAAACCGTCGACGAACGATGGGGAACGTGCTCACGATGGAGAGTACTATATGTGTGCCATAGAACCCTATATAATACACATATAGACGTTTTCCCGAGTTGGTAACGCGAGTGAGGAAGATAAGAGTGGATTAAAATGAAAGAGTCGTAAAGATTGAGATCGAGTGCACGAAGAGATTTTTTTTTTATTTTTCCTATATTTTTTTTCTTTCCTGCTTTTAGTTTCTTTTGTGGGAACAAATCGTTTCTACTCTGTTCTTTACACATTTATTTTGTGGTTCATCTCACTTTTACCGCTGTCTTTTGAGCCATCGATCGATTGATCGATCCCAAGATCGATATGCAAGGACGACGGGAGTCGAGTTTGTATAGAGATTATCAATTTTTATAATGTCGACAGTTTTCAGGCCTATTCATATTGGATTTTTTTTTTAATTTATGTTCTTCATCTACACACGAGCACATTAAATTTTATCTGATCGAAGTATTATGCTTATAAGTTGACAAATCAATCAATCAATTTTTCTTCAACAATGCCTGGAGGAATAGAAAAATTAATAAATATTTCATTGAGTAATAATTGTCAATTTGTGTTTTTGGTGGATATAATAATTGAGATGAATTTTTTGTTGTCATTATTTAATCATAGCATATGATGTGACATATGAATTTGGGTTATCGCTGTGTATTGGTTGATATGAATTGATAAAATTTAACGTTTATTTCATACACGTGCATGTGAATTGAGGTAGCAGAAAAAAAAAAATGAGCAAAAGTTTGCAGAGGATTGGAATAATTCTCGTATCAACGAATGCTAATTATAATTTAAAAAAATAACTCGTTCTTTTATAGACAGTGAGAGTTATTAGAATTGTGATTTAATTGAAAAGAAATCACCATCGATATTCCTCCCAATTTCCCATCAAAAAATATCTCGTGATTACGAACCCGCATTTTTGATTTCAATACAATCAAATCCATGAATACAAATGGAATACCACAAAATAGAATTTTTCTCAATAATAAAATTTAATGAAGATCTAATAAATTACATTTGAATAATAATTTATTATTCGAATATACCGTGAAATAAGAGTGCGAATGGGTAAAGAAGTGCGGTGGAGGTGATGGTGAATTGGTGGTGGAGATGGAGGAGGTTACTAACCATCTCCTGGCTTTGACCGTCCTAACCGAGGTCTCTCTCCCTACATATTGGCCAGGCCATCTCCCACGCCTAACCACTATCATTCTTGTTGCGGTAGCCTTCGAGGACGGATCGTTGCACGCGCGCGCGCCTCTCTTTTCTCCCTCTCTATCTCTTTCTCATACACTCTTTTCCCTGGCTCTTATTCGCTTTATCGGGTCCAACACCCGTTCGCACAACACTACACACGCCGGTGCGCTCGCGTGCGCGCTTCTTCCCGGTTTCGCACGTGCCATCCCGCGTAAATAACGACACTCGACTCGTGAAACGCAAAATCATAAGGAGAATAATAAGAAAGAAAAAATAACACAGAGAAATAAAATATAATAAATAAAACATTTATTGAAAAATAGTTGAATTATTTGAATTATTCATTTTTAAGGTTCAATTCAGTGAATATAAACCAAATGTTCATGAAATGTGATATTGAAATTGATAATTGAATGGAATGTGAAAAAATAGAAAGAAAAGAAATAGAAAAACGCGAAGAAAATGGAAAATGTGAATAAGATAAAAAATGATTTAATTGTATTAATTCATTGGCTTTCTCATTCTTCATGTGTCAATCGTGATTTCTCTCTTGTTATTGGCTGAAAATTTATATGCGTATTCATTGGATTTCTGGTTTTATCATGGACAAAACTGTCGCGTGATTCTCATCGTGCCACTTTCTGCCAATAAAAAAATAAAAAGAAGAAAAGTAAAAGAGGAAAAACCACCAGAAAATGATAAAATAAATAGAAATAAACATATCAAACTAAAGCAGAAAATTTTTTCTCAAATAAATCCAGACGGGGAAAGCGTCGCTCGCAATCGTCTCCGATATCACATTTAAAATATTATATAAATCATCATGAACAACAGTTAATTCTAATTAGTGTAATCGTGTGATTAATGGGTGTAGTGATCATATCAATATTATTAATAAAACTTGGAGTGGTCTGAGAGCAAAAGAAAAAAGAAAAGTGGACGAGAAAATATAGAAAATTAACGGTGGGAAAGAAGAAACGATGGATCGACCTCTAGGTAAATTAATGCAAATACAATTCAAATATTTATAGAATAAAATAGTGAAAAAAATATATAAAAATAAATATTCTTTCTTCTTTACCGCGTGTGTATACATTTTCAACCGCACATGTTGAAAATTTAAAACTCTGCAAATTTATTTGCGGTAAGAGAAATTGTAGATATATACATAAATAAATGAAAATTGAACATATTGAGAAAAAATAAAATATTTATAATAAATGCATAACAGCATAACTTGGATGGATAACTTTCGCGCTTTTAAATCGTGTTCTCCACACTTCACGATCGCTCAAATGCTATTTCATATACGTATATATATATATTTACTATGTATTCATTCATGTATATGCATATATATTTAAAATCTTTATGCTCCACAGGGTACCGTTGATATCTATATAACGCGGAGTACCAGTGAGACATAAAATCATGGAACGTACGCGGGATTCACGGTGCAATTTATCATCAAGTCACATCAGGGAAGACCGCAGCGCTGGCACCAGGTCGGCCAGCCGGAAGTTACGATGCGGTACACCTCAGTGTAAATTCACAATCGGTGGTTCAGGGTAAGAAGCGTCTGTTATTGCGTATTTTTTATTTTTCTTCACTTTATGATTCGCCTTTGCTTGTTGAACTGTATATTAATAATGTCGAATGAATTGTCGTCGAAATTTGATCTTTTTGTTTAGCGTACAACAACGTTGGTTGATCAATTTGGTATTTAATATTTTTTCGTAATTTTCTGTTTAAAAATGTCTTTGTTTTTCTGTTGATATCGAATTTACATCACAAATGTAAATGGAATTGTAGGAAAAATATTATTGATAAAAAAGAAGGAACAATAGAAGGCATCATTAGATATTCCATCTTCAATGTTATTGCAATAGGCATTTTCCTCTCTTCATTTTCAATATTTTTTCATCACAATCTCTGCATAAATTCGAATGAAGTTGTGAGAGTGTTTGTGAAAATCTTTGCTAGAGATCTTTTTGTTTCTCACCATTAGTCAAAGTATTAGCATAACATTGAAGGAGCGAAACGTCTTTCATGACGTTATCGTTCACAACTTTCGTATTCCTGACAAGCTGACGGCCATTTTGATACCTGATACTTAATTCCCATTCTTCAAGCTGATATACAAAGAAAAGAGAGTGAATAAATCGATATTAAATGCAGGAATGAAAATGATTCTGTTATTTTCTAACGAGATTTTTCTTCCACTTTTTTTTTTCATTATTATCGTCGTCATCATCGTTCATTTTTTTTCAACAAAACTGGGATTATCTATTGAAACGAGTCCTACGAGATGCTCATCAAGATTATATAAACGATCCAACAATTTATTTATTATCCCTTCATAGACTTCTCAATTAACTTTAATAAATACATAATTTTAAAGTTAAAAATCGCGAACTTTTCATAATATTCTCATTTTCAATTACCAGTTACTTAAAAGGAAAAATTTATAATCCAATCGATATTTAGGTCACAAATTATACGATATTGCGAATAAATAAAAAATTGAAAACGAAGTGGACGAAGTAATTAAATCAATATCAATACAAAACATCAACTCTAACTCAACTCTTGTACAAAACTCGCCCAACAATTATTTTCTTCAATAATTAACGAAGTAAAATTTAAAAAAGTTTCTTTAACCACATCAATATATATCTCCCAATTGACTCTTTATCCATCGCTGTTGAAATAGAAGAGAAAGAAAAAAAAAAAGATGAAATAAATAGAACAAAAAAGAAACTACAAATTTTTTGTTTTACAGTTAACCAATTAATTAAATTCAATTAAGGCGCCCGCTCACCTTTTACCCAATAATTAAGTGGACATGCCCAGGCAGTCTAAGATTAGATCGATCTCCTCAGTGTATTACATGCGCTCCACACAAAAGATGAATCAATCCGGTTAGGATGCCATATCCCAATAATAGGCAAAAAAAATACTAGAAAATAAACTCAATATAAAAATGAGAATAAAAAAAATTGAACAGCTCGTGCAAGGAGATATGGCAAGCACATAATAGGACCGCTTCACCTCGCGTGACTCGTCGAATCGATAGATCTCTATTTTATTCTCTTCTCTTGCTTTCTCACTACACTTTCTGACCCCGAGTAACTCTTGTTACCCTCGTAGAAAATTCAATTTTACACACAGCTCTTGATCTTTTTACCTTTACTTATTAATAAACTCACATAGAAACGGTATCTTCACATCTTTATCAAATTAACCACAATTACCACTATTCATCGAATAACACCAGCACAAACAACAAATACAACTCCAGTAAATAAATAAAAAATAAAATAGCTATAAAATAATTAAAATATCCATTGAAATATTAACCGCACTTATTAAATATTCCTTGAAGAATTTTTTTCCTTTTCACTTGTATTCATCTGTGAATAAATTGTTAACTGATAAAGAACTGTATAAACGATGTGTCTTTAGTGAGAGGGAGTTTGAGATAAGTGCAAGCTCAGTAGATAATGATAATGAAACGTTGGGTGATAGCATGGATAAAGCTGGCTCGTTGGCGGTGGCGTTGATGAATCTACGCCGGTGGCTGTGCCATGAAAGAGTAGAGAAAGAGCAAAGAAACGAAGAGAGAACATATATATATATCTAAACATTTAAGTGCAGTGTAGAAGAGAAAAATGTGCTGTTATAGCTTTTATATTGGTTCGCTTCTGTCTTATTCTTTTTCCATTTATGTTCTTCTATTTTTCTGGTATTTTCTTTTTGGTTATTTTATTTTTTACCACCGGTGATTAGAAGTTACGCCTCTCTCATATAAGCGAGAGTAGGCTTCGATTGCTTCGTTACTGCAATCGCTCCGCGTCTCGTCAATCAACTAGAAAAGAGGACCTCACGTTCACGATATCACGATCCATACAAACACTGTATGTATGTATATGTTTATGTATATACTTATAGAGAAAAGCGTCTCGTTATTGAGGATTGACTATGTCAGTTTATTCATTGAGAGAGGGTGGTAACTATGCATGAGTTTGTGTTAGAGAAGTTTCGATTAAATTGCTGAGTAAATAGTGGCAATAAGTTGCATATAGGATATGGATTGACTTATTTATCTTACAGAATAAGATTTACCATTTTTTTTTTATATTTGTTAAGAAGGAAAAGAGAAATGAAGATAAAATTTTATTCTTTTATTTCCTATTTTTCTTATCTGATTGATACAGAAAATGTTTAATCTGTAATAATAAATAGGATATGAAAAATAATTGGTGAAGAGATTTTTTTAGTTTAGTGGCTACTTTAAAGGTTTGTTATATTGAGAAATGAGATTATATGAGAGGGATGAAAGAGGAATAGATCAATGGGTATAAATTGAAATGGGGAAATGAAATTATATTTTATTAATTGAAACTGTATCGTTGGATTAGACTATCGGGTGCTCAATTGAGATTGCACCCCCGTTTCTATCGTAATCCTATACCTTTATGCACACGAAATAATTGGCTTCGTTATGTGCTTGAAATATATTTGATACATTTAACGTGAGCGTCTGTGTATTTGATAAAAGTTGGGAGGAATTAGTGTAACACTTATAAATATATTTTGTTTTATATGAATGCACACCAATTTGTATTTAATAATCATTACTTATATGGTTATGGTTAGTTACAGACATCCTTTTATTTTTTATTGTTATTCGAATTTAATTCGTCGTAAATCTTGAGTGAGATTCGAATTTCATGTGCGAAATTCTATACCACGAGAGAGTAATTTGTAATTATATATAGATATTTTCGTGCCTTTTTTTTTGTTCTGTTGTTGAAGTTCTCTTGTTCTTTATTTACCTTTTTTTTTCGCACCTTCAATAAAGGGAGATGAAGGAGATGTATATATATATTTTATAGAGGGAGGTATTCGCCCCTTAATCCCTCTCATCATCAGTGAGATATCATAATGATTATAATGATCATCGGTCATTGGCGCCTCTGCTCATACTTTGTTTCTCTTTCTCTCATGTACTGAGAGAAATATAAAACCATCAATTTACCACTTTGAACAACACAAAATTTAACGCTTCGACAATGCAAGCGCGCGCGAGGGCGAGAGTAGGCGTCGACGGAATATTTCTTTTATTTTCATCTTTATTTTTATTTCACACTGATGTATGAAAATAAAGAAAATAATATTTTACAACAGATATTTTGTTAGATGGATTTTATTCGTGCATGGAGTTTTACAGGGCTTTGAATAAAATATTCAGACGGAAGAAAAGCAGAAATTGGAAATATTAAAAAGGAAATTTTAGGATTTCTGTAAAATTCTTAATAAATTGTTTTACAGAGCTGCATAAAATACTCAAATCAATTTCTATATTCTATCCAATTAATTTTCTTAATCATTGGAAAATAATTAAAAGGATTGAAAATTCATCTCAATTCATAACATTCAAACCCCAATATTAATCCCAAAACAAATTTCATCACAACACCCCATGAAAAAAAAACCACCCCAAAGTTTTCCCAGATAAAGAAACCGGAAAAATCCTGCAAATTCGGAGCAAACATAAAATTTTATCTCTACTGACCCAGGATTAAACTCTGCAAATTATGATCACCATAACACATGCATACCCATACACACATATATAAATATATCCACGTTGCCTTGATCCCATATTACAAATGCCGCCATGCGACCCAGCAGGAAAAGAGGGACGATGATCTCGCCAAAGGGTTCGCCGACGTTCTCATCCTCTATTTATTTACCCTTTTTTCTTTTTCATCTTCCCATTTTTATATTCTAGGGCGTGACTACGTTTATATTCCTATATATACATACACATTAATATGAAAAAGAAAAAAGAAAATAGAAAAAAAATATAAAAGAAATAGTGAAAATGCGAGAAATGAAAGAGCAATCGCTACTCATGCAACGAAAGAGTTTATAACTCTACAGCATGTTGATGAAATAACATATTACACACATAATTCTAAATATATACCCATACACATATTCTCATATAATACCATATGTATATCAGCATCTCCACGCCTCTGTAAATTGTCAAGGTCTTGGCGTTGAATGGCAAAGAAGTGAATGAACGGCGCCTATACTTAATCATCTTTAATTATAAAATTTCCAATAAAATACATTTTAAAATCTAAACGTTAGAAATTTTTTATTCATTTCCTTCATCTTCAGTTTTTTTTTTCTATCTTCAATTTAATTTAAAATGATTCGCATTAACCTCAATTGCAAAACGTATATAATAAAACTAATAATCAATTAAAATTCCACACGCGTTAATTAAACAAAACTGTATTGGTGTGGGTGTAAATGCGTTTGTATACGTGAATATTATATTCTATTACTTCGTTAAGTGTTCTATGTTGTAACAATAAACAATGGCATTTCATTTTGGCACGTGAGCAATCAGCAATAACAGTGTTGATGTTATTTATGTGTTCATGTGTACATTGCACAATAGAAATAACGCACATTCATAATCTGCTTCTGTCATATGCATACATATCTATTATCATGGCTCATTGTGCATCAGTGGATGCCTCATGTGCAATGAGCCCATTCAAATGAATTATATATACACATATATTTTCGACATTTATTCTATGGGATGTGTATGGGGATTTTATGTATATGCATAAAGAAGAAGTCACATGCGATGATCATTTGACACAAATGAAAGTGTTTCATATATATGAAGTGATGAGTTATCAAGTTTACTCAGTGTCAAGTTTAAACTTTGATCTCTAAGTTTCATCCACTCTTTATGATACATAGAAAAACATGAATTATTATTACTCTGTATAAATTGTCGTTGTTTTATTAACAAGTGGAATTGTTATGTTTTGTTTCGTTTTTCATGACTTTTTCCTTTTATTCTTTAATTATCACATTCCATTGTGTGATTATTTCGGATTGTTTGCATAATTATTCATACAATCGCAGTTTGAATAGGGCAATTATTTTGTTAATCTACGCGCTCTCTTCCATCTTTTGTATGTGTGAAAGAAGTTTTTTTTGTGGTTGATGAGTTGGGTGGAATTTTTTTGCAAGAATGCGAAGTTGTTTTATTTGATTTTGTTGAAGATCAGGGTGAAGTATTTTAATTCTTGGCTATTGAGATTCTTTCTTAGTTCTTTGACTGATGGGATTTAATTGGAATTATAAAGTTTTTCTTTTTCTCTATTGCTTTTGGTTTAGTAGTGAATGAACAGAAGAATTTAAGATGAAAAGTTTATTTATTTCTGATTGGAATCGATAAAGAAAGATGAGGTTTGGAGCGATGTGAAAATTGGATTGATGAAATATTACCACACATTAAAATTTCAAATCGAAATAATAGAAATGTAATAATAATTATTAATGATTAATTGCTTGGATGAAACAATAATTCACAATGCCATTTACAATTGCTCTTCATTTTATCGGTTACTAAATCTTATCAATTACCACCATGAATTATCCACGTGGAAATTCTTGTGAAATAAAAAAATAAACGTCGTACACATCAAACAAACAATAATTGTATGTATCTACATACGGAAGTGGATATATTTTTTTGTTTTAAATTACACCAACAATACAATGTGTAATCGAATATGATTGTGAACAATAATCATAATGTGTCTCTGATTATCAACGATACCTCATGTTCCTTTTTTTTTACTCTTTC
Source organism: Meteorus colon (assembly GCA_030523085.1). Lineage (NCBI taxonomy): Eukaryota > Metazoa > Arthropoda > Insecta > Hymenoptera > Braconidae > Meteorus > Meteorus colon. The sequence goes on along the minus strand of JAPYZH010000144.1, from coordinate 81,826 downwards.
TCTCTCACCGCAGTTTCTTTGTGGGTCACAAGGGCGTGGTCACTTCCATTTATTAATCGCATTGTTCGACTCCGACGGATGATGATGATGATGATGATGATGATGATGATGATGATGATGACGATGACGATGAAACTGAAGAGAGAAAAGATATAAGATATATATAGAAAGAATGAAAAAAAGAATGAGAGAGATGAAGACGATGATGAGATTGGCCTCGACGTGCAGTCGTGCGCATGATGCGAAACAGTCAGTCCACGTTTGTATCTATATATATATACACACGAATACCAATATGTGAATAATCTTCCTTCTTCCTCATTCGTACTTTGGTAAATTTCATTTTCTCGTATATATTGCCAAAGAATTTATACCAATTTTAACGTTTGGCTTTATTTGTAGTTCTTGGATGGGTAAACGTTTTGCCAGGCCACTTCTTTAATTAATTTATAGCCAACTTCATTGGATCACTATATACGTACCTTTATAAAGATGTATACATGTTTATATTGTTTAACACATACGGATTTCCGGTATTTTATTGGCAGTCTGGCTTTTTGGCTATTTTCAGATTACTGCAGTGGTTTATTTTGCGTGTACCAATTGTACATTTTGTTTGTAGATTTTGTGATGGGATTTTCACACGTAGGAAAATTATTTTTTTCAATTGGAATTATGGTATTTTTGGTCAAGACAATGGGGATTATATTTCATTTGAGATTGTGAAATTATTTAGGGAGGAATATGAATAGTTTTTTCCAATTAAAATTAATGGTAAATTGTGTTGCTATTAGAAATAATTCTTACATTTAAAGTAAAATTTTTTGTGCTACTTGAAGTGAATATCCGGGAAATTAAGTTCATGTCATTTACTTCAAATCAATATTTTTCATGATGTAGAAGTGTCCATAAAATTTTATTTCTTCATTTATGTTTGACCATTTGAGTCTGTGAAGAAATAAAAAATATATATAATGAAAATCATCAAGCATTTAACGACGCTTTACACCACGTATCTTTTCTTTTTTCTGCTGCTGCTGCTGTTTCTTTTCTTCTCGTCAATTCTTTTATTTTCATTTTTTTTATTACGCGTCACAAGGTAATAAAACGGAAGTGGCGATTTTTATCTCACGGTGTCCGATTCGGACGCGCGCCGAATGCCCAGTAGCATCCAACCAACCAACCTGGCCAAAGAAACGTTGTCTTATTGCTGATGTGTCTGCTCATGCACGCAAGCGACACCCGATCACTAAAGCGCTTCTGTCGAAATATTTACATTGATCCCTACTGAAAGTCAAAGAGCAAATATAATATAAATAATCAACAACAACAACAACAGCGAGTAATAATAAAAACATTAATTATAATGAATTCAATTAATTTAAATTGTGAAAGGAAAATGAATACATTAGACATCAAACGTTTACATTCACCTTTGAATATAAATATCATATAAAAATATTCATATAAAATATTTCATATTTATACATATAAATTAATTAGAGAAAGAATTCTTTTTTTTCTTCCATTTAAGATTATTTCTCTCTTCCTTCATGTGCGATCAGAGCTGCAGGTCTTTTAATCAAATATTGTTATGAATTATACGGAATAAAAACGAGAATGAAAGAAAAGAAGAGGAATAAATATAAGAGCCCAAGGGGCCACGAACGTCGAAATCCGCTCCCGAACGAATAATAAATATAAAGTATGCGATAACGAGAGACGCAAAGCTACTTGGACGATGGCTCATATTACAAGTGAGAGAGAAAGAGAAGAAGAGAACGAGAGCTGCTGGTCACTCACAATCATCGCCAGGTAGATCCACCTTCTTCTCTACCTTTTTATACGTGAATAATAAATAATAAAACAAAAATTCTTTGTATATAACACGACGAAAGTCGTCCATCGATATACACACATTATTTTTCTCTCTATACATTCTCATGTGCCTTGTGGCATTTTTTTTATTTTATTTCATTTTATTAAGTAGAACTTTTTTTTTTTTTTACTTTTTCTTTCCTGAGTTGAGATAACGCACGAAGGCAAAGTTTGAAACGTGGGACATGTGATCTTGACGTCTTGCTACCAATCGACCTTACTTGTTCTCCTCGCTCACTACTTTTCACTCGCACCGTGTGCATATTTTTTTCCTCTCTTTTTTTCCTTCGTTATGTTGACTCAAAAACTTTCAAGACTTGTAATTATATGGATAAATTTTCGTAACGGTTGGGGATGACGTATGAGCCACGTAGGTTTATTTTTTTTTATTATTTTACCTCATTTTTTCAAATTCATGAGAATAATTATGGATAAATATGTGCTTGTGTTTATTACTTTTTATTTATATAGGAATATTGTCGCTTCTTTGATGTAGATTTTTCATTTGTTGCATTATTATTCATTTTAGTTTGAAAGGTTATGAAGAATTGATAGGGATAGAGGAAATTATAGGGCTAAAAATAAGAAATGGACGAAATATTGTTCAAGATTTATTTGAAAAAAATATTAGAGAGATATTTCTTCTAAATTTAATTGAAATTGAATCATAATTATAGACCTGAGCTTTTGAATTCCGATAAGAAACAGAAGAAAATGAATGTGAAATAATAAAATGAGATGTTATTGTTGATTTTGTCGAGAATTTAAAAAATTCTTCACCGCTTGCATCATTAATACAACTCTTTCCTACAATAATTCAGAATTTAAAAAATGGTGGAGTTTTATAACTATCACAATCGCTGTTATCTTCTACCGCACATCAGTTCTTGAAATTGAATTTTTCGATCTAACAAATATTTACCTTTAATCAAACTCTACATCAACATTGAAAACTTCGTAGATTTAATCAAATAAAAAAAATTGGCAAACGATCTTTCACAATATCAACATAAAAACCGAATATTTTAATACTAAATCTTCAAAAATAAAATAAAAATCACGTCTTATAACATTTGTAATAAGTTCCATTCAATTTTAATCTAAACAAAATTTATCATTCTCAAATAATTTTCTCCAATCTTCAAGAAAAAATTCTTCTCACCAATTCTTATTTATTATTCACAACCTATTCACATGTATTTAATAATTCTATAACAATATTCACCCATAAATATTCACCTAAAAGAATACGAGCGTACACTGAATAATAATTGTGATAGTAATTATAATAAATTAAGAATACGTCAAGAATAAAATGATTAATTGGTACATGGCAAACACATTCGTATACATATAATTATACCAATAAAAATAAAAATCAAAATAAAACACAGTGAAATTTTGTATAGTTAGTTTAAAGAATGACAAGATGAAATTGGTCATGACATGCGACAGCACATTTCATGGGCGTTTCTTTTCTCGTATGTATGACACACATTAGCGTTGATATGTACACATAGAGCTCATTGACTGTTGCGGCGCGATATAACGCATGTAATACACGAAGGAGGAAGCTTGCCGCATAACACTAAACGATATCATATATATATACGTATGATATTACATGTACAAAATATATATAAACATCTTGTGTTTCGTATCATCTTGGATAAGAGTAACAGAGATGGAGGGCGAACATAACGAAGAAGGAGGCGCCGACACTCTTATCGCGTAATTTATGATGCAGCGAAAGCCGCGCGCGCGAGACTCACATACAATACACATATATGAGCAACCAGAGGAAGGAATTGTTTATGGTGCTCAGCTGCAACAAAATTCAACGCGTCTACTGCGCTCTCGATTTCCGCCCAAAAAATTTGTGTGAAATAGTGAGAACATAAACGAATATCCAGCAATGAAAAAAAATTAAGTTATGTGTTTTTAAAATCATAACTTATTTCATTTTTTTTCTTTGTGTTTCTTTCTTGTTGCGTGTTCATTCATGTTTCAAAATTTTCTACGGTGCTTCAGTGATGTCAGAATTATTACGTAGGTATTTTATGTGGAATAGAAATAATATTTTGATGGGATAATTGATGTGGAAAAATTTGGATTCTGGAGAATTTTATGGTATTTTTGTTTAATAGTGAAATGATTTTTTTTATAATTTCTGATGTGAAAAATGATTGTAAATTAAACTGTTACCGATTTTTTAATTATTACATCGGTATATGCAGTCAAAGAAAGGAATTTAAATCAAGAAACGTGAGAAAAATGAAAAAAAATAACACCAATGGCATTTTATCTTTCCAGCTTTTATTCTCTCAGATTTTTTGATGATAAACAAATTCTTTAAGGATAAATCTATTTTCAATTGATCGTGAATCGATTCCGGGTTTGTTAATTAGTTAATTACATACTTGCGATAGTTTAAATAGATGTAGACAAAGAGTTACCGCCAGATAATAATTTACAAATAGAATAAGTTGCACATGAACATATGTTTTGTGTACAATCTTTGTTGTTCTTTTTCTCTCTCCGTGTATTAATGTATTCATGTATATTATTTCCGTTTAGATTCCAGTCTTCTTTCGATAATGGGTAGGGACGTAAGCTTTTTTTCCGTCGTTCCGGTCAATAGTTCCGATTAATCGACCATCCGGGTACCGGGTTGGTCATTCTCGTAAATTTGATTGGCCCAGATTGTGTTCTTATTGCACTGTATTATGGATTGACATACATTAAGTATTTTTGTTTGACATGTCATGTCGATAATTAAAATTGAAATTTATGTCAAGCGTTTAAATAAGTATATCAGATTTATTTTTATGCATTGTCATGCCTTGCTTTTGCTTTATGGGATGTCCCAATTATGTTATTAATTTTTGTTCTCTAATTCGAGAAGTAAAATTGTAAACATGATTTTTATTGGTTATTTTTGAGTGTTAATTTTTTCTATGAATTCATTGACTTTGATATTATCATTGTTTATTGAATTTATATTTAGTTCACTGGTTTCTTCGTTTGTTTGAATTTTTCTTTATTCATCTAATGAAAGAGAAAATAAATGATAAAATAGATGGAGTTATAGTTTTGTTATTATTCATGTTATTATTAGATTTTCTGTGATGGTGTAACGCAACTGATGGCTTCGACATGAGCTTGCTTATGAAATATTTCAATATTTCATATTTCGGCATGCGAAATTATTTTTAACCCATTTTTCTATCGTTTCTGTTTGTTTTTTTACATTCAATATTATTCTTCAATTTCCCACGATCTTTTTGTCGTAATTAAAATGTAAGTTCACGAAGAAACTTAACAAAATTTCTGCAATAAAAATAAGGCTGAAAATATATACGCACAGTTTTTAATATTCACCATAAATATTAATTATTATTGTTACAATATGTGAGCTCGTCCTCGTTACCTTTTGTCGGGGAAAAAAAGGCAACATTCTTTCATGGACAATTTGAAATTCTTGCAAAAGAAAAAAATGCTTTATTATGTATACACATTTATATAACCTTTGAAATTCTTTCGTCGGTATTATAACGAACATTTGTACGCCATCAAACACCATGAAAACATTATATACATTTATATACTTGTTTGTGGGTCTTGAAACTAGTCATTGGAGTCAGAACAACAAGAGCCTTTGTGGTGTGTTCTTTGCCACCGAGGCTGAATGACGAAGAACAGGAAAGAAAGAATAAGAGAATGAGGAAGAAATCACCACGTGCGAGTTTCGTCGCGTGTGACTTTTTTATATCCGTCAAAAATGTATAAGAAATTCAACAGAAAAAAATCTGCGACATCTTTGACAAATGAGTGCAGATGAATTTTCATTCCTCTTCAATCTCTTCATATTTACTCATTAAATCATCCAAATTTTATGTCTGATGCCTGTCTTATTACAAGAAAAATTTATTTATTATAAATTCTGTTTTGACTGATGGAAAAATCGTGGAAGAATAACTACACAATTTCTCCTTTGTTAATTCTTATATTAAATTTCAATATCCACACAAACTTAATCGAATTTATTAAATTGTAAAATATTATTAAACATCCCTTCATAGACTGCTTTCGTGTTGCACACGAGAACATCTGCCACTTTGCTGTCTCTGTATCTTGGTTACTGCTCGACGAGTGACATGACGTTTTGCTGGAAGAAACAGCGACGCTGAAGATGAAGATGAATATAATAAAGAAAAACAAAAACAAATGTCTTCTTTGGTGGGCTTCAACCGCAACAGCAGCAGCAACATCATCCAACAAATCGTAGTGATATTTATCATTATAACGGTTAACCAATAAATTACAAATATTATATAAATGTCAATGGTCAAATTCCAGATGTTGATTTGTCATGCATGAACCATTCAGTGGATTTATCTTCAGTATGAACATGCGAAGAGAATGAGGTTTGCATATGTAAAAAAAATGAGGAAAAGAAATGAAAAGAGCAGAACAAAATGCAGTGTAATAAATACAAAGAAGAAAAAAAATAAACATAGAAGAGTTTATGAATACAGTATATGAACATTATGGTATGCAGGAATGAGGTCTAAAGACCACCCTATGCAGTTGAAATCCAATAGCCCACCGATGCCAAAGTCTAGTCCAAGGGAATTAAGTTAGGATTTTGGAAATGCATTGGATGGCATTACGGAATTGTATACGTGCCAAAGACTCGACGAGAGGATCAGGTGTCGCGTCTTGATGTATATATTAAACAGAATAAAAAATAGACAGAGTTTAAAGAAAAAAAGGAAGAGGAAGAAGGAAAAAATTTGCAAGCGAGAATAATGTGGATATATTTTGTTAGGGATGTACAAGAGTTTGTGACCCCCCATAGTGAATTGGGAGGTGGCAGGAGTGAGGAATGATGATGCGGATTCTTTTCTTTATATTTTGTTAATATATGAATAAAGGAAAAAGGTGGAAAAAAAATTATGATCTGCCTTTTGATTTTGATTGATGGTAAATTCATTAAATATACGAATGTCACGTTATAGTCTTGGTATGGGAAAGGAAATTGGTTATTTTCTTATGGTGATTTTATACGTGTGTTATATATATTGAGGAAGAGAGAGTTGAGAATCTTATTATAGAAGTGTCTTTGATATAAAGTTTTTGAATATTACAATCTCGACGGGAGATCGATGGAAAATTCGTCGCCTCTTCACTTTTGATTATATCGAGATAGAGTGACTCATGAGAGTCTTAAACCAGGATTATCCTGACACTCTTGTGCATGCAGTCGAGTGTAGATGAGAAGAGAAAAAGAAAAATAATATGCTTTTGATGATCGCGTTCGTGAGGGCGATGGAAAAGGGTTTTTAAAAATTATAAATGAGAAAAGGTAAAATGAGATTGAGCCAAAGCTAAAGTTGTCATTATTAATTAATCGCATTATTTTTTCTTGGTTTTTCTTCTTCGTGATTGTGATAATGAATATCATAGAGGTTGATATTTTAATAAACGATCAAAAAAGTAACGTTATTTGCCGTTGTATTTATAAATAAAAATATAACAAGTTGGGTAATATAATTTAGTATGTGAAATTGTGCTGCATTGAAGAACTGAAATTTGTCTTTATGGCGTGAGTGATAAATTCCTATAAAATTGTTGAATTACAAAACTGAAAGATGATTTCTACTCACTGCGAGTGTGGCTATCGTCCCAACTATCAGTTTAGGATAACATCAAGTTCCTGGTCAAAAATTCGGTTTCAAAGAAATGAAAGAAAAAAAAAGGGTAATACAAATTGTTGATTAACATATCAGTTTCCCATTTCAATGATTAAAAAGTGAAATGGTAAAAGAAAAAAATCAAATTTAATCGATCTATAACTTGTCGATTCGTTCCGCCAAACTCCAAGATAAGAATATCTATGTACGAGAAAGAAAAAAACACAGAAGATAACAATAGGAAGTGATTTTTATGATTGAAAAAACAAACAGTCCTCTTAACTCATTTCTTTCATGGTCATATCAACTGTGGGCCACGAAGTCAAGGAATTATCATTTAACCTTCCTCCTCCGCACATTTTTCTCCTTACAATCATCCCGAATATCATATTACAGAAATTATAATAAATTTTTTTCAATTAAAACAAGAAAAATTGTAAAAAGTATAAAAGAAAAGAATTAAACCCAATGAATGTGGAAGCTGTTGGCACACATATTTCTTGCTGAATGTTCTCAGTTAATATACTCATAGCGTAATTGGTTCTTTTTTTACCTCTTGCGATTCAATCGTTCGACATTCCACATTGCAATAAATATATCTATCTATGCATATATATATATATATATATATATACATATGCATATGTGTGTGCTCTTGAGACTGAAACAGTGACAGTCTTGTGTAGGTATTAACTCGTGGAATGATCAATACACGGAATGGATCAATTAATATTTTTCTAAATTCTTCAATGATCCAAGTATATGAGGAGGAGGTTCTGTTACATTGGTATCAATAGATATAATTTATTATTGCGTGTGTTTGTATGAAAAATGATTTTTTCTTTATCGCGTGACTTATCATAAATAAAGTTTATCACAGCATGACGGAAGCTAAGTCGATACAATTTTAACTTTTTTCTTTATTTTATGATTGAAAATTGGAGCATGCAAATGCATTTGGAACGTGGTTGAGTGTGCAATAGTAAACAGAGAAGCATTAGCCACTTCCTTTCTTATTCATGATGTGTATTTACACTACTTGTAACATTATTTACATGGTGTGCGTATACATATTCATCACGTTCATTTATGCATCATAGAGATCAGTAGTGATTAATTAAGCTTTCCCAGAAGACGTTACGAAAGTGATATTTACATTATTACTGATGCTCAGTAGTACGCAGTTAACGTCAATTCGTGTTCCGTTATTAGTTATTTACACTGCAATAAGAATTTTTCATCGTTAGGGAGTGAAGGAAGAAATAATTTGGAAATAATTTTATACTCATGAAATTGTTTTACTGTGTATGAGTTGCTCTATTGATTGGTCTGCTTATTTGTTCCAGGTGTATTTTAGCGCTGACAATTCTCTCCACCACGTCCCTAGTCCAGTCTTACTTGCCTGAAAAATATCCAATTGAGGTAAATGAAAATACAATTTATTTTCTTGTACAATCATAATTTGACACAGAATGATAATTGTTCTGATTAATTTTTAAATTAAATTTCGATTCTTTCCTGAAATGATGATAAACCAGTTGAATACGTTCCCACTTTTCATTTTATTTCAATTATTCCATCAATGAAGGAAATATTAACGAAGGATATAATAATGTGGATTATTACGTCAGTGATTTGCTACAAATATTATGAAAAGTTTGAGGAAATGGATGCAAACATGACATTGACAACAAATCGATAATAAATTTCAGGTTTATCATATGCTACAAGAAAGAACTCAGTATGGATTTGGGAGGGACAATCGTATACGAGGTACTTGGGGACCATGGAGTGTATGGAGCGGGTGTTCGAGGTCTTGTGGTACTGGAGTCCAGTCTCAAGCAAGGCATTGTGTTCCGCGGTAATAAAAGAAATTCAACATTTGTCACGGTGTTATAACCCTCAAGATAATAGAGTTTCAGGAATAAGAATAAAAATAAGATGAAAAAGAAAATACGTGTTGACGATGAATAAGGAAAAAGGAAATTGTTATACAAAAAAATATAAAGGGGAAGAAGAGGCAAAAATGAAACAGAAAAAAAAATATATATATAAATATAAAGGAAAAGTAATAACGAAAATAATTGAAGTGTTCGTAAAAGAGGAAGTGTTTGAAAATGATATACACTTGGCACATTGAACCTAGAGCAGATGCATTATAGAGCGTTGTGAGAGCCGTTCATAGTCTTGAAGTAAATCAGGAGGAAAGAGAAAAAAATTATGATGGTGTTGACTTTAATGACAGAGGCGCCGGCGTTCTTAGAATATTTTTTTTTCTTCAATATGAGCATCTTCTGCTGCTCAACGATTGGTTTCATGTACCTAAATAGTATATATGTATGAAGGCGTTATGCGTGCACGATTGCTTTTCTTGGTCATCGACAAGTGTTCCAGTACATATGTACGTGGATATGCCCTATAAAGAGTTTTGTTTTTATAACGGAGCTGGTGGCCATGGGGTTTTGTCGTTAAATCGTTTACTAGTCTTCTCTATATACTTCGCGGTCGTCATGAAACAAATCGTAGATTGCTCATTCATTCTAAATAACAACCTATATACATATTATCATTTTACATTCTTTTTTTTTAAATATGAAAATGTATGCTAATGAGTGCTGTTATTATTACACGCAACTTTTCTTTATATTTTATGGTATATTTTTAATTTTTTTTACACTGATTTTTTTCAGCGGTAATCTAAGAAAGAGAAGTATAATAAGCGAAGCAAATGCGACTAGTCCAAAGCCGGTGTGCATCGGCACTTACAAGAGATATCATATATGTAATACACAGGTAAAAAATAATTATTGGCGGAAGAGATGATTTTTTCTTCTATTATAAAGTAGTGCAATTGTTTTTTGTATCAAAGTCGTCAATTGAATGTTTAATTGGGAGGTGAAAGGATTTATATGAGATAAATATTTGTAATTGGGAAAGAAGTGGAATTTGATAACGAAACAGTGAATTTTCTCAAAGATATTTATCTACAGATTATTAATATTAATAGAATATTTTTGTTAGGAATGTCCGGATTATTCGGAAGATTTTCGTACAGAGCAGTGCGCAAAGTACAATGTACGTATGTACAAAGGCGAGAGTCACGTTTGGGTACCATTTCTAAATGGTAATTTAAAACATTACGAGTATGAAGAAAAATGTACACGACACACAACCTGGTTACTGATAATGATGGTGTATTTTTACTTCCTATCCAATTTGTAGCACCAAATCCGTGCGCATTAAATTGCCGTGCGGTAGGTCAACGTTTCTATGCGACCCTGGAGCCGGAGGTGGTCGATGGTACACCATGCGATGGTCCAAATCTTCGAGGAAGAAGTATGGGAGTTACATCGGTAGACAGGACTGAACAATGGCTCTGCGTCGCTGGACAATGCAGGGTATACAATATATACAAACTCATGGATTTATTTTTTATTTTTTTACTCTTTTTTTCTTTCTTGGTAGTTCCTTTCTTTATTCTATTTTTTTTCCTTGGTCGTATCACGATAAGCGATACGAAGTCGACGTTATTCGGGATCATGTCTAGTTATAGGACTTTCCGACCTTTTATTTTTTTGTTGCTTTTTAAAATACAACTATGATAATTCAATCATAATATCCCATTCTATTTCACTTCAGACTATTCAACAATGGTCAGAAATAAAAAAACAATTCAGTTCCTAAGTATTACATTTTTTTGCTGTAGAGAATTGTGTATGATCGCACCTACATTTATTTTGGATCTCTGTCTTTGACAGTTTATATAAATTTTTATGCTGGTCTTCCGTTTTTGTGAATCGATAGCCGGTGGGATGTGATGGAGTAGTTGGATCCGGAGCTGTCCGAGACACCTGCGGTGTATGTGGCGGTCATGGCAAGGGTTGTAAGCTTTTTGAAGGAATTTTTATGGAACCAATTCTTCCGAAAGGTCATCAGCCAATAACAACAATTCCGCGTGGTGCCATGTCTGTCAATATATCAGAATTGCGTTATAGCAGTAATTTTGTAGGTAAATATGTTCATCATTTTATTTAATTATGTGTCCAATCATTGATGAATTGTTTGTGCAATCGTCTGGAAATGCATTGTGATGAAGTATCTACATAAAAGAAATTTGAATTTAAATATAAATCCTGTTAATGTTTCATTGTTTTTTTTTTTTTTTCGGTTACTCCCAGCGCTGAGGTTGGATAATGGAACGTACATTTTAAATGGCCCGTGGTCAGTTAGTCCCAGTGGAAGCTACAAAACTGCTGGTACTGTTGTAACATATCAGAGGGGAGATAGAAACCGGATGGAGAGTATAACAGCCACGGGTCCATTAAATGAATCATTGAGTTTGGAGATTTGGTATCATGAGTTTAATCCAGGAATAATTTATAAGTATATGCTGCCAGCCCAAGATATGAATTCAATTGATAATGCGATTATAACACCACCACTCTATGCAGCGAATGAAATACCGATGTCAAATCCACGCGTTGTAAAATTGTCTCCGAATATTGAAACGTAAATCATAACGATGAATGATTCTTTTTCACAGAGTTGTTAGAGCATTTATGATTAATGTGAAATTTTTTTTCTTTCGTTTTCTATTAGATCTGAAGAACGGCCGGAAGTTAATTTATCGCGAAATCAATTGAGAAATGGAGAGTACAGTCGTAATAAAGAGGAAATGAAATTTTCGCCAACAACTGTGATGGCAGGTGACGCGCCATCGAACGTTAATCAAACGGATATTAATGTAAAGAAGAAACGAAAGAAGAAAAAATTTGCGTGGAAAATAACGGGGATGTCATCCTGTTCGAAAACATGTGGCGGAGGTATAGAGTTTTGATGAGAATGGAAAAGTAAATACAGAGAAATTGAGTTGATGGTAGACATTGAAATCCAACAAACAAATTCATTCCAGGTATTCAAAATGCATCGATGAAATGTGTGAGAGAGGATCGTGGCAATGTTGTACCCGATCGTCGCTGTAGAAGAATTGAAAAACCACCAATACCACGACCAATACAATGCAACGATCGTCCATGTCCACCACGATGGCGAGCAGATGTATGGTCCGATTGTTCAGTGACTTGTGGTACAGGAGTGAAAACACGTCGGATTGAATGTGTACAAGACTTGAATGCAAAATTGACGATGCGAGTGGCGGCTGGCGCGTGCTCGCAACCACCGGATTTAACCACAGTGGGAATTTGTGGTGGCCCATCGTGTCCAAATGCATCAGAGATCCGACGAATCAACACGCAACATGAAATGACACCGAGATGGGAGGTGGGTTCGTGGAGTCCGGTAAGTATTCAATATGCAAATTATCAAATGCAATTTGAAAAGAAATTTTTTTTTGGATTGTGAAAATAAAAAACCAATCGGGAGGGCGCCTGATGTTATAAGTAGATTCAGACGATATTTCGACGCAGCAGTTGAAATAACTGATTAAAAATAAAATCTATTAATTCCAGTGTTCAACGACGTGTGGGCGAGGCTTCAAGAATCGAACAGTCATTTGTATACCAAATGGTGAATCATGTTCATTGTCTGATAAACCAATTGGCGAACATGTTTGTGATACGCCGTGTAATTCTGGTGTAGTAAAACGCCATCAATCCATTTGGCTTTATTCTGAGTGGTCTTCTGAGGTGAGGAGATACAGGGGAGTAGGTGTAAGTGAGGAAGAATGAGAATGAAAGTGGAAGAGCACTTCGTCGATATTGATCGTAGGTTTTAAGAGTATGTTGTCTTTCGACGCGCTTCTGCGGCGGAGATTTACGCGCACGGAAGTGCCTCGAGGGTATGATTGATGCACGCATGAACTCACCATCTGTATAAACTCGTAAACAGATTGAAAAGTGAGTGCGCATGGTGTAGCAAATGAGAAAGAAAGAGATGAAGAGAAAATGAACGATGGAAGAGTGTATAGAGTTGGGTGGTGGGTTAAAAAAAATGCGACATTTCCTTGACGCGATGACATCCCACTTCAACTCTTTCGGTTCTCTATGACGACAATATATATCGCTTCAGCAAACATTGACGGCCGATAGCTGCATCCCTTTTTCTTTTTTCTCTAAAGTAAATATCCACGTCAGAGCGGATATCTTAATTCAACATTTTGAAGTCATCTCTGCACGTTTGTTCAATGACACTCGTTCACACTGTTTTATTTATACGCTCTATGTATTTTTCATTCATCTCCCTTCTCCGATTTCTTCTCGCTCTTTTATTTTTCCTTGACAAGCTTTGAGAAAGTCATATTGAACATTGTCGGTCTTGAAATATAAAATTATATATATGAAAAAATATATATTTATATAATTATGTTGAAGATAAATTATTTCTTGTGCAGTGCTCAATGGCATGCGAGAACGACCGTGAAGTGGAGACGCGACGCGTTGCCTGCAGCGATGTGAACGAATTATTTTGCGATTCAACGAGTAGACCTGCGACAGAGAGGCGGTGCTTGATGAATAGTACTAGAAGTTGTAATAAACCAACTTGGTTCACTGGCCCATGGTCTCCGGTGTGTACTTTATCATCAATTAATGTTGTAGTTGCAGGAAAATTTTAATTCTGTAGTTGAACATCAAAATAACGTGATAATTTTGTTTTTACTCAGTGTTCCGTTCAATGTGGTGAGGGTATTGCTCGTCGAGAAGTGATTTGCATCGACAACTCGTCTGGTGAATCAAAGATACTTTCCGAAAGTAATTGCACAGTGTCTTCGAGGCCGCCTACCGAGCAAACCTGCCACATGCCAGTGTGCCCACCCGAGTGGTTCACGTCCGATTGGAATACGGTATAATTTTCGGGATAATAATCGATGTATCTGTTTATTATTTATTCATTTTTCTCTCTTCATAAACCGCTACCTCACATCTCTCATCATTCATATTTATAATTCATCTTTATTCTGCACTCACTACATAGTGTTCGGCTTCCTGTGGTGGCGGCACGCAAGAACGCATCGTGCGCTGTCTTCAACATGGAATTGAGGCATCGTGTGATGCTAAGATAAAACCAATTTACACGAAGTCTTGTAATGTTGATGAATGCAAAGTGGAAATTTTTTCACAGCATAAAATTCCGAAGAGTAAGTTAAACGATTGAATTAAAATCAACAGTTTAAAATTTGCAATTGTTTATTAATTTAATTTTTTTCCTGTTTCTGGTCATTTCAGAAGCACATTCAGTTAATGAGTGCGTGGACAAATATCCTAACTGTGAATTAGTCGTTAAAGCCGGTCTGTGTCGTATCAAATACTACAAGCACTCGTGTTGTGGTTGTCGCAATTAATTTGGTTTTTTGTTCATAAGAAAATAGTCTCGCGTTTGATGAAAGAGGAGAGCGGAAACAAAAAGTCTGAAGTCGCGGTATTGGGCATCGAAGAAGAGAGTTAATGTATAGAAAGAAAAATTCTTATGTTATTTTTTATTACTGCTATCATCACTACCACTATGAGATGAATATTGAATGTCAAAATAATCAAATGCACGTTGTCATTCAGTAAATTATATAAATTAATTTTCTTCTTCTTTTAATGTATAAAATCAAATTTTGCGTTTACAAATAGATAAAAAATCTAATAAAATAAAACGATGTAACTGTGCATGCAAAACTGATGTGTATAATATAAATTCGTTTTTGATTCCTCAATCATCCTGCGACAAGTTCATTCCTCGATTAATTGACTGATTTTCACATTACCTTTGATTTTAGTCGTGACTTAAGGAAACACCTTTGCCTAACCATTGTTCTTTCAATTGGACTTTGAATCCTAAATCTCTTAAGGCCGCTTTAATTTCATCATTCACATCTGCTGCTACATGACTTTTCAATGCATCGTTGAGCAAAGATTCAATACCATAAGCAATAAATTCTCGTGATTCCGCTTTATTTCTCACAGCCATATTACGGATTGCCTGACAAGCATGACGTAGTACATTAGCACTCTTCGGAAATTGTTTCATTGCATCAATGATAACAACTGGCGCACCACAATCATAAAAAACACCAGCATTAGATGAACTCTTGAGTGTTAGTGCTGTGATACACGAGAAGCCCGCGGCAACGACGCTCTCTGAACTCTTGAATCTGCTGATGGCTGATACAATCAGTGGTGCACTACCGCTAGTCACGATATGCGCTTTAACGTTATCATTCCCAGCTAATGCCTTGAGCAATTTCAATGCTTGCCAATTGAGTTTTTCTGTATCTGGATGATTAATCATCACGTCTAAGATATATGTTAACCCTCCTGCATCCTCAACGTCTTGGCAAAATTCATTTCTCACAACGAGAGTTGCTATCGTAAGCATTATATCACCGACTACTCCTTTGTCGTGTTTGAATCCTGGAGGAATAAAAAGAACAATTGATAAGTTGTTGTTGGTGTTATTACATCAAGTTGACGTGGTTACGAGAGGACTAAAGGATTCATGCTCAGCGATAAATTACTCACTTGATAGCAACCCAGTAGCAACATCAAGACATGCTCGTGCAGTATGCGATGCATGTTCATGAGCTTTTCCAAATTCATGTCGCAGATCATCATCAAGAACCAGAGCTCTTATCACACCACATGCATCTTTAATCTCAGATCCAGTAGCATTGTCTTTTTTGAGTATTATTTTCAGCCTTTCAAGAACATTAGCATTAAATATGTCTTGTCTGTTCATTTCATGTTTGATACAACATTCTCGTATCCATCTTAATAACAATTGGATTGTTGGTATATCCGGCTGTTCATCCAGCATCCTGGAGAAATAATCAGTAGAAAAGTTATTGATATAAATATATAAAGTTAAAAGATGTAGTTTATCCAGGAATTTTTGTCATTCTATGATTGTCGTTAAATATTCTTTGATGTAAGTCTCTAATATAGAATGTTTAATACAACACTCTGGTAAGAATTGGAGCCGAATTTCTAAGGTTAACTCACTGCATTTGGAATTGAATTCCTGCCTTATCCAACAAATCCGGATGACCATTCATAAGTGATGTCATGGTCTTGATGGCTGGTTTAAGAATGTTGATGTCATTCTTATGAGTCTTCATGAAATCCAACAAAATGGAGTAAGCATTTTGTTTACCAGCATAAACACGCCTTGCAATATCTTTATCTAATTCAGTCTTCAATTTTTCCAATGTACGTCCAATATTTTCACAATCTTCTCTATTTTTCGTGGCAGTTTCAATTTTTTCCAGGCAAGTTATTATCACATCAGATGTTTCATTCAGTGCTAAGTCTTTAATAATATTTGTGAGATCAACACCCTGTTGGCGAAGAAATAAAAAAGAATTGAGAATAAATAAAACTGATTCATTATTGTTTTCTGTATTCAATTAGGAATTATTTTTTCATTTCTTACCTGTGCTTCAAATTGTTTGATTGCATCTTCAATAGCATCCTCAGGTGACATTGCCAATTCTTCAATATTTTCCTTGACAACTTCGTCATAAGTCTCTTGCTTTATCACACGAACCATGATTCTTCAGTGCTTGCTGTTTTCCAAATGAAAGTGAAGGTTTAATGTTGGATTTTTATTTATTTACTTACTTGATTTTTTTTTCTTTTTTACCTTACACGACCTAAATATCCCTAAAAGGAAAGAATTTCTGGGTGAATGCCGTGCACTATTGTCGTTCCAATCATTCCCACTCTTCTGTGTGTGAACTTGAATGTGCTTGAGTGTGTATCTCATCTGCTTGGATTCATGAGAAAAAAAATGTACAGCATTGTTGGTTCTGCTTTTTTTATGTTGAAATATGATGTTATCATTCGAGGGCCCAAAGTAATTCTGAGTAAGCTCACACAGATGACGGAATGTTCTGCGTTTGGGCGGTAAATTTGAAAGTAAGGTTACTTTCGAATTTACCGTCTGAATGAGTGAAAATACTCCGAATGGTTTGATTAATTGTTATTTTTTATACGTTTATTCATAAATATTTTCGACATTAATTTTAATTTGTTTATATTCATCACATGTATTTATATGCGCGCGCATCGTATTCAAAAATGGTTATGCATCAGTGTTGAAACAATACAAACCAAAATGTCTGGTGCTTGGACCAATGAGCGCGCTTTAAAAGTTCAAATATGGCGTTGGTGCGTTTTTCGCGCTCAAGCGCCATTGCAATACCTGAAATGGCTGCGAGCGGTTGGGTCGGGTGAGCTGCGTCTTTTATTCGCGTTTTATTTCTGATTTTTATCGCGTAGGTATGTTCTGTGATAGTGATTGTGATCTTAAACTATTGAATTTTCGTTTGAAAGTAAAAGAAAGTGATTTCGAGCTCGATGTATCGTAAATATGAGTGAATTTGTTACAACGACGCCACACAAAACTCCTCAGAACGAGAATGGTAAATAATTTTCCTCATCTTTAATAGTTAACTACATTTTAATTGTATTAGGATCAAATCAATCAATAAGAGAGCAAAATATCTGAAAATATTTTTCATTGAATATGAGATTCAATCCAATTTTCATCTTCGAGAAAATCTTGGATGAATTCACCTGGCGGTGCAAATGTGTACTAAATTTTCTCTCGCATATCGGTAAAATAGGAATCGATAATTATTCATTATCAAAGCCCATGGTTTGTGTCGATAAGGGAATGATCGCATGGTATCAGACCCAGCGCACTTTTCCAGGTGATTCAAAAGGTGGAAAATTTTTCTTTTCTATCAAATATTTCTCATCTATATGCACTGGAGGTGGTGCATTAGAATTCATTATTTCCTATGGGTAAAATAGATGTACGATGGAAAAATAAAAAATAGATAGAATAATTCATCCTTTCAAGCTATTAATTCTGGGATATTCTACCTAAATGCGGTCAACACAGTCATTTATTAATTTTAATTTCTGTGGTTTATAAAAATCCTTTCTCATCCGATGCAATTTATACAAAACATCGCGTTTGTCATCTTGTCATTTTCATGTTATCCTACAGCGTTATTTTAGCATAAGCATCACACAACTACTCTCACAAAGTTCAGAGCTTTTTATTATACTGTAATAATATTTTTCCTTATTAGCAGTAACGCTCAAGTACATTTTCTCATAAAAAATCGTTTCATTCCTTTGTCTACACCAAAATAAAAATCATAAACGAATAAAAATCCCACGCTAATTTTTTAAATTAAATCCCAAGCATCCAGCAATTGATAGAAAAATAATTCACCACAAATTTATTAAATACAACCGAAAAGAATCCAAGCGAAATATATTTTCCTCAGCTTCTCTAAAGTGATGAATACATCTCTACTTTAAAAACACATTCGAGACTTGAATGCATATTAACATAAAATAAATTAATGGACATATTTTTTTACACCTCATTCATTAATATGTATAAGAATAACTAATTTTTCCTCCTCACATTTAACAAAGTTACTTACGATACTTACCTTTCACTTAACTATTAGATACTAAAAGTTCAGTTAGATAATTTTCACAAAATGACTTCATGAAATTTCGAATTATTAACGTCACAATAAACGTAGCAAATTGTAGTGTAAGTAGCAATATACCACTGCAGTCAAATAATCCATTTTCTTTCAAATATTATTTCATTTGTGTTATTATGCTTTGTAACATTCACCCACATCTCTATTGTTCGCTATTTATGATTTTCACATTGTTACAATATCTCTTTCTATGTCCGTTAAAAAGATATATATGTAAGATATTACATCGCTCGGTATATAGCGAATTGATTATGTCACCGACAGCTTGACGACACATTCATAAAGTTGAGGATTACTTCAGTATAACGCAATTTCTCTTTAAAATCGTATCTATATACATACAAACATGTTCTCTACCCCATTCGTTTGAGGAATTTTCTCATTTTGCTTACACGTTGCTTGATAATATGCGACGAAAAAGCCCTTTCAGCAGTGTACTGAAAGAGAGTGAAAAATAAAAATGCAGGATGAAATATAAATAAAAATTTACCATTATGGCGTTCTGGTGCATGTAGTTGAATAAATTACTGGTTGAAATATATAACTTCGTTCATATATAAGTAAATACACACGTGTGAGTATATATACATATATATCTATCAGGTTCAACATCAAAGGAATCTAAAAATGGATTCTATGCGTAAAAAGAGGGTGCGTTATATGGAATAATATGATATAATAATTCACGACATTTTTACACGCACTCAAGGAAAAGTTAATCAAATCATAGAAAAGCGAGTGAATAAACAATGAAATATATAAATACATTAAAGGTATATATTGATAATTTAAAAATAGTAAATCAACCCCTTGTAATGTTGTATAGACATTTGTCTTTAGAGATTAGAAAAGAGGGGATTTTGATTTAAAATCGTCAATACCCAAAGTCACATTTTATATCAATAAAATGATGAAGGAAAAATTGGTGAAAGTAGGGAAAACATAAATCAATCTAATAATGACATTACTCTCAATAGATGAGACAATTATAGATGATTTAAAATGAACTTTACATACATTTACATGTCTAGACGTAATTTTCGTTATTCAGAAATGATATACACGTGCATATATACAAGGCATACAAAATTATCCTGTGCAATATTCTCAGCAGGTACTGTCGCAGCTCGTTCAGAAGGAATAACGCGATTGTGGAAGGATGGTACAGGTAAATTAGCATATATGCATACACGATCTCGGACACTATAGTTCACGTCAGACTATTATATACAGTGGAAATGGTTGCGAAATTTACTCCCTATTCCCTTTTCATCCTCTCGTGTCTTCATCTCTATTCCAATCTATTATCATCTTATTGTCCAAAGTAATAACATTAATATTAATTTTCACCGCATCTTCTTCGTGTTCTTTCAACGATGAATACTTGGATAAAGTTAACCAAAGAATGTTGAAAGAAAAAAAAAAATGAAGAAAAGGAAAAATAATCGGAAGCTTTTTTACTCTAAGGGCGAAAAGGGACGATATAATTATAATCTCCATCGCAGCTGCGTGCCGTGTGACCCAGTAACGTTGCATTATAAATTACGACGGTATCTATCACGTCGAGTGAAAGCGAAAGAGAGAAGAAACTACATTCTCTTACTCCTTTTATTTTTTTTTCTTTTCCTTCTTCCTTTTATCTTTTATTTCTTCCCTATTTTCTCTCTTTCACATGCACGAGGGAATGTTCTTTTTTTTTTCTTTCTTCACTATGTCTCTCCTCTTTTCTTTCCCTTCTCGTTGTTTTCCTGAAGAAGAAAATAGACGCGCGCGTGCACTCGACACCGCTGTATACATGTATAGTGTATGTGTTTGTGTGTGTGAAGGTGGATGGGTGGAATCTGTCGAGTCGCCATGCAAAACGGCTAATTGGTATGTTGCCACTGTGGCCCCCTCTGGTTGGATAAACTGCGACGTCGCTGCATCGGAATACGAAATATACTTTGACCTCTTCACTATTATTCTCTTCTATTTCTCTTTCACTCTTCTTTACATACTTTCTTATTATTATAATTATACAACAGGTTTGTAAGATGTTTTTGCGACTGGAATAAAGAGAAAAGAGAAATGTCGAGGATTGGAAAAAAAAATTGACAGATGGTGGAGAACAGAAAATTAAATTTTATCCTGCAATCTTTTATGAATTAAATTTATAATGGAGAGAAAAGTAATTTTTTAGAATGACGAAAATTATTTCCTTGGCTGATTACACGCGTGCATGCATCACTTATTTAGTTTATATGTGAAATATTCTATTTCGGGATGGGTAAGTTAACGTGAAATTATGTCGAGTGTATATTTCGAGTCTTTGAACTCATATAATATAGCAAAAGGAATCCAGTCAATGCGGTTATAATACTGTTGTGCCTTTATACTAAACAGAAGTCTATAGCGATTACAACGACGACCAAGTAGACGATGAGAACGCGGTGATGGTGTGGTGATAAGCTTTATAGTGAAATGGTCGTCGACAATTATGCAAATTTACTCGAACAATTTCTCTTGCCTCTTGCGACCCAGGCAATTTCTCTCAGTCTTGAATTGGCAAATCCTCTTTTGCTCTTCTCTTCTCTTACTCTCTATGTCTCATTATACACATTGGCTATATATTGTATACATATATTTTGTCGTGAATATATCTTTATGACTATTGATATAATTCACCCTAACACAATTCCAATCATTTATATTATTCATCGTAGGAAAATTGCAGTGCATAAAAATTTTATAGCATCATTTATGTACTTTAATATGAATTGATATTGGATTGACATTAATATGAAAATTCGCATATCAGATATATGAAATCTATGAGTTTTAGGATTTATTGTGTGATTAATATTGAGAGGTTTTCATTTATTTTTTGGTATTTTTATATAAAACAATATTGGGAATTGATTTTGGAGTTCCTGTTTGGAATGTTTATTAACATCAGTTTATTGAAGCGCAAATGAATTTGGATGAGTCAAAAGAAAATTACGCCTATTTTTAATATTGTTTTGTTTAACTATTGAACAAAAGGTAGGAAAAACAAAACAATCACACGGCCCTTTGAAATGTTTTTGAACAAAAGTCGTATGAAAGGAATGTTGGAATGTTTTATTAAAACTTTGATAAAATTCCAAATAAATGGAAATCGGAATAATACAAATACAAATTCAATTATTTTTTCAAAATTAATAAATCGAAAAATATGCATTCAATGTCTCTTCCATTTTTTTCCTTCCTTCTCACACATTCTCCGAAAATTTAGTTGTATAAATTAAATGGAAGTTTCGCCGAAAGGGTTGGGCGGAGTGCGCGGTGGTTTGAATGTGAGAATGGTGGTTGAGGGGAGTTGTGGGGACGGG
This sequence comes from Meteorus colon, assembly GCA_030523085.1. NCBI lineage: Eukaryota > Metazoa > Arthropoda > Insecta > Hymenoptera > Braconidae > Meteorus > Meteorus colon. The sequence continues at coordinate 59,429 of JAPYZH010000144.1, read as the reverse complement.
AGAAAATATTGCGTGGGTTCGTATAGTTGAAAATGAAGAGTGATAAACGCCCGCGTTTGCGCGTGACACCCTTAACGCACTCCCTCTATCTCACCCCTTCGTTGACTCCTCTAAAAGTCGTTGCGCGCGTGTGGTCCAGTCCTCAACAGCTGCTATCCTAAATTCGGATTACGACGTCAAGTAATCCGATTGTATATACGAATTCCCTATATATATATATAAACATAAATGCATAGAAATATATTATATATAAACTAGGGGATGAAAATAATCGGCATGGACATTTATTTGCGTTGATAATTGATAGCCACCATTTATATTTACAATTGTTTTTTAGTTTTTAAGTACCTGAAGAATATTGTTGCTAATTCATCAAACAAAGACCAAATTAAATCCAAATTATTCCCCACATCTTTATTTTTTTTTGCTCGGTATATACCAGACATAAAATTGACTAAGCAATTATTTTTGATTGGATGTCTATTGATTTTTTTCAAGCAGAATATTTTGATTTACCTGGATGAATTTATCATGAAATATAGAATTTCTTGCAATGTGACATTTTTTTTTCCTTTGCCATTTTTTTCTGACTCTTCAGTTTGAGTACCTCGCTTACACATTTACTTCACGTTGCATATATCTCATGATCATCTTGCAGTATCCTCCAATATTCATGACTCGATATACGACCTCGCGATATGTAGGTAGGTGCGATTGATCGCGATTTTATTGAGAATATAACATGGTTGTATACGTATATTTGCCAACATCAAGAGATAATATTCATCAATATTCATTGGATTCATCGTGTTCTTGAATGTGTATAGTAGCTATATATACGCATGGGTGCAATATCGATAGGTTATAATCTTAGGTTGTGCCGTGTAACGTGTGTGCAATATCAGATTTAAGGGGGAATATTGCAGAGAAAATTTTCAGATGATTTTTACTTTTATTTTTACTTTTATTTTTATTATTATTCTGTTTTCTGTATTTCTCTCTGTTGTCAGGTCAATACGAGAGAATTCTATGAAGTAATTTTGTTTGTGTAGTCGATAGTTGTTTAGTGTAATTTTACAATTCTCTTCGTTACAAATCATTGCCAATTTGATGGTTGAACAATTATTGAATTAACTAATTTTTATGTAACGAAAAATAAGGGGATTTTGAGATGAAATGGAATCTTAGAGAACTGGGTGGGGCTGATAATAATAATATACTTATCTTTGTGAAGGAAAAACAAAAATATGCAGAAAATTTAGCGATACAAAAACATTAATGAGCCTCATTTGTATTCATGAATTAAATGTTAGTAATTTAAATAATCAGGGTGAGTTCTATCAAAGTTGGAACTTTCGGTAAATTGTTCTATAATCAAAATGTGTTGTTTCATATCTTGAGGTATTCTTATAATTTTTAATACACTTGACTTCACAGTGTAATGACATGAAATACATATTTTTCTTTGTCATGAGCCCATTCAGAGATAAAAATCCCCCCAGCTACAAATATTATCCAATTTCCACAAACCATTCACCATCGAATTTCCCAATTTTCAATATATTTCAATAAAATTTCATGTAAACATCATTTAATAGATGTCCTATCATATACTCATTCATAAATTTTTCCCCAAAAACAAAAATTCAACCATGTCATGACAAACATAATCATAAAATAAATCGATTCTTTCCCTAAATATTATCATGACATTCTCCTTTAATAAATAAACTACTTATGTTCACATTTAATATTTATTTATTTTGATTTCAGATAAAAATGGTGAGGTGTGAATGCAATAAAGAAGCTTCAGCTCACATCATGCCAGTCACGTGCAACAAATGTATATGTATGGATATTGAAGTGCCGAAGGGTCGAAAAAAAAAAATAAAAGGAAAATGAAGTGTAGAGATACCACTCAAAAAGGCGAACTCATATACAGGGAGAAGGTTTTCAAGGTGGGTGCGCATCGGTATTTTTTTTTCTTTTCCATTTTTTTTTTAAGATTGTAATATTGCATTCGTGCTTTCTTCGGGTTATGTGCGCCGGGTAAATCGGTACCTTTTATATTCTATCTTTTATCCCAATTCAATGATGCACATCGATTCTATTCCAAACTGAACATTACATATACATATATATTGTATATGTAGATATTCACACATATTCACATAAAATAATATATACATATATATTGCATCCAGCAAAGATAAGAGTGAAAAGCAAAGAAGATTCTCGTACACTGATTTTAGTATTTTTTTGCACTTTGACGTTTCAAGCGCTCTCACGTCTATAGGATATATTTTAGGTTATAGATGCATCGGTATAAAATTGTAAAGCAGATTTCGGCACAGAAAATAATACCATATTGATATAAATTACGTTGAAAAAAGACTAACTTTTGTTCATTGATTTTTGGAATATATATTTCTGGATTTTTTTTTGGTATTTCACTGAGGCGAATAAAATTGACAAAAGTTTATTTATTAGAGTTGTTAGTAGAAGAGGGTCAAGAAGAAAACACCATTGAGAATGATCGACAATTTAATGACTCGAGTTCGTATAGGAAATTTCAACCGCAGTAGTCTGTGTATAAGTTCGGTACGGCGAAGTGGATTTCGACAGTGATTTACTGAAAGAGAGGGAGAGGATGAAAAAGAGAGGGTTGGAACTCGTCGTCCAGCATTGCTGTAGTGTGTAACTGTGGGTTATGTAATATACCTATCTATGAAGAAACGAATGAGTAAAAGAAAGAAATGGGAGTAGAGAAAGCATTTATTATACACGCCATAAGAGGTCAGACGACTGCATTGCATATATACATAAAACTTGGTTTTATTAATATACCAATAATGTTGGATGATTATTTATTTTTACTTTCTTTTATACATCACATCCGGTTGTGAGACAACAGTAATTTAATGTTTATAATGGGAAAACTTAAACAAGGAAATGGGAAAGTTATAATTATAAATTTTAGTATATGATTTAATAATCAAGAAAAAGGAGAGAATTTTTTTGTGGAATAATTAATCTTAGAGGAAAATTAATTTTACTTTGATCAATTTGTTTCCTTTTGTTTATTGTCAATTGATTTCCTTTATCATTTGCACAATTCTGCGGTGCTTCATTTATCTTCAAACATTAGAACGACTTAATTCCTCACCTTAACAAATGACACGAAGTTTTGCACCGTGTGACACACTTAATGCGTTCAGTTAATGCCCAAGCGAGTTTCCTCATTAACTATATATAAATGTACATATATGTATGTCTTTTCCGCCTGGTTCGTGACATCGTCACACAATTCTCTACACTTTGCGTAATGTGACAAGGTGAAGCCGTAAGGACATTGCTCGTGCTGTAACCCAGACATGAACTCATACTCGAATATTTGAAATGAAGAAGTTTATCCTGGAAAAAAAAGGAAGATAAAAACTGATAAAATTTGTGATGGCCATTATTTTTGACATTATTGCACATTTTATAAGTAGAGTTAACTCAAAATTCGTGTCGTAGTCTTCTGGAAATTCTTTAAATTCCACCACTGCTACGCGCGTTGTTAAACAATAGATAATTAATGCCGGTTATTTCACTTCACCGGAAATTCCACGTATGAGGCCCTGGATTCCGGTAACGTCTCACAAAGACTGCGTGAATACCATTTATATGTACAGCGTTGAGTAAAATCGATTATCAAGTACATGGAATTTTTTTTTTCTCAACCCACGAAATTCTATCTGGTTTGGTTGCGGGGGAATTCTATTTGTGTACTTGAATACGCGTGATTTAATTAATTTACAAATTGATTCTTTTGTTTGTTTTTGTTGGTGGGAGGGTTTTGTGATATAAAAGTACGGTGGAATTTTTCAGAGATTCTGAAAAGGATTTATTGAGTCGTTGATTGACATTGTAAAACGAATACTTGCCAACTTTTTTAAATTGTTGAGAAAAAAAATGTTTCTTATAGTTTTCAAAGGAATCTATTGAGAGAATTTGATTATCCAATTCATCATAAAATAGAAATTCTTCTTTTTCTAACTAATGATGTGAATTGTTTTGCGGACGCTGTGGCTGAATCAGTTCCAAGTATAACGATACAAATTTATTGAGCAATTCCAATTTTTATTTCCTCCAATAAATCAAAAATTTAATAGCTGACAATTATCGACAGTTCAATTAATTTTCATGCGAATTTTGAATTGTTAACAATCGAAACCACCATTGTAATATTCATACCAAAAATTTACTTTTCTGTGATATACTCTTGAAAAATACCAATGCAATTTTTCGAATTCTCTATTGCACTTCGATTTTCACGATTAATTAATGATTCACCTACGATGGTAAAATAACATGAATATTTCCGTCAATTTTCCAACTCTCCATTCCTTCCAATCAACATCATCAATTTTCAATACCCACCAGTATCGCCTGATGCTAAATAAAAATATAAATTTCATTTTTCTATTCATTAGAATCGAATTCTCGTGGAAATTGAATATTTCAACAAATTACGTACCTACCAGAATTTCTAACACATCAAAATTTTTTCATATACACATACAAAAATGGCATCGCTCATATCATGACCCTATACATCACGTGTTTGCATAAACTCACGTCACGTATTGTCTGTATGGGCTTGGCGCCGGATTGTCTTTTATTATATACGGTCTGAGGATAGTTCGTCGTATAATGCACCGTCGTGAAGAAAAATCTAAAATGTGTGTTCATGTACCAGGTATATATACATATAATGCACTAGAAGAGGGTCAGAGGCGTGGCAGTTCTTGCGAATGAGGGTAGAACGGTTGCGCCACTGTTGTGATGCACCCAGTCAAATTCGCGCATAAAAATTCTCATACAAATATTTCAAAAGAGTTGTGACGTTGATTGAGTATAAAAAGAAAAGCGATTTTAATATTCTTCCAACATCGAACTCTGAATTAAGAATTCACGTTGGACTATTTTTCCTGCTGTTCACGCACGAATCTCATGAGACGAGCCACGAGTATATAGAGGGTTGTGGAGGCGAGTGGTTGATGCTTACTGGGTGGGGAGAATCAAGTGGGGGATGACTGCGAGAGCGTGTGGACGGTGAATATAGCAAGAGAACCAAATGGCTTCAACAAATTCAGTCACCGCCCGGTTCTCGGCGCGCACACTTTCATCCATTATTTCTATTACGATCTTCTTCAATTATATATCTCGTGTGACTTATTCTATATTGTTATGAATGGAATAGATAAAGAGGAAAAGAAAAAATACGATCCACAAGTGATTGACACTAAATATTAAATAGTGAAGTTACTATAACAATGTTTGGAACTTGAATTAATCAAACTAAAGTGAGGAAAAAAAAATATACAAATTATATTATTGAATTAATTGAATTCTTTTTTTTTTGTGTTGAAGAAATTTTTGTCGGTGTTATTTATGATGACAGAATAAAAGTGGAAGGAATTATGGAATTGTAGTTTTGTGTGTTTGGACTGGTGAACTTGATTGTCATAAGGAAATTTGGTGTTTCATAATTATATCAGAGATAAAAATAATTTTATTAATATTGATAAGAAATCAGAACAATACGGGGTTTTTTTTCTATCTTGGACTATAAAGAACGTGGTCATAGAAAAATAATTGGCGATGGGTTATCAGTGAATTAATATGGCAAGTATAAATTAATTAATACCTCAATTAATTTATTCTTTGTGGATTTTTTTTTTCAATCATCCCCCTCCCTATATGCATTTAAATGATTGTTCAGTCGTATGTGAACCATTCGAGAAATTATATTGAAGATATAGAGAATGCGATGATAAACAGAAGCCCTCTGAACAAACATATGGGTGAGATAACTTTGTGAACTCGCAAGCTATATTCACACATGCACACATGTACTGAAACGTATATTTATATACGTGAACGAAGGGGTATTGAATTGATAATTAACACGTTCTGAAGTTTATTTATCGTGTGATGAGGTTGTGCAGTCACACACTGAGTGAATCGTAGAAATTTAACGTTTGAGATGTATTTTATCTCATTAATTAATTGAAGGACGTTGATGAATGGATTTTCTTTGATCTTTGAATATATTTCGTTTAAGAAATGAAAAATTTGTTCAACATATTATTATAATTCTGAAATTAATGAATTCATAAATAATTCAATGGATAATAATTTAATGTATCAATGAGAATGTGGAATTTTCCAATTTCTCTGATGTGTTTTTAATATTAATTTCAATTATTTGTTAATAATGATTGAATGAAGTTCATTGAATTTGGAGAACCCTCATATGAAATTTTGTTTTACAATGATTTGAATTATAATTGGACCAGTTACCACAGGAATATTATTTTATGATAAAAGATTGTTTTGTCTATGTGAATGGTACGTAATAATTTGTCGAGCATATTTCTCATTGTAATTATTAGTAAACATTGGACGGATGATGACTGTTATTTTAATGACGTTTTATGCCATGAAATTTTGGTTCCGGGCTGAAAGTTGTTTAGCCCAAGGCTATAAACGAGTAAACAAATATAAATTAATTAGCCGTAATGCAAATGTATTATGGGAACAGGCGGATGTTGGATGTGCATAGAATTGCAATGGATATCGAAAACTAATATCAGGTTGATGTGAAGAGCGAAAAAAGAAGCTTTTTTTAATTCAAGGGGAATTGTAATCGTTTAAATGGAGATATGATTTTCATTGCTTTTATTTTTCCGTTTCAAGTGATTGGTATTGATGGGGAAAATTGATGGACAGAATGAAAGTAACACTGACATGTAAATTCGTCGACAATTTTTATCGAGAAGATGAAAAAATTAAAAATAGTTAGAGAATTAGGTGATATGGCATATTGAGTGAAAGGGAGAATTTTCGAAATCCACGATGATTGTCAGGAATAATTGTAGATCTGTTTGACGGTTGAAAAAAAAAATATTCAGATGAGTTAGTGAAGACAGTTCTAAAATGTTTAGTTATTTAATTGATCGTTACACTTTTTTCCACTTTATTGGGCGTGGTAGAAATGAAACGATAATTAAGGAAAAAATGATTTTCCTATCAGATTTTCCTTGCTGTTCTTCAATAAAAAATACTACGATCATTATCCCCTTTTTATTAGAAATATCTCGATATGAATCTGAGTAATTTATTTTTCGCATGAATGCTTTGTCTCAATGAATGTAAAAATTATCCCTCCACCATAACTCTCCAATGAATATCCGAAGTTTTTATTTCCCACGCGGATGATAATTGTCTGTTATTCTATTATTCCAGTTGTACCATCCATCTACTATTCTCAACCCTGATACTCAGCTATTATTTATCGAATCCTACCTCTCTGTTTCCTGCTCCCAGAAAGAAAAGAAAAAAAAACAGAAATTCTTTGCCCTGATTTTTTCAACACAACTTGGGTATAGAGAAAAATCCATTTATTGATTCAGTAAAATGATGTTGAACTTTGTTCATCCTCGTCGAATATTATTGAAAGAAAAATAAAAAATTCGATTCAGCAAAATTTAATGGTCTGAATTAATTGGTTTTTCCATTTTATTACTTGTGTACATTTCCAGCAGGAAAAAAAATTCCCAGCAAATAGCACAAACCAATTTGAATAGAAAAGAAACAGATAAATATGAAATGCATCCAATGAATTCAATGTAGAAATGTAGTCATTAGAAAATCATATCTTGTTAAAGTGTAGGTAAAAAATGAGAGCTTGAATACATCGTAAGTTGAGTGAGTAATGTGTGTGTAAATGAAGTTCTGTGGCGGTAAAATGAACGGCAAACTCGTACGTCACGAAATTATTCTGGGATATCCTTCTTCGTGGTACATGGAAATATTTCGTCGCAGAGGTTAACCTCCGTATTTTCCCTCTTCTAAAATTTTACACAATTCTTTCAATGTTCGCTACTTCAACAAGACTCATTCGTTTTCATCTTCTTATCGTCATTCATCTCCATTTTTTTTCGTTGCTGTTCTTCATGCAAAATAAAAGAAAATCTAGAAAGGTAACCAGACCAAAACGCACAGAGACTCGTTTGCTCATGAGATTTATCACTCGATAGTTCTTGTCGCCAAACGTGGGACTCGTGGTACTACTTAAAACGAAGATGAAACCAACCAAGGACAAAGACACGAGTGCAAGTATTGGTTCGTGAAGTTGAATTGTGAGGGACACGCCACGATGGTTATGTTTTCAAAGCTTCATTGAACTTTGTAACAAGAAAAAGTTGCGCTTGGATTGATAGGCGGATAAAATTCGTAGCTTGAAAGGAAAACTTGAAAAATATCATTGGAATTATTTTGACAAACATGGAATTTGTGATGGAACAATTTTGATTTTTGATTTGTCACAATCAAATATCAATACCAATTTCAATAATTATGTTACGATAACTTTAATATCACTTAGGATAATGAACAATAATTCAGAACCAAAGAAAATTTTCCAGAAACAATTAATTGGATTTACTAATATTGACCAATGTTTCAAATTCTCAACAAAAATAAATGACTTAATATTTCTCTGTTATATTTCTTGTTGGTTAGTGTTTTTCAAGTTTCACTTTGTTTGATATAGTTCTTAAATCAATTAAAGAATTAAAGTTCTCGAGGCGTTGATTGTTGCTTTTTCACCAACCATTTTTCTTTTTTGTTTCGTTAAATTTTTCCCTTTTTCTTTCTGCCATGTTTTATTTTCATGGTGTTATGTTGTTCTTGTATAAATAATATATAGTTAGAATTTTAGTAGTGAATAGACATCTCCTGTGGTAAATCTCCTGCGTATACAGTGTTTTATGTTCATACTTTGAAAGACGAGAGCGCCGCAAGCCCGAAAAAGTCACTACTTCATTCTTTCTTATGTTTTTTGTGTGAACTACTTTTTTTTATTATTTTGTATTTTTTACTTTTACTATTATTACTATAATTTTTTTTTCTTTTTCTTGTCAATCGCCTTTCCGTTTTTTTTTTGTTTTTATTACCTATACAATCTTTTCATCGCTTTTCACATTGCCTATTTTTTTTCTGCTTCTCTCTTTCTATTTGTCGTTCACTTATTGAGAGTTGTCGCCAGTGCGCCTTTGTTGTTGGCGATGAAAAAGTTTTCTGTTTATTTTTCTCTCTTGGTTTTTTCTTTTAACAGAAGAGACTCCACCGAGTCAAAATTGCCAGTGCAAGTGTTTTTGATATATTCTATTATTCTTTTATTATTAATTTTTTCTCTTCTTTTTTTAGTTTTATTCACCTATTTATTCATCCTTTTAATCATTTTCCCAAACAAATATTACAATATATTTAGTGAAACCTTTACATATTTTATTGATGGACATGATTGTGATTTTCACATTTTTATTTTTGTTTATCATGATATTTTCCTATTGTTTACTCTTTTAATGTAAATACTTTCGTGTTCATATTTCATTTTCGAATCTGTTATATTTTTGTGCGACTGTAGTTGTTAAAATAAACAGTTTGGTGGGTGTGAGGGGTAGAGTGTGGTAGAAATTGTGAGGGGATGAGAGAAGAAGAATTGTTAAAATAAAACTTTAAGAGAACTGCGTTTGAAAAATTTACATGCAATTTTTTTTCCAGTGATTTTTGTAAATATTCAAACGTCACCATTGAGCCTTTAGCAAAGGAAAGGGAAATAAAATAGAATAGAAAGACGATAAAGCTTTATCAATTGATGCTTGACTTATCACGCTGTGTATACAATTTTTTTAAGAGTTTTCGTTGCATCATAAATACTCAATAAAATGGCTATACACTTTTCTTAACATCTTTATTTATGCGCTGTATTTTTTTTTTTACTTCTACCTTTTTTTTTTCTCTTGTCTCTGGTGTTCCATAGGGTATTTCAACCCCTCGTGCATAAACATGTATATATATATACATGTATAGAGTCTTGTTGTGAAATAAAATACCCACGACGACGTGGGATGCCTCGCACAGTCTCCAGACGTCTTCTCTACTATTTCATCTCATCACGTCATACACATATATCTACATATATATATACACACATATATATTAGAATGCATACATATATATGCATGCATCTACCCTTAGGAAGACATTTTATAACAATGAAAATAAGTGGCAACTGTAAAATATTGGATGTGTGCAGATTTTGTTTATGAACATTTGCAAACTGGCTCCTGGATTTTTTTCATATTATTTTCCATAAAGTTTGATGGATATGTGGGAAATTTTCGATTTATGTAGATTTTTTTTCCCGTTGAGATGTTAAATTAGAAAGAATTTTAATTACATCTTACGATAGATTTTTATTATCTAGAGAGTCAATTTTGCGCCACTTAAAAATCACGTCATCTACTTTATTACGATATTGTTATAAATTTTTATATTATCACTATAGTATGAAGTTTTTTAGCTCCTCATGTGAATAAATTCAGAGTAATTTGTATAAGAGATACTACTAATTTTCACATTATATTCATGTAACATCGCTGTAATTTATTTTCATTGCATATCCACTGGAAAAACAGTTCGCTTGAATCAAGAGTAATTATGTTCGCGAGCGTGATATTCGACCATTAAGAATGAAAAAAATAATTCTAGAGCCTTCATTCGTCGAGTACTTTCATTAATTTTTTATTTATCTATCTCATTTCCTGCATTTGTTTCATCTATTTACAGAAAATTAGTACTTTAATTACTTTTTTTTATGCTCTAGATTTAATTATGAGTATTCTATTTGAACACTCACTTCAAAAACATCTTCATCTTGACAAAAATCAATAATCGCAATCTTTATCAAGAATATAACTCATTCTTGTTTAAAATGTGAAAATAGTTTCATTATCATTTTCATCCTGTTGACTTTTGTTTAATAATAATTAACACCAGTATGTCAAAACATCTTTTAAAGCGTTGATTTAGATTTTCATTTTCCAGATTTCTCCCACAAAACAACTAACCTCATAACTTTACCACCATCTTTCTATCCTCAACTCTGTTGAAGATCAAAATTTCAAAAGCAAGTATTAAATTTCTTGGATCATCACTTTGATGTCTTTCATCAAAAGGATTAACAGTATTTGATCTACCTAATGAAGGCACCCCCCTCATCAAAGTCACGCGATGGGTCAGAGGTGTTTCCAGTATCTCTTTTCATCTTCAATCATTCAATTATTTCTGTTTTAGTAATTATAAACTTGACCAATGCTGAGAGTATCAATCACACTCGTAGAAATACATTCCAAATCTTGTCTATGCCAAGTTGACGGAAGTATTAGTTACTAATGATTATGAATTCTCAATGGATAGATACACAGGTTTAGAGAGAGTTCTCAGTTTGCTTTCTACACAACATATAACGATGTCCAAACAAACATTGGTCATATTAGCTGCACGAGTATACCTAGAATATTACTCAGTACTCATGTGAACTGGGATCTAAATTATCCACTAGAGTGTCATCTCAACCATCATGTATACGTTTGCATTTAGCCCTTCTATGTGTGTAAGGTATACTCAAATAGCTGTGTATGGTTGACGATGAATCGGTTAAAATAACTCTCGTTCCAATCTATGTGACATTCGTGAACATTTAGCTGGAGGCTTTATATGAAAGTTTCATACACATGAGGTAATACCAAATGCCGCGATGTACTTCCGGTTATTATTATTGATGGGTTGTGTACTTTTATGTCTATTTGTCAGTGTCCATTTATTATTTCTATTTTATTAATGGATGTACAGATATCGACGATGTCATTTTGATTATGGAGATAAATATGACAGATCATGAGTTTTTTTATCTTGTGATTTGTGTATTTGAATTCTGCAGCCAGGAATTTTTTTTCTCAGTATCAATTGGAGATGAGATGTTTGCAGTGTAGTATAGATCTTGTTTATTTTGTGATTCTTTCAGAGATTGAGTATGTGGGAATAAATTCTTCTAGAGTTAAAATTCATGAGAGTTATGTAGGTTTGTAGATGAGCATGCGAAGCATGAGGAGAGCAGAATGAAAAAATTTGATGCATTTTTTTCCTGAATTCCATTTTTCGAATTAGTGAGCAGGATATGCAGAATGAAAATAATGTCGAGAGAAATTCCAATAGAATTAAGTAGATTTTTTGTTAAAACTCTTGATATAGTTTGAATATACCAACATTATTAATAAATAAAATCTATTTTTATTTCATTGGTTAATTCAACTCATTTCCAATCTGTTGTCCATTTTGTATGTGCTGTAAATCACAGTATCGATTTTAATCAGTATTAAAAGCTGAATTTTACTTTCTCAATCATCGTAAAAACTCTCGGACAAATGTTCGAATTTCTAGCTGGTTCACACAGGGTAGATGTAAATTTATCAACTTGCATTGAGTAAATGTTGATCAGTGTAACAGAGTTTTCACCTGGTATTTTCCTTCCAACTACAAGTTCACATATACGTTTATGTGCATTCATATATACGCGGACTTTAGTGTGTACATGTTGTTCTATCTGTCTATCTTCTCATCTCGTTGAGCGGTAGAAACGACGCGAGGTACGCCCGCGCCTTGATTGCAAAGTTGGAGTTTCGCCACATTGCCGGCAGCCATACGACACAGTGGGGCTAGTTCTCACTCGTATATATAAACTAACCATAGCACAGTATAATTTAGTCTTGAAGAATTCATTTTGTTATTTTATATTTCCAACATGAGCGATTGAATTTTTTTAATTAATTCATCTATCTTTACATTTATTCACATTTCATTTCTTTTGTCTTTCAGTCTATTCGAAGTTATCACATTAATTTATTTATCTCTTTCATTTGAGAGTATTTTTTCGTTTTCTCTCGTGGTATGTGACGTCCTCTGTTTTTTGCTCGTATCATTCTGCTTATGACATGCAGAGAATCTTTTTTATTTCTCTTTCTATGTTCGTAAGTGAAATATATTTCCACATACTCTTTGCAGTACTTTAATAATTATAATTTTATCTTTGATGTTTTTGTAATAATTAACTGTTTTTTTTTTCTTGCTATTCAAAGGTGCATATACCTCTTCAGTGTATGCACAGATATGAAAGTTCATAAGATACATCGGATTTAGTAAATTGGACTTTTTGAAAATAGTTTGTATGAAAAAGGTGGAATTGATGAAGATGAAAAAAAAATTATTTGAGTGAAAATAAAATAGCTCTTGGAATTGTACAATTCGATTTAGTTATATATAAAGAAATCTCAGGAGAGATAGAAGATTTCGCATTGATTGAGATTGAGAAAAGGAAAATATATAGTGTCGTGTATGAATTATTTCTTACTGTAGCAAATAAAGCTCTGGGAATTGAGTGTGTGTGCGTCTACATTTTTGTGTGCGTTCTTCTGTGATAAAATCGAATCTTGTGAAATGGAATTTAGTATTGGTATCAGGTGCATATATAGTATGCGTCAGTGACATACGACCCCTTCTTCGTATATATATATATATCTTATTCGAACTTTGACTCGCGTATCTTTGCGTTCACATTCGTCACATTTGTCACATCCTTTTTATGTTACTTCTCATGTAATCTGTTTTCTTTTTATTTTCGTTTTTTTTCCACTGAAAATGCTCTCAGTGGCTTCATATCTATTATCCCAGTGCGCTTTGTTCATCTTTTTTCGTATTCTCTTTACGGACGAGTACCAATAAGAAGAAAAAAAAAATGAGAATATATATGGAATAAATGATGAGATATGAAACAATTTGTAATTGTTCTCCGGACTGTTTTTTCTTTTTTATTACAATTGAATAACGCTCAAAGAAATTTATGTGACGACGGTTGCTTTATTTTTCTTTCTTCGTCTATTCGGTGTATCTGAATCTTTTTCTCTTTTGTTTATCGTGCAAATATTCATTCACCATTAGTAAATATTTAATTCATCCAATGTTGGAACTCACTGAAACAGATATACTCGATCTGAATAAACAGAGAAAAACTACAAGCTTGAGATGAGTAAATAATATTATTAATTCTCGTGCAAAAATAAAAAAGATGAGAAGGGATAAGGGAAACAAATACGATGGGTGAGTTAAGGATAATGAGAGACGGTATGAGAAAATTATTGACCGAATGGAAATATTCTTTATTCTTCACATAAAAATTATGCTACAATAACTTTCCTTCCTATCTAAACAAATGTTATATTCATGACTTTTAATTACACCCTGCTACTAAATAAATCGAAAGAGTTTTTCTATCTCCATGAAAACTATCATAAAAATACAAAAAATCTTATTTATCTTCCGTTAATTATTCATTGTCTATTAGTTCAGTTGCACATTAATATAAAGTCAGTATTTTTAACTCCAATTTTAAGATAAAAATACTATTTTGATATCAGCTTTTATACCATCAATTGTGTACATCGCTTTAATAATGAATTTAAAACTTTTGTTCTTGGATGTTGTTTTATTTGAAAATTCTCTTCAATTTCGAGTTTTATTGGTTCCACAGTCTTGCTTTGTTCAGTCTCTTGGGAATTAAATATTAATTAATAATAATAGGTAACATCCCTCTGCTACCGACAATGTGAACTTATCGGCTCTGTAATTTCCAATTCTATTTTGTTTTTCATTCTCCGTTTCTGAAATGCTCTCTTGGGTGGCTTTATCACTATCATTTTTAAGCCTTTTGTTCACCCCGATTTTATGCATTCTCTTTATCAACAAAGAACACTGATATGAAGGAAGAGAATGACAATAAAGTGGAAATAGATGCTGTAAACACAGCATACCAGAAGTAATGGAGAAAGCAGATACGGACATTCAACGATGCGGCACATTAGAGTAGAGGACACCATTCGAGGCGGAAATAATCCTGTAAATACAAGAAGACCAAGGGTATTCATGTGTACATATACTGTATAACTGATGAGTGAGTAGGCACCACAACCAGAGAGAGCAGTTACTGGTAAACGAAGATATAGTTAACCAACATGGAATAAACCTCTTCTCTTTGCCACTATGAATTCATCGATGTGTAAATTTGTAATAATATTCCACGAAACACCGATGGCCGAATGATGATTGGCGTTGATTCCAGTCTGGTATGTGGCAGACGTTCACAGAGAAAAACACTTTTCATCAATCTTCAAATCATTCCTATTTATAGGAAAAATATGGTGACATATTTCAAGTCTTAGAGCAATGTCATGAAAAATGATAATATCAATAGCATTTATGAATGTTTTATTAACAGTTTGGAAAGGTTTATTATTAAATTCGAAATTAATTCATCATCATCAAATTAGAGAGTACGAATATTAAATTCAAGCGGATTTAATTATTCATTATTAATATTCAGTATTGTTTTTGGAAAAAAAAGTCAACATCATCAAAATTCATTTGATAATTCGGGCAATGACGAGGACAATTTTGATGCAGTTACCTAAAAGGAATAAAAGGAATTTTGATTGGATAAATTATAGTTGCAACGATATTTATCTGACGAAGTTATTTCTCATTGGATAATCTCTTTGAACTGAAGAATATTTTTCGCACTCGTATATTCAGGTGCATAGTATAAATTACAATTCTGGTGTGTTGTTGGATGAAATATAAAAAAAAAACACCAACTAAATTTTTGGCTATGCATTTTTAAAGGTTAATCCCAAGAGCTCTTGACGACTGTTATTCATTTGAAAGCTGAACAAAACAAAAAACTGTATATCCGCGAGCACTTTTTCGGATAGATATAACATGCGTGTGTGAGTTGAACGTTTGTATAGGTTTTGGCGCCTCACTATGCGATATGGATTATATATTGCACACAATATATACCATATTTATGGTACATCGGGCGCAATCCCGCGACGCTTTGCGCTCGTTAATCGACAATGCCAGTCAGATGATTAATAGTTCCACAATACTCTGAAATATGCATCAACTTCAAATCAAACGTTTTTCTCCCCATAAATTCATGAGAATTTTAACAGCGTTATCTTCAATGTCATTTTACAATGATAAATATTCCTTTTATATTCGTATATGTAATCAGAAGTGAAGAAAAAAGAGAAATCACAAAAGAAGAGGGATGTACAGCGATATCATTATCGTATTTCTTGTGTGTATTCAATGGTGAAAGGAATGATGAAAGATCAAAAGGAATAAATGAGAATTAATTCCTGACATTGCCACCGATGTTCACAAAAGCAAATGCGTTTGAAAGGGTTGAAACTCTTTCATCATTGTCATTATAACGGAGATGGAGAAATTATTTGAGATAAAGGAACATAGGAATAATGCAGTTTCTCTGTGATTTGCCAACTTATCATCATGGCTTTTTCAGCAATTAAAATTCGTTTACATTTCGTATACACAGCTCTGTCTTTTATCTTGATTTACTTTTGTTTAATATACAGAAGCATCAACATTGACGGTATGCATAAGGCAGTAAAAGATTTCACCGTTCTTTCAAATGTCTCAGCATCTAGAACTTGTTTTGGACCTGCATAAAATTTATACGATTTCATATTGCTCAGTTTTGTAGCTCGAAAAAAATGTGGAATATCTTATGTTACTATTACCAAGAAGTAAAAAATTCTTAGTATTAAATTCTCAATATTATTCTGTGCAATTAATCTTCGTTACGCTTTGACAGTAACATGAATTATAGATATTGTGTCGTGTGATAAAACTCTTCATTTCCCTCCGATACAATTTGCTATCACTTTTACTCCCTTTCTTTTTTTCTCTCTTTTTTTTTTCTTCCAAATGGTGTAAATGTTTATTGTTCACAATCATGTCTTGTATATACCTGTTATCTGCATTCATCCAATCGCGTCCTTGTGGAATTTCCCAGGGGCAACATGCTTCATCCATGCCAAGCTAACGGTCCCATGGGCCAACGTAAACCAAGTGCAAGTCCTCTTTTACTTAGGTTACTTTGTTTCTTCACCCCGTTACGATGACATCAGTATTTATTTGAGTATGTGTATATGTATTGTGTTTCTTGAATGGCGAACAAGCGTGTGGATCATACGTGTTTCACTTGCCAACCATCTTGACAATGCACATATAGCACACCTTACCATTCGGATGTCTCCCATGCGAACGCAGATGCACTTTGTATTCATGAGGTGTGGATGAACTTCTTGCCCCGCATTTTGGATTTTCTTATAGCTGCATAACATTATATATACGTGAATGTACATAAATATAAAGATGTGTACATTCATGTAATTCCTTGGTTGCTCAAATTGAAATATTTTATCACACCTTTCAGGATTTATAACTCTATCGTTACTGTTGATTGGTTAAAGCAATCAGGAAATGATTCAATATTCACTGATAATAGTGAAATGTATATTTATTATTACAGTTGTTTAATGACGATTTTTGTGTAGGATTTTGAAAAAAATTACAATTTCATTCAGTGTTTTTTTGGGTGCAAAAATGTAGTTTGATTCGTCTTGCTTCGGTCGATGAAGTTCGGATCATTTTCGATATTTAATCTCGAAAGAGTTTCATTGAAATATATTAGACGGTTCATGTTATGGGTCTTGAGTACGAATAAGTTATTGAAATATGAAGATTAAGTTAGTAAAGTGCCTTTCTTTCCCATGTGCCAATGTTTAACGCTTCGTTGCTTGCATACAAAAGATTCTTGAAACTTTATTAAGTTGAATTTTTTAACAGTTACCATATTGAAAGTAACTTTGAAGGATTTGAAGCAGTTCGCTGGAGGAATAAGTTAATCACGTAGGATTGATAGTACTTTTTTTATGTTATATTAACGGATCGATTAAACTCTGGTGATTTTTTATGGTTGATTCAATAAGGGTTGACGAGTTGCATACCTCTCACAGAAATTATAATTTAAAATAGATATTTATTTTCACTTTTTAGATTTAATGATAGAACAATTTTTTACTCATGCCGCCGTGAATTATTCCCTTTAGAAAGCATAATAAATATTGCATTGATGTACCTGACATTATAATATACATAATCAGATGCAAAAAAGGAAATCATAGTATTAACAATAGAAAGTAGATAAACAAAAAAGAATGGAAGAAAAGTTGAGTGTATTGGAATACACTCACATCGTATAGTTCGCCCAAGGCAATAAGCGGGTCAGCCGGAAGCATATTTATTATGTGCACAACGGAAGGAGAATAAAATAAATAAACAAACAAAAAACAATATTGAACGGGGGAAAGAGAAAAAACTAGTGAGACGTAGTGGGAGAAGTATAGAACACGCTTTGCGATTCATCTCTTTGCATACTTTCCGTATACAAAACTGAATTACGTGTTTTCAAGGGGCTGCCGCTCGGGTAAACTTTTCCATTTTAAGTAAGAATAAATTCAGATTCCATTGGTATCTCCCTCTGGCGGTAGCGTGGGTGAACTGTGTACATACACTTGGTGGGGGTTATACGACACCACATCAGGGGGTCTATGAGCTTGGCTATGGCAATATGGCGGTTATACAGCGTCGAGGTGAATATCTTTTTTCTTTTATGTTTTTCTTTCTTCTGGTACTGAGAAAAAATTTACAGTTAGATATATGTATACAAGAAACTCGGGTCGGTACCACTTCGCGCATATGAATTTCACAGTATGTTTCCGTATATACTTCTCTCTCTTTCTCGCTCTTATGCTTCTGTGCAGTTTTATCTTTTTTTTTTTGCAATTCTGTCCCTTCCTCTCATTCTTTCCTTCCCGTTTTCTCTCTTCCTCGCGTTGTCTCTCTACTTTTTTTGCTGCTGACTCTTTTCATGCGTATATACGTACCTCAGGGGACTACTAAAATTGAAGTTTTACCCGTTTCCTCCCTTAAACCCACTCGTACTCGTCATTTGTTGCTGCTCCAGTTGCGATTTTTTTTTTTCTGCGTTTACTATTAGGTCTCCACTACTTTGCCACACAACTCACTATTTTTTCTGCACATGTACCATTTTGACGAGCTTTTGCCTCTCGCAATTCACTGGTTTTTCCTTTTTGCTTTTTCTTCTTTTCATCGTGTTTTCATGTTTGGTACGATAGTGGGAGAAAAGGCGAAGTATTCGAGGTGCATATTATAGTCTCTAGCTCGAAGCTTTTTGTGAAAAAACCGTCTGCAAAATATGGTGCCGCACATAAGTGTTTCGTTTCATTCAATTTCTTTCAGATTTTTTTTTTACTACTCTTCATTCGTTCTTGGTATTAGGGAAATGAAAAGTGTGAAGAATATTTTTATGAAGAGGATATTTTGGATAGAGTCATTTTAGTGAAAGGATCGGCCCAATGCAGAAAAAATTGCATTCATTTAATTTTAATATTGTGGCAGTTTTCCCATGTTTGTCCATTTTGACAAACCGAGATCCAAACATGGTGAACAATTCACAAAGAATAATCTATAAAATAACAAGTTCTCAATTTTTCTTACACGTTCAAAATTTATCATAAACATCACTCATTTTTTGAAATTCCAAATAAAAATATCCCTCTAATCTTTCTTCCATTTCCATTCTGTTTGTACTTCCTCATCCATTGTTTTTTTTTTTTTCGTATTCATTCATTTTTGGTATTCTCCACTCGTCGTGAGAGCAATGGTAATCAATCTCATTCTATTCGTTATCAGAAACACGACGAGCTAAGTCATTTTACTCTCGTTGAATGGAAAATGTCAGAACAATTCTATGAATGATGAAGTTGAGTGGATGGAGTTGATACAATGATCGAAGAAGAAAAAAGTTAAAAATAAAAACATAACTAGAAGAGAAACTCTTTGATAACGTATTGTGTAGTGCTGATAATGAATTCAACATATACAATCTATTTTAATTGCAATAAAAAAAAATTAATTGAGTGAATATACCTCAAAGGATTCATCCCTCAGAAGAAGATTGAGAGAATTACGTAAACATCATTTTCAGAGCTCAGGATTCCACTCTGATTCAATTGTTCTTGAGGATTCAGTGAAGCACTGGTACACGTGGCTGCAACGCCCTTGAGATGGTAGGGTGGTGTTGCGAGTATTACGGATATGTATATGTATACTCTGTACTAGACTTGTCTGAGTGTGACCAAGCCTCAGACTGCAGCACAACCGTGAAAATTTTGGTTAAATGGTCCCGAAAATTACAAGGAAATTTCGCCTGGAAACTCACTGTGGAAATACGAGGAGTCGTACTGGGATTGAGTGAGTATTCTATGAAGTTCGCCAGATGGTTGCGCTATATGACGTTGCAATCGACACAATTTTCACCAATTTTCCTCATGCACAGAAAAAAAATTCCATCTTTGATGTTTGTTGATTAAGGGGCACAACTGTGGAAATGAACAAAAAGTTCCTGTTTCTTTTTTTGGATATTCTCAATGTATACAATTCGAGGAAAATTTCTGCCAAGTATTGGAGAATGTGTAGAAATCCGAAGAATTAATAGTGACATCATACATTTTGATATAAACTAAAAAGGAAAATTGCCACTCAAATTGGGTGAAGTTTTCATGAAATTTCGCATATCCCAAGGAATTTAATTCTGTTTTATCATCTTGGAAAATTCAAGAATTTATTCTTCCTGTTGAGACCACAATTTTTCCTCTAACCAAACCTAGAAACAAATTTCTTCCAACGTAATCATTTTAATCTATTTCTTTTTCTCACCAATTGGTCATGAATCCTCTATAAAATGTCACATACATTCGCTCTTTCATTAATTAATCTAAATAATACTTTACGATCACTCTGAAATAATTGTTTCCCCATTCTCTACGAATGTTGGTGCTTGGATACACAGTGATTATTGTCCAGTGACTTCAAATTAGATACAGCAATAACTACAGGAAAAAAAAACTATCAAGAAAGATAATATCGTAAAATTAATGGAATTAACTTTATACGACACTCAGTTGTCATCAAATTCTCACCAGTTGTCAATTGTATTTATCTCAACCTATTTTTTTTTCATCATTTTCACATTCTTTTTGAGTTTCTTCTAATCTTTATCAGCACTTCACATTATTACCTGAAACATTCTATTAACTCATCAAATTTCTCACTATAAAATGACCATTTCGGATTGCTGTCCAAACACATTCATGAATGCTCTACTTACAAATGTCAATTCGATTAATATTCCACTCAAAAAACCAACTAGCCTTGAAGTAGTGAATTGGACTTCCAATTCTGTTTGTCAAAGATCTGAAGCCTTCGCCTTTTGCACTTCAGCACGTTTCGATGCGCTACTGCCAGTTGCCCAACTCCTTTCCACCAACCGCGTACTGAGTTATATAAATTCATATAACAGATATACACACATTGCAGTATGGTGTACCCACACATGTATTAACTTTGTATACATATACACATACATGTAGATATAATTCTTGATTTCTTACAACCTGCACAGTACCACTGTTGTATTGCCTTCGTAGCTAACCCAGTTCTTGCTATTTGTACCTGTCGTCCCACTGTCTCACCACCACTAGATCAAAGTCGATATCAATTTGTTTCCACCGCATTCAACTTTTTCCTTTCCTCTATCTTTTCGTACAGTAATCGCATCAATAATGGAAAAAATTCACTACACAACTCAAGATGAGTTATATTCCTACTGTTCTCTTCCAATTTAGCAAACGTAGCATTTTATAATAGCCATAAGACATTTGTTTTATGTCAATGCCTTTTTTTTTCACTTCTTCTTTCTCTTCTTCTCATTTCTCATGTATCTTCTTCTTTTTTTATTCGAAATGATTAAAGTTGTATATTCAACTCTTGACACAGAGTTCTCAACAGACATGAAAAATTGCAGACATACAGAGTTGAAGTATTGTAAAAATTACATTCATTCAGGGAAGAATTTTAACGATGCTAAAGTGACAAAAAAAAATTGCATTCTTCAATTGTTAATAATTATAATCTTATGCTGCATTTCCTTCAATTAAGAATAAACATTTCTGTTTTAATTACAATATGTATCACCAGTCTAATGAAGAAATATTTCCGTAATAAGAATAAGAATAATATATAAAACTTGTGCTGTATCATCAATTTTATTCTTCTTAATATTTCTTCCTTTATTTTCACTCGTAATAATAAAATGATAATTCCATTCATTTTTTTTTATTTTTATTCTCAAAGAACGAGTTGAATTACGAATTTTATATTCTCAAACGATGGTTCAACAACTGCGTTTGGATTAATAATGAAAGATTAGTCTCATTTCAAATGCAGAAATATTCTTTTAATTAAAATTTCTTTAATTCCATGTCTTGGAAAAAAAACATCTACTTTGTAATAATTCTCACAATTGTTACTCAAAGTTTCTCAAGTATAATTACTTACATTAAATATCATTTCGTCCATTGTATCACTTTCTTATCATCAAATTTAATCTTCTGATTGTCTCAGTTAATTTGTCTATCCATAAATTGAATTGATAATTATTTGGTGGTTTGGTGGGTTAGGCGATTTGTGCAATATGATTGTAAGGATGATGTGCATGAACAAAATCGTAATCACCTGGGGAAATTACATTCAGAATGTTTATGTTTTATCTGCAACGACAGCAACGCAATATGTATATATATATGCATTTGTATGTACGAGTCAAACCGATGAACGTTACCGTCGTTCTGTGGTTTTCTTATTAGCGCGCAAAAGCACGTAACTCGATTAAATTAATTCGCTTTCTCCATTAAACCTCGAAATAATTCACAGTTTCCTATTCCTACATGTATAGATGTATTTATATTCTCTCATGCATTTTATACCAAACTGTCTCTCACCGAGACCCTTTGGCTATTTTTTCTCTTTTACCTTTCCCTTATCACGTGTACGTGTGTTAAATTAGACATTCGATATTTATTGCCGTAGTCGATGTGGTGAATCAATGCTATATATTCCCAGCAAACTAGCAGAGCTTGGAATTATTAATTGATAGTGGAATATGAAGTAAAAACAGTTGAATTGAATGGATATTAATTTTGTTCCAAAAGATTTATGAACATCTTGAGCAAGTCAATTTATCAATTAGAAAGACTTGATAAGAATGTGAAAGAGATCGTAAATTTATTTAAGATGAATGCCTAATGAACGATAAAAATGGTCAATATATATAAAAGAGTTATTGTAGAACCCCTGTGATTAATTCCTTTTTGAAAAAAATTATAATTTTCTTCTATAACACACTGATATGTATCTACTCATACATGTATGGCTTATTAGATATCGATTCCGCCCAATTGCTTAATCGCAACTCTCCCGGGTGCATTTTGTCGCTTTTGCTCCTTTCGAAATTCTCCGTCCTCGAGTTCGATTAATCGTCAGTTAATCCAAATTGGGGAGGTGGTGTGCGCTCGTATGTTAGCATTTGTATATATCTGTGTGTGCAGCGTGGTTTGAAGATGGTCCTTGAGTAGAACGTGAGTCTGTTGCAACTGGATTTAACCCAAGGGAGTGGCGTAGCCTTCGGCACAAGTCGAATACTGTTCGCTCACTGGACACAATCACACAATTCCCTTCATTTAACTCGCAAGCTCGAGTACCACAATCTAATCCTTCCGTATCCATATGTACATCTGCGACGATTCGGTTACGTTGCATTGGTGGTGTTACCACATATACAGTTTATATTTCTCCCTTGTTCACTCTCTCTCTGGCCTCTGACACAACTACGTGATTTATGACTCAACTGGTTGCGAATCTCCCTAGACATAACGTTCGCTTCGTCCATTAAATGAATGTATGCGCGACAGATAGAGAAGGCAAAAACGGGATGAGAGAGTGAGAGAATGGAGAATCAAGAGAGTGGAACTCATTGCAGTGTGGTCTCCATTGTTCCTGGAATAATGTTTACGTAAATTTGAGAATATGTGACATGAGTCTGATACAACGCAGGTAAACGTTGGGTACAGAGTACGTATACACAGCAAAAAAAAAAATTGTCCGAGTAATTAACTCTGACAATTTTTTTGTTTTCAATGAATGTTATATTTTAAATGTTGAAAGCAATTGAATAAATTATTCAACTGCTTCAACATTCGTGAATGTTACATTTATTAAAAAAATTAATTGCTCAAGTGTTCCAACATTGTGAATGTTGCATTTATTAATTTATATTCATTCTTTTAATTCACTGGAGTATTATTTCATGAATTTATTTCACTTGAAGTTCAGAAGTGGAGAAGTTTTATTTTGTATTTCTTCTTGCATTTTTTGTGGCGGGATAGAATATTGAAGAAGAAAACATTTTGAATTCAAAAGTTGGTGCGAGTGAATATTATAAATGGAAAAAAAAATTCTGGGTGTTAGGTCTTTCGTAATGACATTATGTTGAGAGGAAAACTTTGCTTTTCTCGTGGTGTTTCGTCCACTTTTGATAAAAATTCAGTAAGAAATTTCATATTCTGTTAGCACTTTTATTTTTTCTAATATGAAATATATAATTATTTTTAATAGCAATAATTTAGAGTGATAAGTTGTTGCGAAATATTTATCGAAGGTTGATTATCTTTTTTAACGCATAAGAAAATTTATGTTCTGAGCAAGATTCTCACTCTGAAATTCATCGAAAATTTAATTCTAATTCTGTTGAACTACAGATAAACTCATCAGTGATCGTAGAACTTGCAGTTGAATTAACGTCTACCCCTCAAACTTTGAATTTTCAATCATCACATGAACCCTTTTAGAAAAAAAAATATCTCGTCAAACACTCTGCTGATCGGAACTGTTCGTCTTCAGTTGATTCCCAGTTGGAATATATATCAATCGACTATTTAGTTGGTTGAGCAACTGAAGTTTCAACTAGATTAACAAGCGTCGACAGTTTATAAAATACACCAAAATACAATTCAGCAATATTCATCTCTCTCATAATCCAAATACAATTTCTCGGATCATTTGACAATTCATGAAGATTTACAAATAAAAACCACTATGAATATTAAATAAGAAATATAAAAAATTAAAACATCTAGTTCACTAACTTCAAAAACAGTCACCTGATTAAAATAATCTGTGACTACGACTGGCTTTATGAACTGCACAATCACTCATAAATTTATATCATAAAGAACATTCTCACTCATCCCTTCATCGAGTGTGTGAAATAATTCAAATAAACTTCTCTCCAAAACTCCATGAACCACCTGCAATAGTTTATTCATTTTCTATTGCCAGTTCATCATTCAACTAAACCGTTGGCAGAATTGTTCCTTCAAACCTGACATGTTTCACATGTTAATGTTGTATATTCATGATGAGGTAGACAATGAAATGGTAAAGTATTACATCGGATTGTCGTAGAGTTCCAGTAGTAACATTATTTGCACAAGGTGACTGACGACGAAGCACGCATGTGACGCCCTCGACATTCTTCGTATATATATATATATATGGATAGATCAGTGGATGCAGCTAGTTTACTCGGAAAGCGTAGTTGTTTGATGTCAGTGGATTAACGCGAGACAAGGGCGGTTACACACGTAGTTACAACAACAGTAGTCAACGTCTACTACTGAATATAGATATATTCCCTCGTTAACACACCCTCCTACTCTCTCGTTTCCATTCAACCCCTCGAGTCATTGTGGGAATGTATTTGGATTTGGCAGTTGTTGCGTCCATTCAACTGCGATTCCTGTATTTTATTTTGTTTCATTTATTTTTTTGTCACTATACTTTTGTTTTCATCGTTTATTTATTTGTTCAATATTGTTTTTTTTTTCTTTTGTTTTCTATAAATGCAAAACTCTTGTTAATTAATTCGTTGAATTTTCACTCTGGCTATAAATGTTGTTATTCATTCGTAAAAACATTTGCTACAACAATACAAAGTTATTTGCTTTATGCTGCAAATGGAGGTGACAAAGGGTGACGCGAAATATTTGTATTTTTTCTGTTTATACTATGGTTGTTTTTAATTTAAGTTCCTGTTGTTGGAATTGTTTTTCTGTTTGATGAAGACTTATGAAAATGAGGTTAAATGAGAATATAAAAAAGAATAGGGTAATTATTTATTTAGCTTTGTTATGGAAAATAGGCAGGTTATTTATCTGCGAGTGAATACATAGAATCGTGCAATTGAAAAATACCAAGGTAAATGAAGTTTAGTTTTTATTAAATCAAAAACGAACAACTTTAGAAAATAATGGCAAAAGCGAGAAATTAAATGTTTAAACTCGTTTTAATTTGTTTGAGTGATTTCGTTTGGCTATTTGGCTTGAGGGTTATTAAAATAAGATTGATAAAGTTTTTAATATTTTTAAGCAAAGACTTTGAGTAAAGTTTTGAAGAATATATTTATTTATTCTCTTTTTTTTTCTTTCATTGGTAAAATTAGTTTGACTTTTAATTTAGAATTTTCGGATAGAAATTAAATGAAGAATGATGTGGGTGGATGATGAATTGTAATTGCAGTGTCAATTAGTCTGGTACGAATCGATTGTAGAGATGATAATTGAAATAATTATTACAATTTGAAAGAAAAATAAAATTTGCAGGTATTTCTGTGTTGGTAGTTGTACATGTATGAAGAGTGAATGATACGAATGATAGTTGTGGTTAATCGGTGCTCTTCCGTTCACGTCAATATCGAATTTGTAAATAAAGGGGATTCGAACGGGGAACAATTGACCGCTCCCGCAGCGTTAATTATTGAAGAATGAAGTGAGAAGCCAGGGGAGAGAATGCACCGGGTGCCAAAGGGCAAATTAGTATTGTGGTGTGATAAAATTTCCACATTGAGCACGCTAATTATCATTTTCTATTATTTAATCTATTTCGAAAATTTCCAGAATAACAGTTCAGTAAATTTGTGGGTTTGATGAACATACTAAATCTTTATTATTCTCAAATGTCAATTATCATTTGAAATTTATTTCTGAATAATTGTGCTGAAATTTTAGTGAACGCAAATCAATGACGGATTGTTTTTCATTATTTAAAAATCTTCATTTATGCGAGAGTTGAATTTCATCAATGGCTCTCAGCACATTTCATGTTATGAAGTGAGCCTGAATAGGAATTTAATTGGATAAATTTTATATGAAATAATTATTGAATTTATTATATTCGTGCCAGATAGCAGCGCAAAGAACAATAAAATGAAATTGTTTAGTTCTATTGCTCTTGAAAAATAATTTTACAGAGTAATAAAGTTTAAAAAATATTCCAGGAATATCTAATGAAAGAAAAAATAGAAAACAAATCTACTGAATAGATCAAACTTATAAAATGAATCTGAATTCAGAAATACTTGAATTATTTCGTCTAATAGAAAATCAATATAACATTTTTCTATTCCCTAATAATATTCATCTCTCTGCAACAATAAATTATCCTGTACATATTTCACACTATAAAAATGTTGGAATTGACATTTGACTAAAAAAATCTAATAAGATAAAAAAACAACACAAAAAAAAAGACGAGATAGCAATGATTAATGACAAACTAAAAAAACTAAACTTGAATTTATGAACACTCTTTTTCCTGGCTTTCGTTACTTTGTAAAGTATTAAAATGAAAAATACATCGGATCCTCTCTGTTGCTTTATATCTTTTTGCTCTCTACCCTCTCTCCCGTCAATAACTCTCTCATCCCACCGGAGATGTGAATTCTTTTTCGCTTATGATCAAAGGATAAACGCTGATTGATCGCGTCAGACATATTTCATATATGCACATGAAAAAACAAAAAACTCTTCCAATGTGTGTTTTGTGCAGTTTACTTTTGGTAAACACTATCAAATTACTGTTATCGAACATGAAAAAACTAAATGGAATAAATGAAAAAAAGTGTATTTGCATTTTCAAAGCTCTCATATTTACCGATTTTCATTCGATATTCATAATACAACAGAGAATGATTTCATTATAGATAAAATTGCTCGTGTAATAAATTCTATCATCAACGTATATATACATGACAAATTTTCTTTGTCAGTGTTCGCCCGCATCTGTTCATTATACGTTCACTGTGGATAATTCCTTTAATAGCTTTGCCATTATATTCTCTCGTGCAATTTAAGAGAGATAAGA
Source organism: Meteorus colon (assembly GCA_030523085.1). NCBI lineage: Eukaryota > Metazoa > Arthropoda > Insecta > Hymenoptera > Braconidae > Meteorus > Meteorus colon. Next base: position 31,430 of record JAPYZH010000144.1, on the reverse strand, counting down.
AGTTTTATTATATAGGTGGACATTGGTTAGAAGACAAAATGTTCGCTTGGATGTTATTACTCTAAAACACATTCCCACATATAAACTTAATTTACTTTAATCAATTAAATATAATTCAATTTTTTTTCCCAAAGTCATTATGTATTTTTAACTTGATTATATTTTTATAATAATTAGATTAAAATATTTATTTTTATTACAGGTGTTGCATCATGATGCCATGTGCTGTTAGAAAAAATTTACTTTTACAATGAGACATTGGTGAGTTAAATATTATTTTTCATGTTTCTTGATCAATGCATTTTCCAATTCCTCCAAAAGAGGTGAAATAATTTTCGTAGGACTATAGAACAACACAAGCAAAATAAGACAATAAAAAAAAGTATCACTCACTACTCCTCAATATTCACACATCTAACTTTATCGACATTGATAAACAAAGGTATTTTTACCAATGACACAAGTCATAAGAAACAAAATCCGTTGAAATCCTCATACATAAATAGATCCCAAGACAAACCATAAGAGAACTTTTTTTTCAACTTCCCGTATATATTTCCTCTACACGAACACGATTTGCGTCGATCCAAAGAACAATTCCAATGCTAAGAAGGATAAAAAGAAATGTCATGCCTGTATTATTTTCGTATATCTTTTTTTGTCACTGAATCTATATAGACTTTCTAATACTTGATGTATTTATTCGGGTATAAAAGTCACCTAACTCTCAGCAAAGTCTTGATATCTTAGAATGCGAATGTACAGTGAAGAAGGGTTAGAAAGGATAAAATGTATATATATATATATATGTAGTTTGATGGTATAAGGTACGATGTGCTTTTTGGGCAGTGAGCAAAGAGTATATACCTACATAAAACTATCTTTCGCTCCATCACTTGCGCATTTCTAACCGTGAGCGCGCACAGCCGTCATACATTTTCACTGGCTCATGTTTCTCTAAAAGACCGTGAAACGTCTACGGTTGTGAGAATCGTTTGAGTAAGGGTGACAGGAGGGTGGTTAGGAGAAGCATTAGCATTCCGATGTGGCCACTCGACTGCTACGAAAATCTCTTCAGAAACAGTAAAGTCTTTCTCATTTTATTTATACATTGTGTACATGTATATATATATGTATGGATAACATATTGTGTGGAATAATGAACGAAATACGTTTCGATGTGAGTGTTGTTATATCATTCTGATGACAGCCCTTAACACATGAATTATTACCCTGTGAGAAATTGGTATTTTGTTTTTTTTTATAGTTATTTGAGTGTATGGGGACTCGTTTTGTTTAACTGGGTTTCTATGTTTTATGTTCTGATGGTTTATTTTTATTCGACACCCGAAATATTATGGAGTAGTTTTGATGTGGAAGTGTTGGACCTTTACATTGAGTTATTTTGAATCGTAAAATTGTGATTTGTGAAGGATTGATTTGATTAGCAAAGTTTCTTCAGAAATCATTCGGATTTCCTATTATTGGATCAATCAGCATGGACGAAGTTGAATTGAATTTTTAATTTAACAATTGTGATAATACGAATAATAACCTTTTAGGTTGGCAAGATATTTTTTTTATCAGTAATTCCATTTCCACTATAAAAATAGAGAACCGAAATTTTTCACAATCGTCGAAACTTTGAAATCTTTCAACTTTTCATAATTTAGAATATTCACAAATGAAATTTTATTGGAAATTTTCTATCAAGAAATAAAGAAGAACTTTTAAACCTTCATTCACTATCGACTACTATATCTCTAACCATTTCGTCGATAAAAAAATATTCATTCTGTTCTTTCCCTTAAGAAAATGAAAAAAAAAAACGAAAAAAAATACCAAACTGTACAACTGATAACGTCGTTTAAAATCAAATCAACGTGATGCACTCATTCCATGAATTTTTAATATCAGATAACGACCGTGTTTAAGAATAAATTTGTAACCTATCGGAATTTGTAGATAATGACTGTGATTTGCATAAAATTGGCGGCTTGAACCATCCAAGTACGTAACAAAACTCGGGATGATGAGAGGCGTGCAGAGTACATGTTAATAACGAATATGATTAAAAACAAGGAGAGTTTCTCAAGGTAGTTTAATAGTTGAAAACCAGAAGCTATAAAACCAAAACCAAGAGGGATAGTGATAGCGAAACTACCCTTTAATAGCATGTACGTAGTTGATAGTGGGTATTATATATTGCTGGTTGAGAGGTGAATATGAACCACTAGCCCCATTCACCGACCACGCCCACGCAATAACTGGCGCAGTTAATTGACGATCGAGAAAGGATAATTCAATGATGCAGGCCATAATGCGTTAAGGACGCATCCAACCTCATTTCCTGGTTTGTCTTTATTTCCTTTCTCTTCGTCCTCCCTTACTAAATATATCATACATTTCTACCCATCACTCTTCCGTATTTCCTTCTGACACTCCATTACGTATGATGGTGTGAAGATAAATAATATACCACATTTGATAAGATATGTTATGAGTGAAAACGAATTTCATTCCATTTTATTAACGCGATATCCGTCAGCCGTAAAACTAGGTCGAAATATCAACGAGTTTTTCTTCACAGTTATATCTTTTCATTTTAAAATAAAACTGAATTTTCTATTCTCTGGATTATTGAAATTATCTCAACGGAAATGCAGTCGAGAAATACTCAAAATTGTTATCCAGGTAAATAACTTGAGAATAGTCTTCGATATTTTTTCCATATACACGAAATATTTTTTATTTTCTTGTCAATTACATGAATGAAATTAAAAAATTGTTAATTCTGTAATAAATTCACCAGTTTTCCTACTATAGTTTAATTTTCACAAATGTTTAATATCAATTTCGATAAAATTTCTGTTCATTCAGTTTATCTCAATTGTCAAAAGAATTTTTCTTCCGTAAAATTATTAATCTATTATTACAATCATTATCATAAATAAAATTATTAATTTGAACAATTACACACATTTATATTTAAATATGAATTTGGAAAAAATTTAGTTGGTTTTATATTTATTTTGTTTTTGTCTGAACTGAAATTTGTCTGGTAACAATCGATTGATGATAATTATCCTTCGGTGAAAGGAGAAACCAATGATAATCCGCTCAATCGTTGGCTGCCACGTACAATGTACCCGTACAATCGAATTATTGGAGCAAATAATGCGCAGAGTACATTTACCAACCTCCTTTCGCACACATTCACATACAAACATGTATATAAATATACAACTATATACATAACACTTCTCCCACACTCATAACTGAATCGCTCACCGTTTCTCTTCATTCGATTTATGACTGATATATACTTCAACCACATCGGATATCATGCAATCATCCTGAGTTTATAGAAATAATCGACTGATCCCAGGGCTCGTGTTCTCTTCAATCATAATGTTTAATGCTTAAACACACAAGACAAATACAGTTATTTACCATCCGTGACAATTGTTCAACACATTAAATCGTAGAATTGTCTAATATATTACAGTGTTTGCTACATGTCATCATCAGATGCAGCGCTGGTATAAAAAATTACTTCTCTATGCAAATTACTCCTACATTATTTCAGTTGTGTTTTTACTTTTCTTTTTTTTTTTTTTTTCATTCTCTATTTGTGTAACTTCTTGTTTTTTATTGTGATTTTTTATACGCTTTGCGTATCATAAACAACGTTGATAGTACATAAATGTAAAAGTTGAAATCACAGAACAATTCTAGATTATCATGAACTTGTTCAATAAAGATAAACAATCACAATTGCAGAGGTGATAACTATTAAAATGAGTTCACTTTTTGTTTGAGCATTTCTGTTTTTCTTTTTCTAATTACACACGAATTGAAGGCTTCAATTTTCTCTTGAAATTTCGTTGTTTATTTCAAATTTTCGAAATTGTTCGTCTGGATCCTAATAAAATTGTTGGCGGGTTAAAAGGAAAAATTGTGAAGTAATCAAGACGGTGACCGGACACTGGTTAATACCAGAGTGAAAATTTCCTCTGGATTACGTTTCTACCTTCGTTCGTCTGTTTGCTCGGTCGTCGCACTGTCTGACTATTCATTTAGTTGTGCTCCTACCTACAGCGCACATGAGCTGTACAATGAGTAGGATGAACGGTTTAGAATTATTGAAAGTTTGTAACGTGGAGTTGGCTATTTCGGTGCAATTTAGCATTCTCATATATGAAGATAACTTCGTGGATATCGATCGTGACGTCCTTCACATCAAGACCAGCACTAGAGACACTGTCCGGAATATATAATTAATCCACTGGAAATAATTCACCTTTGAATATGAAAAGTTTAGAAGGTCTAGGAGTTCATATACTATCTAAAATTATTCTATTTTGCGTTATTCATAGGAATTGTAGATTAAATGTGAGAGAAGAAACCGGAAGTTTACTTCAAAATTAAGTGAAGATTGCAGTGACTTAAGTGATGTCACAAACGTTAGATAATAAATATGAAGTGGATACAATTTTTTGCAATAATAATTGAAATTAATTAAAAAATATAACTCTTCATTATTCTTGATTCAAATTTATGATTAAAATTATTATTTTCCATTTTCACATTCAGTTATTGCACTATATTTTCATTTATTTGTATTCCTTGACACCATTCCAATATAATGTACGATTTGCTACAACATGATGAATAGAGAAGAATTTTTCCAAGTGGTTTTGTTGCATTTACTACTGAAAAAAGTTCAATAAATGGAATATGACAAGTGGGGTTAAAGTGGTTTGGTAAGAAAACAAGATGGGTGTTTATATATTTTTATATATAGACGTGCAATATAATATATATCATTGTCATGAGATATCGTCGATAAAAATCGAGAAGAGCTTGAGGAAAACTCTCGTACGTTCAAGGAAATATATATATAAAAATACACCCTTTCTTTTTTTTTTCCAATTTCTTTTTGTCGCCTTTTTACGTGACACTACCGCAAGAGCGCGCGACGATCACTTCTTGCTCGCGATCCCACTGCACCTTTATATAGATATAATATTATGGGTACTCTCACTAACATTACTATACAATCTCGTTGCCAACGCAGTCACTTTGAAAGATGGATTACCACTCGCTGACCAGCAACGCGGCACTCACCATGTTTCACTCTGCAAAAGCTCACGTCTCTCTTACAATTTCTTTTTTTCTTTCTTCCTTTTTTCCTTCATTCTAATTTTTTTTTTGTCACCCTTTAACTCTCCTTTCTCATTCTTCGCTTGTGCGCACCACTCCCTCTTCAACTCCCCCTTTTTTTCTCTCATCCACCACGTACTTGATGGGTGTGCCTATATTTTTTTTTTGCTCCCTCATTTCCTCTTTCATTCTGTACAAGTGCCTCAATCAAACTACGATAAGAATGTCAAATGAAAGTGTATTGCATTAATCATTTGAAATAATGGCTATTTTATATATGAGCTTGAGGTATATGAATTTATGGAAAAAAAAACATTAGAGGGATTGAGTAATTTTTTTACGTTCTTTCTTTCATGTAGTAATAAATTTTTGTCCTCCATGTAATTATGTTGTTCTTGATGGTGGTTTGTCTGCTTTTGAAATAGGTTAATGGAGTTGATGTGAAAGAGTATGACATTTGTGAAACATAAAATTATTTTACTGGGTATTGAATTGAAGTAGTTTGGCAAAAAAATATCAAAGTGGGTTATCGACAATTTTTACGAGGAAAATTGAATTAAAAAAATCTTGAACATTAAATTCTTCTGAATTCTTATCTTAATATTCCTATCATTCAAGTGTTATAGATTCATAAAAAAATCGTCTGATGAATATTTATCAAACGTTTCAGATACTAAATAATAAAATTTGACTAGTTAAAAAATTATTCGAAGATACCATGGGTCAATCAATGATCGAAATCATTGAAATTTTTCAACGATTTTCCTCAATTATTTAAACAGATATGAATGAATAATTATCCGATTGATATAAATGGAGGTGCATTATTTTCCTCTTTCAATTATCTAATGTCATCTCCACTTTTCCTTTATCCCCATTTGATTCGGAGATATCATAGAGCAATCCTAATTAAATTCCTCTCCTTAACTTACTAATTTATATCAATGAGGTTTTTTTGATTGATGACATGTGATATTATATGTCGTTAATTCTTCTCTTACAACTAACTGCAACGTCAAGCGAACATTTGTCCAACATAAAGCCGGAAGTGACTTGCGTTACACGCAAGATTGGCAAACTGTAATTGCCGCGTTAAATTTGCCGAGTCGGCGTCCGACAAAGACACAGTCAGATGGTACTCACTCAGTCTACACAATTTCATCCTCTCTCATTCATGTATTTTCTCATTCTCTCACTCACTTCAACCCCCTACGAATAGGTCTATCTTCCACTTGCGTTCTTGTCCACCACTGTCACTAAATTCTCTTGACAGTGAATCGATTTTGGCGAAATGGCGGTGAACTAAATCTCTAGTCCGTGACCAACTGCACCGAACTCTCACGGTCCCCTCTGCTCTCCACTCTTCGTCTCATCGCACTTCTCCAATTCTCCATCTCAATACATCCTACAGAATTAGCTCCATGTACACTATATTGAGCTACCATTATCTCGTCTCTTCTCTGTCACACTTGCCATACCTGATCCAATGAATTTCAGTGTTACCTCTGTATGTCTTATGTATACGTCTGTCTATACGCGTGGAGTTACTACTCATGCCAACACGCAAGCAGACACTATATTGCTTTTCACGAAACGAGACTACTCTCACGAAATGCATTTATGTATTTATTCGATGGTATATAGCAGAGATGGAGAAAGAATGGTAGTCGGAAAAGGGTGGATTCACCCTGTCAACCGAGAGAATTCAATTGTGATATCAAAAAACACAGTAAAATGTTAAAAATAAATTCTTTTCTGTTGTTTTTTTTTTCATTCTGTGACTGTATTTCGACTGATATCTTTATTTATTGGTAAAACTGGCGGAATTCACGTAGAACATCACATAAAACCTTCGGCAGTGCAGTATTTTTTACTGTTGTAATTTTGAAACAAACGTAAAATTACCAAATAAAATCCTCCAACAAGTTTTAAATGAAAAGCAGATTCGTTGTTGATGAATTTCTGATTAATCTCAAATGTAGATTTAATCTTTGTATTGTAAACCTCTTCTTCTTCAATGTCGTTTCATAAATATAAGAGAAAAATTGATAAAATAATGTTGAAATTCGTGTTTTTTTTCTTGTGCTTTAGTAGAGATTGGATATCGCGTGTTCGATTGTACATTGTTAGGTGAATGAACGCAATATCTCGGTGGGCTAGTTAGAAGTATCTTTATCTGGTACATAGCGCGAGGTATATCTACAATAGATTCAGAAACTTCACTGATAGGTGAGAGAATGGGCGGTGAATGTGGGTGAATGTGTAGAAGAAAAGGGTCATCGAGCACAGGATGGTTTCGGTTGCGCCGAGCAATTGGTTCGCTCCAATGAAATCCTGTTTCGAAGCTTATTGCAACGAATTTTGTTCGATACGAGTGAGGTAAAGAGTGCCAAGAGAAATAGCGGTGGAGAAGATTGTAAGAGGAAGGAAAGGAAGAATGAGGATATGTTGCAAGTACTGAAAATAAAGTAGAAAAAAGAATTGAGGTTGCGGAAGTGAAAGAGCGATATATTGCACATGTCAGAAAATTCGTTTCTTATCCGTTTGGTAAATCGCTCGTGCGAGAGTGCAAAAAGTTTTGTATGTGTGAAAACTCAATATTTGATAAAACGTATTTGTTACCCATACTCATAATAAAGTTGTTCTCTGTGTGGAGATTTTGAGTGTATGTTTATAAGTTCATTTGAAAGAAAATTTTAATCAGATGAAAACTGCTGTGTTTTACAACATTGGAATTCAAGCGCTTTGTTTTCATTTCAAATAAATAAAGAGATATTGAGAATTGTCGTGAAACAGAAAAAAAATTACAATTTGTTGTTAAATGATTTGAGAACATTTTTGATATGACAATTAATTTTAGTTTTGTAGTTGAGTAAGAAATTTCCAATAAATTTCAGCATTGGGTTGAAATAGTTTTGGACCAATTGTTCGCCTGTTTACTTTCAAATTAGCATATCACAGTCATCGTTCCAGCTATTTTCTCTTGCGCGTGAATAAACTGTAATATAAATTCAATCATTTAAGCGGTGTAGCTTATAATATTACGGATGAAATATGAGCCAGGAAATAATTTTGAACATTTAATCAATTGACATTGCTATCCTGCAGTGTTTGACTAGTGATTTGACGAATAATCTAAAACATCTCCAAATCCATTTCTCAAACGTCATCTCCTTCATAATTAAATAAATAACAAAAAATTCTCAACAAATAATAAATAACTCCCATCAAATCAACAAAAAAATCTCAAATCACCTGCCTAATCCCTCCCCAATACTGCATAGCTTAACAAAATCGCCAAAACTCGTATAATTCCCACTTCACTATAAACACACACTACCATAGTCATCATCGTAGGTAGCAAAAGCCCCTCTGTGTCCAATGCAAAAATAATATTCTCTCAGAATTTTTAATCGTATTCATCTCATCAATTTCCAATATCATTCTTCATCATATATTCATTTTTTATTTCATTATTTGTAGCCCGTTTTTCATCTCGTCCGCATGTATTATACGAGAAAATATATGTACACATACGCGCACATATAAATAAATGCGCATATGCATATCTATATATTTATATGACTATATATTACCGAGACACTCCACCGGGGCGATCTCTATTGCATGCTTCCTGTTCCGTTTGCTCACCGTCCGTTCTCTCGCCTCGACATTCCCCACGACCATATACTTCCATGTGTACATATATATATATCTAACGTGTATATATATACATATATACACATGTCATATATATATATATTCACCACCTGACCGCCTCGACGCCCACCCTCTGACTTGTTCTCCGCACACGTATCTCCGCTCAACTATTTCTCTCCCTTTATTTCTCTCTCCATCGCTGTTTCTGACTCAGGGCAAACGTCCTTTCCTTTCATGCATCCACACGAGACCATAGTTATAATAACACATAGGTGTATGTCTATGTTCATATCATGTTACAATCGTGTATAGGTATGTGAGTAGATGTGTATTTTAGCTATTTTTATATGTGTGTATATTTGAGTTAAGTCTCTTGAGCTTTGTGTGCACGTAACCATAAACTCGATATAACATTTTGCCTCGAAGGTTGACAATAGAGATTTATTCGCTTCGTAGTTGGGAATTTGGTTTGTAATTATTATATTGAAAATTTTGAATAGTGGATTTTATGGAAATTGAGGGCGAAGATTTTTTTTAAGATGACAGAGTTATTGTTTGGAGGGTTTTCATGGTGGTTTTGTATTTTTTTTTATTTGTGAAGTGATTTGATTTTATTGGATGAACTCGTTTGTGCTCGCGAGAATCCGGACAGCTGTCATAAAAATAAAACGTATTGTTCTATTTATTCATTATCATTTCAAATTGATTTGAAAGAAAGGAAAAAAGAGGAAAAATGAATATTCACACTTTTATTAATAACACCACGAATATGAACTCGATTTTTTAGTTGTTTAAATATGTCTATCAATGTGCGATATGTGCATAGTGATACAAAGAGTAATTGGACCAATGGAATTTTATTTATTCTGTGTATTTGTGAGTATGGAATGAAAATTGAAATGGAAGAACATCACATTTCAATTCGATTCAAATATTCAATTGAAGACCATGAGGACCACAGAAACTAAATCATTCATGTGATCTCTCAGGGCTATCGCTACTTTTTTTAACTTCCCGATTTTTTATTCGCTCTTCTTCATTTTTTATTTTCATGAAAATAAAGTGAATAGATAAATTCATAAGTCAATTGGTTTATGTGGCATAAAAATCTCGTATTCCACTCGATCCTACACAAAAATTTCAACTTGACAGGCGTCGAGTTTCACGTTATCTCTACACTCTCACTCGCAGCGGTTGTACATGGGATCAATTGACTCGTTCGCTCGAACGTTACGCGTCAAAAATGAATTACAACTTTTCTCACTCGTTCACTCGTTTATCCAATCGTGAACATTTGTCGTGTACTCGCTCACCTTCTCCCTTTTTCCCACATTGACGTATGGCATCACTGTACAATGGCTTCTCTGTGTGCTTGTCATAAATTGATCGTTAATTCAACGAGTCTGTTGAAATTTTCATTTTATTATTTGCATCAATAGATATTTTACATATATACGAATTTTCAGATTTATATATGATATTATACTTTTGTGAAATGGAAGTATTGAATTGGTATGTTGAATTCTATGTGAATATGACATTTTATTTAGGATTCATATTTGTGTGACTGTCGGTTAATATTCACATTTATTCACAGGCATGAGCAAGTTGATTTTCCGATTATCATGATGGTTTTATTATATTGTAACATATCTCGTCACACAGATTTTATTTATATAGAATTTTTGATTGATTTTATTCTCATTCACTACTGAAAGTTTTGTATTGTTCAATGGACTGTAATTCATCTTCTTCTTTATCAATTTTTTTTCACTGAATATTATTCTGATTCTGTTGATTGACATATTTTTGAACCTTAACAATCAAATTCTTTTGAACCATGAATAAAATACCATAACATTAATTATGTTTATATGAACTTATTGAAATTAATTTTACAAAAAAACTAATGAAGAGTTTAATGTAGAATTACTATATGTACAGATGAACTGTCAAATATTTCATATTTTCGTATAAATTCTTCTCTAATGGATGATAATTCAACTTTAACATTCATCCATTCGCATATGTATCTGACTTGAACAACATTGTTGTCGAATATTTTGTGGGTAATCATTTTTAATAGCTACGAGGTTTTTGTGCACAACTACTGGAGGAAGGAGGAAAAAAAAAAAAGAAAAATACATATCCTCATGGACATGCATGAGCACATTTGTGACTATTCAAAATGATCATTCATCGCTCACAGCTTCAGTGAGTTTTATGCTCCATAAATTTTTTTCACGTTAAATATGAGTAATTTTTTCAGAGCGCAATGGCTGGTGAAGGATTCACATCGATGACGAGTGTACATAGATGTGAATTAACATGAATATAAAAATAAATATACATACATATATATAAACAGTGTATAGATATAAGCAGGAAATATTTTTCTGGCAATTTTTCTATGTATCTTTTTTTTTATATCTTTCATCACGTTGACCATACACACGCGCACAGTGGCATTCCGTTTTTCATCCGTAATCCAGATTACGTTTCTCGACGTTCATATCCGCCCTTTTGACCTATACTGCAATAAATTCCTTCCGGCCAGAGCGAATGTTCGCATATTTTCCACGCTCTTCATACCTCCCTCTTCGCGTTTCAGTCGTTGTTCACTTTATATTTCTCTCTATATCTCGTTGGTTCGTAAATTTTTTCGAAATAAATACTTAGTCCGTGCCTTGCATATGTACATTCGGTTACTGGACGCATCCGGTGGTGGTTGGAGAAGTTGGGGGGGAAAATAGAAAAAGAGACGAAAATAATTGAGGGTGACTGGTGTGTGCGGTGGTGGAGAAACGGATGAAAAACAAGAGAAATGCATCACACGAAAATAGCGAACAAAAAATGTGATCCACCAACGACTTCATAGTGAGACGAATAAATAATAGAAGTAACAAAATAAAATAAAAGAAATTTTCTAACAAATGCGACATTGTTGCATTCTGTTTTGGAACGATTTAACGATCGGAATTCCGGAATCATTTCCTCACTCTGTTTGATTCCGCTCGATCCAATTACATAATTACCTCGAAATCATATAGGCATATTGATTATTGTAGTACAATTGAATTTTCTGTTCCAATTTCGTGGCGTTTTCATTACAAAATAATGTTGAAATAGAGTGAAGAGAAAATGAGTATTCAAATGCTACTCTACATTTACTTTTGTTTATACGTTCTCTTTATTTCTTTCCCCAATGAAATTGTATTCTGAATTGTGTTATTACGATAATTGTATCGTTGAATGCGTAATTGGGAATAATTACCAGAAATGTTTGTGAATTGTGAATTAGCTGAATTTTTCCATCATCTGCTCGCGATTATAATCAATTTGTATTCTCATACAATAGAGTAGAGCCACGAGTGATTGTTCCTCCGGTAATGGTGATTGCCTGCTGTTTCAGTATATTCATTCTAGAAAAATTGAACGAAAATATATTGTTTGATATTTTGGAGTTGTTTTTTTTTTTGTTAAAGCTCAATTAATTTACTACCAACTCTCAGTGTATCAGAATACAATTTTCTAAAATAGATATTCACAGTTTGTCATGCATATAAATTGATAATGAGTGTGGAGAGCAGCTGAACTATTTCTCCAACTGATTTTAATTATTCGTTGAATTTCCCAATTCATCTTCAGTCTCTCAATCATTAAATATTTTATCAACTTGTGTACAAGTAAAAGTATTTTCATTTCCACTGAATCATATACGAAATAAATAATTTTATCAGATACTGTATCGCTCTTGGTTAAGAGAAAAAAAATATGGGATTTGGTAAATTTTATATACATACTGATCGTGATGTGTAAAAAATTCATTTTTCATTCGTTGACGCGTTGGGAATTTCATACATAACTGTCATATAAAATGTATATAGATTTTTTATTTCGTTGAGAATGGGATGTAATATGTCCATTAGTTGGTGCAAAAGTGTTGTGCAGTGTGTCATACAATAAAAGAAGAGAGATAGATTGGTAAGCGAACAAGTCAGAGAGGGTGAGAGTGGCACGAAAAAAAAGGATGCGACCCCGCAGGGAGTTGAGTGCTTTTGTTGAAAAGTTAACGCGCTCTTTTTCCTTATTTTTCTCCCTTTTTTTTTTCTTTTTTCTTTCCAACCTGATGTGGAAAGTCCTTTTTCCACGTTTATCGTGCAATATTTTACAAAATTGCATAGTACATGCCATTAAACATCATTATATGTCATTTTGTAGTGAAAATTTTTCAGTAATTCAAAATGGAAAATGAATGAGACGTGGGATAATTTTCCAAAGAAAGTCTTGCACGTACGGGGCTATAATTTTTTCTCGATCACAGTTGATCAAACAATTTTTATTGCAATTACAAGAGGGGAAAAAAAGTTTGATATCTCATGAGATCCACAGGAAAGTTGTCGTAGCCGATTCCTTACGCCATTCGAAGCTTTTGCCATATATTAGGACCACCAGTGAAAACGTAACTAGATAACTTTGTCGATCGTTTGGTTGGTGGCATATCCAAGTGAACGAATGAGGGTGGGCCCGGTGTATGTGTCCCCCTAGTTCCTTTCTCCATTTGAGAAACTCGATTACTTGGGATGTGTGACCGATCTAATTTAAACGATCTCATGAAAACGGCCAAACTATTCAAAAGGCTTTGCAATTGCACAATTCTACAAGGGGGTGAAGAGGCCAACTCTGCTGAAAGTTAAACAAGTTTCTCTCCTTGCGGTAGAAATGTATGCACTATCTTTGCATGTTGTGTGCAACTCCATCTTTTCACATTACTCACTTACTAACATGGAGAAACTTTATCAAATAAATTTTACTTACATATTCATCAGTATAATTTTTGCTTTGTTAGGAGCTAGACCTGTGATTTTATAATAATTCTCATTTCATTCTTGTATTCAGTTGTTATCTATGAATTGTTTGTTGGTTAAGAGTTTCTTATTATTATGAAAACACTAGACGAACGCGAAAATATTTGGAATTGTTCGGAATTATTAAATACTCTGATTGAATCCACTCACAAACTTTTAAATAATCTTGCGAGTTCAGTTGGTTTGATATTGCATAGCACAACCAATGAAGTCATTGACACAAAAATTAATTGAGATTTAAAAAAAGCTAGTTGAACGATAATCTGATTTAAAATATTAATTGACCACATCATCAATACAAAACAAATTGCAAGCACTCGGACATTGCATAGAGAACTTGATTTATGGTTGAATATGATTCAATTGTAGCCAGATTTTTCGTGCTAAATAAAAATTGTGAATGTGTTATTTCACATTGATTCAAATAGAATCCAACATGTTTTATTAAATCCAAAGCGAAGAGTGAACGAATTTTTCTCTATCCAAACGTGAGTTGGTATATTTACATATCGATAATAAATATTGAAGATAAAATCCTATTCCAAATGTATGAAAATACGAATGAGAGTATATGATAAATAATTTATGAATGAACGACTCCCGATTTCACGGATTTGAACGCTTGAGGAAAACTTCCAGGCTGTTGGCTTGTTTCCTATTTATGGTTGTAGACTGAGGCTACGTACTGAGGGTGAAGGTAGTTAGAGCGAGGGAGAGACTGAGCCAGTGGCAAGAGAGAGTAGAAGAGGAAACGAACTCTTGAGTGCACGATGTTGCCAAAGGGGATGGTGTATGTGTGAGCAAGGACACAAAGGGGTACCAGGAAGCCACTAATGCGCCACTATGATGGTGAACGTGGTGTGGCATTTAGAAGACTGTAACTACCCTTTAACTTCTACTGAAATAATTCCAACCCTCTTATGATATTTTCTCCCCTCCAGAATTTTTTTATTGCTGTTTGATTTTATTCCAAGACTTTATTGTTCTATTGGCCAATTTTATGTTTGTTGTATGATGACTTCGATAACGGTGAATTTTTTCTTTTCGTGTTTGCTAGAAAAAATGAAAGAGAAGAAAATGTGAATTGAGAAGAGGGTCAGACAAGGGGTGTAAGTGTGATCAGTATCGGCAAAGGAAAAATGATCTGACAAAATTGTATATCGAAAGGAAAAAATAATAAAACGGATATATTCATGTTTCCTAGTTTTATTGCAGTTAGAAAAGAATGGAGAAAAAAAAATGCTGAAATCCAGATTCGATTCAATAATATACATTCTAAATGGAAAATCGGTGATGTAAAAAAAAAAGGGAAAACGAGAAAAAAAGAAAGCGAGACGGATACGATGCAAATTTTATTGCGGTGAAAAGACGAAAAGAAAATTTTAGAGCGAACGGGCGAGGAATGAAATTATTTTCCTTTTCCGTGGCAACTGCGCATCGTCATCGCGTGTGTCTGATGTGCTGTGCGGCAAAAAGCATGATCAGATATAGTACAGTAGCGAAAAGGAAGTGGAAAAAATAGCGTGAAGAATGTGGTATGAAAGTGTGAAATATACGAGACACGAAAGTTAACACCGTGACGAGATGAAATGGAATGAATTTCATCTATATTTAATTTATTTTCACCACGACTCGAAGTTTATTTTGACATGGAACGTTTTCATCAGTTTTTGTTGTATTTTAGTATATTCTGGGTGAATTTAATTCTATATATTGAGGATCAGATTTAACTACTCAATGTCAGACTGTAATATTAAATCAAAAATATCTTCTGCATAGAAATATTTATAATTTTATAGACTTCAGTTAATTATTTAGTGCACGTATGTGTGTCTCGAGGAATATATTTCAATTAGTGTAGTCAAAGTCGCTAAAAGCACTTTGTATCGTTGGTCTAAATATATTTGCAATGAGGCAATTCACTAGATGACGCATTGAAAATAAATTTTAATATTCAATGAAGTATTCTCTCGACTAATTTATATTTGAACACGAAATTCAGTTGAATCCAAAATTTAAATAAAAATATGGGAGATGATAAAAGTCTACAGAATGTTTGGAAGTAGAATATTGAATAATAAAAGAGTTTTATCATACGGTATGATAAAAATAAAAATTCATTACAATCAAATAAATCAGAGAAATAATTATAAATAATAAAATGTTCCACAATAAATTCTCTGTTACAATTTAATTAATTGCAATTTCAATTCTTATGTTTGACCTTTTTTTTTAAATGAAATAAAATATCAAAGACTTTTAGTCTTTGTGATAAATAAGTATGATAATATTTCAAAAAAATATTGGTTCTTTCTGTTTAATATATGCAACCGTCAAGAGAACGTATGAGATAGAGAGAATGAAAAGTGTCGTCGAGACGTGTCAATTCGCGATTTCTCGAAAGACGCGCCGGACGGAGTTTAGCGATAAGACAACGAGGAACGATGCGATTGTGAAATGAAGAATAGGGGGAAAGAAAAAAATGCATCTTGAAAAGAAAAATGTGAAGTCAAACTAACGAAAAAAAAAATATAAAAGAAAATGGTCGTAAGAAAATGGTTAAGATGTGATTGGGAGAGAGTAAAAGAGTTTCAAAAAATGGCACCATCAGCGAAGGAATAGATCTCTTCTGAAGGAGTTCAAACGACCTGAAATCCTGAAACTTTCTTATTTTTTTGTCTTCTTTTTTTTTCATAATTATATAGATCCATCTCTTGCACGACGAATTTTCATCTTGGAAAAAACTTTAGATTGTTTTTAACTCTCAATCTCTACAATCCACTTCTTTTCCACACTTTCCGTCAATACTCTACTGATAGCAAGACGTAAATTTTCTTACAAGAAAAATTCTACACTGAAAGAAAAGTTAAATAAAAAATATATCTCAATATGTGCAAATGATAATTCATTGTGTCATCTCATTGTAGATTATTATTAGAAAGAACAAATACGAAGAAATATAAATTTCTTGAATTCAGAATTGATTAATGAATAAAAGAAGTTGCCACATTCTCCAATTCTCAATATAAAATAAATATAATGAATAGTTTGAACTCACGATTTTTAAATTATCAACTTATCATCTACATAACTTAAAATTATTCCAAACTAAATGCATTTCCAGTACTCACATTATCACAAGATCAGAGAAACAAAAGAAATGCCCACAGCAATGATAACCCAACCATAAGGGTGATATGTAGATGGACAAATATAATACAGTTGCACTCTTAATCTGTTGTTTCTTGTACTATGGGTTTGAGTTCGGTATCGCCCCATGGCACTGGTTGTTAAAAGGAATAGCATCGTAAACGTTGACTACCCCTCTGAGCGTTTCAGAAGCATGATTGTAAAGTATCCTCAGGCGTAGTACACGCGATACTTGGTACTTCCTGTTCTCTATCTTTTTTTCTTATTTTTTTTTGGACCCTCTTTATTTCTTTCTTTCGTTTTCTCTGGCTATTTCTCTCATTGGTCCATCCCTTCATGATTGTAGCATTCGTGTTTCAGAGATAATCACGCCTAGTGTACGACTCAACGCGCGTACAAAACGCTTCTCCATTTGTACTAACCGACCCTCATCGGACGAATAGGACTCTTGTGATAGCAGCAGGATAGCAAAAGAGAGAAGAGGGTACGGAAGAAAGAGATAGACTAAACTTTATTGATGTCAGGGCAATGTTATGCTATGTGATACAACCACGGAATACACAGTGTTTATGGTCAATTAAAGTAGAATCATATTTCAGTTGACATTTCATGAAAGCTGAAGAGCGTGGAATTAGAAACGCACTGCTAATTAATCAGTGTTGAATTAATTATCTATAACTTGTTAATGTATAGATAAATCGATTATTGTAATGATTTTCTGAGGGATTTGTCTGTAGAATTTGTTAGATGGAGAATAATGGAAAGAATGAGTAGACATTTTTGTAAATGTTGCAGAGAGTGAGGTATTGATTATTTATGAATTTTTACGGAATATTTATGATGTTTATGAACATTGTGGTGATGTACTGGCGCTACTGATTGCGGGTAGACATGAGATATCAATGGGAGCGTGGGAGTAGGGCAAAGTAATAAATATCTGGTGCTCAGGATGAGATAAGGTTCAATGTTGTGTATATCACAATGCTCCGTCCGAAATGTGAAAAGTGAATTGAATGTACGAGTTAAAACATTCAAAAGATGAGAGTGTATGTAGTCGATAAATGTGTTGTCTGTACAATTAATTTGGAATTTCACTCAGACGGAAAGCTTAAGACGTGGGAAGGCAATGAACTGAGTGAAACATTGAAAGCAACATGAGCATAGCGAACGTGTTCAACGTAATACTAACAATGAATTCCACCCCTTTTTGTGTCAAGTGGAATTACTTGATGGAAATTGCTTGTCATGCTAATGGTCTAGAGAACATTTGATGATGTTGAGAATATTTCGTCTCGCATTTATTCCTTTGAAAATATTATATTTCTCCATTATGGAAAATTGAAAGAATTCAACCATGGAAGCTTTTACTGAGATTGGATAAAATTTTCAGACATTTTTTTATATAGTAAAAATCAGCAGAAGTAAATAAAAAACAACTAAAATCTCGTTTTATGAGTGATATTTGCCACCCCTCAGGTTCAAAGTTTTCTCGCGTTAGTCGCGTCGTCGGGCCATTTCGGTAACTTCCATCTTCAAGTGAATTCGTGGGCAGGTTTTTTTTTTTCTTGAAACTGTCATCAATTTCATCCCCAAAACTTTTGCCAGTATGTGGGGAATGTCGAGAATAGGCCACAGTAAACATTCTTTCCCACTGTTTGCAATCGCAAATATATACTCGAAAAATGTGTGAGGTAAAAGAGTTTCATCGTATAAAAGAAAACAGAATCTCCTTCGTTAAAAGACATCTCACTTCTTCTCTTACATTTTCAATGAGAGCTCAGTGATAAACTTTTTATATATATATATATTTTTTTTATATTTTTTCATAAACGCATAAAGTTTTTCGATTCAGTGCCTCGCGGGCTACATTGAAATTTCATTACTCCAGGGGAATCATAGAAGCACATAGAATTTTTTCAAACATATTTATGGGGAAAAGTTGTTGGAAGCTTTGAAAACTCCCTTGACAACGAACAATTTCCTCTTCACTGCATTTCATATATGAGAAATGAGTGTGACATTTTCACATATAGATAACTGTAGTTAGTGGATTAGAGTGAACGAGAAATATCTGATTGAATTCACCGAAAAAAAATTCAAATCCATAATGGGAAACATGATGATGAAAATTAAGAATCTTTGATAACCTACTTATGATATCGCTTCCTATTCTCAAATGAAAATAAGAGTTAACGTTATCCTTGCAGCGAGAAAATATGAATTTCGACGATGGCAAGTCTAGAGATGTTCATTTAGATATGAACAATGATTCGGGAACTCATCTAACTATTATTGTTGAAACTTTTCGATTAAGAATGTATTTTAATCGAAACAACTAGAAACTTCATACCATTCCACTCATTCCAGTTACAGTCACACTCAGGAAAGATTATCTGTAGCTCAACCCCAAATTAAAATCGCAAATATTCCAAATGTGAACATTTCCTGAAATAAAATGATCACTATTGATGTAAATTCTATATGTATTAAGGGACACTAAATACCTCTAGAGACTGCTTATGTCTGACTGTCTTCCTCTCACGATCCATGAGAGATTAACTGGATAAGAGTTAAAAAAAAACGTTGAATCTCCTCAACGCTTACATAAAAATACGAGTGAGATGTAATACTCAAGGATTACCACCTTCCCATGTTTATAAAGACACTTTTCATGAAATTTCTCAAGTCTACTTTTCTACAGTTTCCTCTATCCAAGTGAAAGTGTGCGAAATCCTGAGGGATGTTTCACCTCAATTCTTCCTGAAATTTGGATAACCACAATCTATTCAATTAAAGCAGATAAATGTAGATAGATAATATAAAGTTGAGAAAATGGCAGCAGGTGCTTCCTCCATTCTTGAGATCTTATTTGATTCAAAGATGATAACTTCACTAATAGTTAAAGTATGCACGAGATCGAGTGGTTAATAGCAAACAAGAAATACGGTAAATTTGGAAGGGTAATAATCGCGAATATTCTTGCCTGCACACAAAGTAAATCGAAAATCTAAGAGGATATGACGCAGTACTATTATGCAACCACAAGCGTATCTTCACGTGCATCGTTTCATGGGGGTTACTTCCTGCATGCTAAATTTTCGCTAGACATCAATAAAATCTTATCTAACATGTTGTAAGTCTAAGTTATTTGATTAAGATGTGCATTCTATATAGATCAAAGTCTTCTCTAATTATGGCGTCCCTAATACTTAGGCGAAATCGTGCTGCAATTGCACTTCAACTGACTTCTGAATTATTCAAGAAGTATCAACACTAGTTGGGACCTTGTCTTATAATTTCTAAGCTACTCTTGCAACTAAAAAATCAACATCAGATAATCTTCAACATAACTGCAGTGAAATCTAATCAAACAGAGTTCTGAATATACGAGCATACCTATAGTTCTCTTCAATGCCTAAATATTTCCAATATTAATCGAGTGGTGTTCACAGTGTGTGAAAATATCCACTCAACTGACATGTGTTTATGCTCAACCACCATTTTGTTTGATTAGAAAAAGTGCCAGAGAATGCTCTAGCTCGCTTACCTTCATACTGAATGATGTGATTACGTCGACTGTAAATGGGCTTGGTCTGAATTTTGTGGCTGGATAGATCCTTACTTCCATCGTAATTTCGATGGCCGCTAGGTTTTTGCTATAGCGGCTAGAAATGTGGAAGAATGGTGGCGTTGAAGGTGCGAGAAAAGAGAATGAGATAGAAGCGATGAAAGTTCACGATGGAATTCGCCGTGGGCTTACTTTGCACTGGAGTCCTAATGGATCGTATTCGTAGTGGTTGGAAGATTTCTGAGTATTTTCTCATGCTCACCTATCACGTTCATTGTCTGTTCTTCCCTGGGGGCCTTAATCAGTGAAAAAGAAAGAAGAACCACTAATGTTACATTGCTTCTGTTGTGTTTCTATATTTTCTCCATATTCTTTTATGTTGGTCCATTTTCTCAATGGATTCATCATGAAATTGATTTTAGTAGAATAATTACCGAATCATCAAATTTGATCAGATGGCATTTGTAATGGACCCTTCGGACATCCATCAGTATCTGATCCCTTTCACGAAAGTTACCATGAACTGCATAGTTGCACAACTACTTCCAATCTAGAGTACATTTCATTCCTAATATCCAAATGGATTGGCTCTATACTCCTCTTCGTTACAATAGTTGAGTCAACTCTCACGCAGGGCTTTCCAGCGCAGCCAATAGAATTCTACTGATACTCAATGAACGTAGCAAAAATAAAGCAATTCTTGGGATTGGGAAGGTTAATGTTGCTTAGAAAATTTTCCTCATCAGTATCACATTACTGAGATATAAATTGGTGATAGAGCTGTGGTAAAAACGAGTTCGATAAGATTACTACATGGTATGAAATCTGATATTTGAAGTGAAGTGAAGGAGAATACTTGGTCGATGAATAGCATTATTTTACTAACCACACTTCAAGCAACATAACATCCCTTATTTTGCTATAAAATGTGAAAGCATGGTCATACATCATAGCCAAGCCTGTTGCGAGTATCAGCCCACCCGGATCTGTTGCCAACATGCTCAAATATAGAAACAAAAAGTCGTCTTGATATTATATTGGACAATTCTAACACAGTCAGAATGCAATAAGAATTTCATATCAACCTAGCAAAATGAAAATCGTGCGATTTTTTTCGCATTAGTTTTGGTATCTATAAAATAAAGTGAAATGGATGATAAAAAGAAAATAAGAAGTGATGAAAAAGTGGATGTGACGAAGCAGAAAGTATGGAATGAACACAAGTGAAACTGTGTCTCAGAGTAAAATGCATATAGCTAGTCGACACACAACTTTCTGACTAGCACCGCTAACTCACAGTTTCTCGTGTTCACCATATCTGCTTTCCGTTTCGTCGCCGAAATGTAGTTACTACTTGTCAGAAATACATTTCAGGATGTGCCACCATCCCATCCAACCATTGGTAATGGCTTATCTTGAAAACTTAATAACCTGACACATGTTTCAGCATGCATTAGAGTAATGCCGAAAGAGCCTTGGTGCTTGGAGCTTATCTTCGCAATGTAGGGTATAATTTCAACAGTTATAGGTGTATATGGATATAGTAACTTGATCGACAAAGCAGATTAGGTTCCCGTGAGTCGCATGATTACCGTTTGTCAGACTCGACACCAATCTTGGGTGGGAAGTGGTGGTCTTTGCACGAAACATAACGCTAGAGTTACTGTGTATCAATCAATTCCCAACTGTTTTGTTATATGTAAGTTCTATTCTCCTACTTATGTATGTCATCTGAAAACCCTCATTGTCAAAGTTAATTTGTAACTGTGTTATCTCAATTGGAAATGTATAGTGAGGTGATGGATATATATTTGGAGAATTCCTCCTAACTCCAACTCACATTTGTAATGAAATCAACATCTTGTTTGAAGTTGTTCTGTCATTGCAGTAACTGTGAACACACCTTGATTGATAAATCACAAGTATTGGAATTGAGGAAAGGAAATATTGCAACTGGTATAACTATTGTATTATGCAGGGATTTTTTTATTTATGCACATTTGATAATTATAGGGAAAGATATATCATTGGTTTTCATGAGATGACATGCATTATGGATAAATTTCTGACTGAACTGACGACTTTAAATAATGGAATATTGATTTATGATAGGGTTGATATATAATGAAAATTGCAGCAAATAATTCATTGAAAAGATATTCATTTCGAAACTTATGAATGAGTGATTTCGTTGGCACGAAGAAAACTTGAATTATTGATTATTACAATTAGGAATGGTGACATTATGACAGCCACTGTTTTTGTGGAATTCGATTGTTTGTTATTTGGGTAGGAAGACTGAGACTTTTCAGAGAAGACAAATATTATATCATTCATTCCCAATGTCATATTGATGAATCTAGGAAAATTCGTTTCTGGCTCTTTCGTAGGTTTAATATTTCTCGGTATTCAAATTGTGGATGGAGATCGATGAACAAGAGCACATTTTCAATTCACCATTTTTTAAAGTTGAAGTTGGCTTTTGAACTTCTTTTTTATTGATAAATATTAACTTGGTAGTGTACCATAATCTTAAATATCTTCTCGAATTTTTTTTCCTAGTAATAAAAATACTTTCAGTAGCAGTATAAAATTTTCAATATGATAGACTTTTTCCCATCAACCATAACTGTAACTTTGTAAGTTCGAATGCATTATCGGTGCTATCTGGTTTCTACAATGATACGCTCGATCACGTCTTCATTTTAACTTTCAGCTTAATTTCCATCGATATGAATCATTCATAACGTGGGGGGTGAATTGGAAAAATCTCGTTGAATATTCGATCATCAACTATCACTACAAAAGTGTTTGAATGCCACATGATGATGTAGCCTTGGAATTAATAGACATTGCATAGATATAATACCAGTCAATAGAGCTGATTAGAATGCATAAAAATTTTGGCAAACTGCTGGAATTCTAAAGAGATTCATCATGTTGTCAGTCGAAAAGCTCATCCATTATCACTTGAGGACGTGAAAAGTATATAACTCAGTGGTCTTTAGATAATTCATTGATTCAATTAACAAGTGCACCTCATAAACATGAAAAACATGGAAGAAATTAAATTTCAAACTATTGAATTATAACAAAGAGCAACGTGGTATATTGAATGACTCAATTAAAAGTTAGCCTGTACATTCTGCACAAGCAGGCGTCTGAGTTGTAAGCAAAAGCATTCTCGCATGGACTGTCAACTACTTTCTCAAATTCTCGTATGCATTATGGACAATGTTTATGAATATACATAACAGTACCGTCTGGCTACGTGTATATATTTTCCGATGATTTCCAAACACCTTCTCAACACATTAACACATTCACAGTATTGACTTGGTTGTGGGATGAAGGCAATTGGGCGTTTTGCCAATGTATGAAACAAAGCTCCAACTATGTTAAGCTTTCGTTGGATAACTCCATCTCTGTGTCTGGCTAACCGAGTTCTCTTAGGTATTTCTCCAACCCCACAATTCCCTGGAGTGACTTTGTTTCATTTTCCATCTTCTCTTTTGTCGCAGTGTGCAGTACCGTTCTCTCTTCTTCGTCGTCGCGAATATCATCGTATTTCATTCAGTTTATTGGGTATCGATGAGCCTAGTGGAAATATAACCAAAGGTAGATAAAGTTTTTCACAATGTTTTCATTGTGGAGATGGTATTTGAACTGGCTAGAAACAGTAACACTTGGGAATATGATTTATTTGTCATCCAATAAATATCTTGAATAAACAAATTCGGAATAGCTATGTAAATGTCGTTTAGTCACTGACAAAAATGTAATACACAGATTTTTAACCAAATACATATTTATCTTTCCTTCTTGAGCATCTTCCAATCACTTTACGACAAAGTTTCACTTTGGAACTACTCCATGTGAAAATCCTAGAAAAATGATGGAACATTTTCACAAAATAAAGAATATTCAGCATACCAATTCCAATTAGATTATTGTTGGAATCTCTCCAAATGCATGTGGTGTAATCGTACTATTCTTCAAGCCCGAATCAGTTTTTATACTTCAATAAAAATTAATTTCGCAACTAATTCGTCCATTTTTGTGGATAAAACTCAATATTGCAATCATATCTCCATCATGTCAATGTATTACATTGGATCAATTCAATTTGAAAGAGTTCAGTGGGAGTATATTCACTATCAAATATAAATTGTGTGCGACAATCTTTTCATTGTCTGCGAATCATTCTCACTCGGCAGGAAGTACCGCCTGGGAATATGATTTATTCATCATTCCAGAGATATCTTCTATAGGATAATTCTGAAATAACTCTACATGTAGATTTTATTCATAGATAACGAGGTTCTTTAGAGACCCGTTGAACTGCCGCAGAGTCTATTGTTAATTTGGAATAAACTAAATTGTAATATGATGATCTTCCAAGCCTTGTGCACAATATCTTCTCATAATAGATGATGATAGCATATAGGATAATCGATCGGAGTCCCTATGAACGCAATTAATGGAAAATCCAAACCACAGAATACGCGCTAACCACCACCACACCCTTGCAGCCCCAATCATCATCATACTGTTACCTCGACGTACTTGAAGTACATACCGCAAACTGAATTACCATCCATGCCAATGTAGTCCATGTTCAGCTGGACCCAGCGATCATTCTATCGCGTTTGCAATACATATGAAACAACGACGATATTCAAAAGCCAGAGCTAACGCTCGCTTCACTGGACATTTGTAAGCTGTGCATTAGATCGTGCATCGTTACAATATAACTAGCCTCGTACCTCAACCACCAACACCATCTGGTACTAGATATTAATTAATTTCCTGATAATCCTTAATCGCTAATTGCCTACTGTAGGAGGATTACGATGCGTAAGTGCTCTCCACCTTACTCGTTCGTTCTAACTTACTAACTCTATTCGTTAAATCAAATATTTGATCGAGTTTATAAGTTCCTTTCAACGGACATTTTTTTGTTTCGGGATGAAAGTCTGGGTTTTTGTTGAGGGGTTCTTTATTTATTACTTTTCTTTTTGCTAGACGTTATATAGACGAGATTGTGGGGATATTGATGAAAATATAGTGGGGAAAATCGTGTTGGATTTCACATTGTTTTAGGTGAGAAAAATTCGTGTACAAATCATATATTTTTTCCAAAGCTTCAAATAAATGTATATACTTTTTTCAGTATTATGACTCAACGATATTGCATTCGTATCTTTATAATGCGGGAGAAAAAATCATATTCTCTACAGACAGTGTATAATGGATTTTTATAAATCTTTCATTATGACTCGTAAGGAATAAAAAAAATTGAAATGAAAAGAAGGAAATGCATTGCTTTCAGAATTAAAAATTCTACGTACTTGTAAAAATTTCCGGACAATTTTCTATTTTCATGATGTGGCAGATATTCTACGTTTATTCCTCTTTCTCTCATCTGTTCGTCATTTTGAAGACGTTTCTTATTGTTATGGAAGATTACTAAACCTGGAGTAAGATGGATCTGCCGCAGGCATATTGAGACATCTTTCTGTGCGTAGTTTTTCTTTTTCATCTATTTTTTTCTCTTCAATTCTGTATCCAGTTTCAGCTTGCACCTTGGCAGCAATAATCTTCTCTATGGCTTTGGTTCCAAATCAGACTGGCAGTGAACAGAAAGAAAGGGCTTGAGCAAAGTGTTTTTTTCTTTCTATTTTTATCTTTGCGTTCTTTTTCAATTCACCTGAATTGCATCCACGTTCAATCAGATTTGAGGACACGTTCTCTTAATCCTTGGCGCATTATGGCGCCGATTCAAGCGTGGAAAATGTCACGGAGAATGGTCCTTTAATCCTTTGGCGAGATTGAAAAGATTAGTTTTGTGTTGAAATTCTGTTTTATCTGATTGTACGATTTGAAATCAATTGATTCTTTGATCAATTGTAATTTTTCTCTTTTCTACATCAGTTACATCAGCTATTTTCTTTTATGTAAATCCCAGATGAAAATTTAACATGATTATTCTTTCTTTTTTTTTTTTCTACGTGTTATAACATACGCAAATGCTGATTTCCCATGACAATATTCGTCGTTTCATCAAGCGGTGAATAAACCGCAACTTTACCGCAAAATTCAATTGGCGTTTCACTTCATTCCTTTCTCCAAGCTCTTGTTCAAACATAAACTTTTATAACAATCCTTGAATTTAACACACTCAAAGGTATTTTTGAATTTCTAATTAACTAAAAAAGCGACGGAATTGATGCTTTCACTTCTCATGTTCCAGATTAATTTTCATCTCCTTTCCCTTTTTCTTTTCTACATAGTTCTGTATAAGTAGAGCATAACAGTAACCCTATAACACCACAAAGGTTATTACTCGCACCTCATTTTCATTCTCCCACATTTCATTCCTGTTCTCTATTTTTTCCACTCATCTTTTCCATCCCCTACTGCCTCACAGCTTATACGAGTTTCATGCATGTTTGTGTACATGTTCTTGTCTTCAGTTTTACGGTTACACGATAAAAGTAGTTCCAGGTAAAGAGCACACGTTGAATTTCACAACAAAATTTACGCGCAGGCAGGAGAATATAAGGGTAGAGGGGACCTTCATTCCATCGGAGAGTAGCGAAGACGCTGGGGACTTCGTCTGTGAAGAATGAAGAAAAGAAATGAGAAGGACAAGGCTCACAATATTTTATTCCCTATACATATATACCCTTCGTCTATTTTTCCTGGGGCACTAAAAAAAAAAGGAAAGAAAAGTGCCCTCGAAGCAAAATACAAAGTTGGTGCAAAAAAAAACGAGGATATGAAAAAAAAATAAAAGATGAAATATACGTCGTTTCATTTTTTGTTTTACTCCCTTTTTTTTCATGTATGACATAAAATATTTCGTATCTTTTTTTTTTCATTCTACAATGACGATAAAAATAATAATACCACTACTGAATTAACTTGGTATATATATTTGATGCCTTCCTGCAGGGAATGTCTTCAAGTGTACATCTAAGTTTTTGATACGGTCAGTGAACAGCGGAACTTTGTTTGTTCGATTGTAGCAAACTTGCACACATTGAAAGTTCACCTAATACTAAGCGATATTGCCTGAAGGCTACCAATAGCGGTCAACTGAACATTGAAAGTATTTTCCTTCAGTAGTTAAATAAAAAAAAATATATATTTATTGTTCACACAGAATTATATATTAATACTGAATGCACATGGACATTTTGGATGAACTGCTAATACGCGCGTCGTTAACTCCCAAGAATTATATTTTGAATCTTTTGGCATACCCCAAACTGAACGGCTCAACAGTTTCTCATTCATCGCGTAGAAAGTAACTATGAGGGCGTGGAATGAGTGGATGTGGAAATGAGTGAGATGTTGGAACGTATAACTTCAACAGAAATAACTCGTTGAGAAAATTCCATCCCGTTCAAGAGTTTCCAAACTGCATAATTTAACGTAACGCGCCATGCGAATATGTATATGTCTGAATAAAGATATATATATTTGTATGAATGTGTATATATATATGTATTATTGCATGAATGTCTGATTGTTGAGAATTATTCATGTGTCTTTCTGCTCGTGAATCTCAACCCCTTTATCTTTACAGCCCAAGAGTTGTATTCCGAATAGAAGAATAAGAAAAAAATAATATGAAAAAAGCACTAAAATAAATATAAATATAAATCTTTTAGATGTTAAATTTGAGTGTTTTCTGTTAGAAACACTGGAAAATATAATACTATCATTTTTATAAACTTTTTCTTCTTCAAGAAAAATGGGCTGTTGTATTTTTTTCATTATTTCAGTTATATATATATTTTTTATTTATATCTGAATTAGAAATTCCACAGTGATGTTGATAATCATTTTCTTCTCTATATGAATTTGAGAATAATAAAAATATAATCATGAGAAAAATTGTAAATTTATGAAGAAAAAAAAGGAAACTTCAGAATTTTCAATTCTTTCTTCAACTTCATGGATAAAAATTAGAGAATGAAATGAAATTCTGTAACTTAAAAATGAGAGAAAAGTAGTAAAGAAGAATATAAAACGAATTTTATTTATTCATCATATTATTCCAATTTATTTATTTAAAAAAAAAACGTAGAGAATTGGCAAATGGATGTAACTTTCACGATTGCGACGCAAGTCTGACATTTGTCACGTGTGGCTGCTGTTTGTTTGTAGTAAAGCACAAAACAATTTTCATAGTATGGACGCTTTCAACTATTACTGGTGGAATATTGTTTGACGTAGGGGGTTTTGATCAATGGAACACCATCCGGGATATACAATAAACCGAATGTAGCCATCAGTGAATATAAGCAATGTGGGTGCTGAAATAGAGGGAATATAACGCCTCGAGGTATTCATGTATAACTATATGCAATGAATATGTGTGTAGAAATATACATACACGCAATATACATATATTGTTGTCCATACGTTTGTATAGAATATGAATGCACTGTTTGGCTTACTCACTGACTTGGTTGGCCGTGCAACAAGCGATCAAACTTTCAAGCGGGTTGAGGCCGTTTGTCGCGTCGACCTTTTGCTTTGTTCTATTTTCCTGTGTTGTCTCGTTGGTCTCGTTTCATACATGTTCTTATTGTGACGTCGACAAATGATAGCAGGAGTAATGTTAAGGACAGAAAAAAAAAAACAAGACCGAGAAAAGCCATTGGATTTTTCCCCATTTGAATGAATATAAAATATATTTAGTGAAAAATTTATGGGAATATAAAAATTCAATTCATATTTTAGTTTTTGTATTTTTATTTATTTCATTTTCATATATTTCTGATTTATTTCGTCTCTTATCTTTTGTAAAAAATGGTGCAACAAGTAAATTTATTTTTTTGTCTCCGCCACAAACTGGAACGTGGAAGTCGCAATGGGAAAATTTTGTATGCTATACACAGCAAAGAAGACTTCACAAAAGCTATGACGATAAATAGATTGGAGAAACATTTTTCGAGATAGAAGACAGAAAAATCATGAATTGTACGCGTCGTAAAGCCATATATTGCATTATTGTGTTTCATTGAGAAAGGTCAAAATTCTTTTCACTGTGCGAATCTGAAGAAAACTTTTATTGAAAAATAATCCTACAAAAAGTTCCTACACAAATTTGTTTATTGATTTATGATTGATGATTTATTATGCAGTGTTTGTAAATCGACATAAAATAAAATTAATGCCAATGTTATTCCTTGACTTCTTTACAAATTTAGTCGAGCATATTTCAAATATGACAAACATTTGTAGATAAAACTCTGGTCGTTCATCAATAATACAAAAAATAACATCAACATTATTCTTACAACAATCCATTAAAATTCGAGTGAAAACATTGGCACAGAATCCGACCTCAAAACTCTTATAAAATCCTAAATAAAAATATTTTCTATACTATCAGTTATCCATTTAATAAGAATATCAACTTAAACCTATTTGTAAACCAAGAAAAGAATTATCCAAAACCCCCAAATAATTCACAAAACTAATCCAATTAAATT
Organism: Meteorus colon; assembly: GCA_030523085.1. Classification (NCBI taxonomy): domain Eukaryota; kingdom Metazoa; phylum Arthropoda; class Insecta; order Hymenoptera; family Braconidae; genus Meteorus; species Meteorus colon. Next base: position 1,506 of record JAPYZH010000144.1, on the reverse strand, counting down.
TTTTTCAAATTCCATTCAAATTCATGCGGTAAAATTGCAACATACTCTACACTTAAAACCGTTATTAAATTCGGATGAACATTAACTTAGAAAAGCGCCTACGTGCATATAAATGTATATACAAATCGTGCTAGCAGTGGTGGAGACATTTGTGCTTGTGGCTACGCTTCCAGCAATGAGTTTTTATCACAGAAAACAAAAACCCACGAGGTATTATCCTCCGACGTTCGTAATGTATATTGCAAGCATTGTAGTTTGCATATTAAATAGTATAGAGGTGTTTTATACAGTTCTGTATCCAACACATCAGTGTGCATAACTACCAGAAAGATGATGAGTAGACATCAAACGACGAACGTGAACTGCTTAAATTATTGGAAGATAATAATAAATTTATAACTTGTGCAAACATATAAATCTATGGGTATAAACTCTGACATATTAACTCAAACGATATCATCAAACATCGTCATATCTATGCTCCACTGGCATTAAAGTAACTGGCATTGTTATAATGCACATTCAACCAACAGAACATTTCATAAGTGAATAGAAATAGTCAAATATAATCGTATACAATGAACAATTTACATAATAATGAGGAAGACGTGAATTAGTAACACATGGCCCACATCTCGTGGATGAGATTATTCCAGTGAATTTCAAATGTATGCATATAGATATATAGTTTGAATGTCGTATGTAACAGACAGATATTTGAGAGATATATTCACGTCCACTGTATATCCATTTTGGTGAATATAATTCAGATAAACGCTATCAAGATGGCCTCAGGGCTATTGCACGAAATATTTTGGACATTTTAGAGGTTGGCATTCATATTAGTTTCTTATCAAATATTATATCGTTATTATTACTCGGATATAATTCGTGATAGGTGCTAATGTGGGGTGAGAACAGTGCAGAGCGATTGGTTTGAGTGTGTTGTACAATTTTATGATGTTTGTTTTTATTGGTCGGACAGTTAGATGAAGTGGAATGGAATATTGGTGGAATTTAAATTTATTTTTTTGTATTCTTTAAATATACGGTGAATATTCTTTTTTTTTGCATTCGGTTTGTTTCTTTGGACGCTTGGAATAGAATTTTCATCGAGTTTATTATTTAGCTTTCATGTTCGGTGAGTACTGGAATGGAATATTGATTTAAATGGATTTTTTGTTTTGCATATTTTATGGGGCTGCTTCTGCGAAAAATAAATGATTTTGTGGTATCATATTTGATTGAGTATAATTGCCAATTCCTTTTGGTGGCCGACACTAAGAGCGTGGAATTATTTAGTAGAGGAGACTTTGTTAAAAATTTATGAACTTCAAGCTTTTGTAGTGTGACGATAGTCACAAGAATATATTTTCCATGTAAAATTTCATAAAATACACTCATGAGACATGTACAAATAGGACGGTAAAGAGCTAGGGTTATTATACGTGAGATAGACAAGGACGGAGAATACGAGTACGGCGCGCCGCCGCGGGGAGGCGCACG